>CM019823.1:81554010-82023077 GCA_009763385.1 Coix lacryma-jobi var. lacryma-jobi
TACGCATGTCGGCCTATCTCCAGAGCATGGGCTCTTCTGTTTGGGAGATTTGCAACAGGGATGATTACGTTGTCTTGGCTGCTCGTGTCACTCAGCTCAGATCGATGAGCACGAGGCCAATAGCCGGGCACGTAACGCCTTGTTCTCCTGTTTGAGCATGTCCGAGTTTGATCGCGTTTCTCATCTTCCCACGGCTCGCGAGATTTGGCGACCCTCATGCGCTTCCATGAGGGAACCACTCAAGTCAAATCCCGCCTCTATGAGTCGCACAAGCGGGAGTATGAGAACTTTCGACATATGCCTGGCGAGAGCATAGAGAGTTTATTCGCTCGCTTTCAGGTTATTGTCAACAAGATGAGAGCGAACAAGGAGCTGTTGCCTTTTGACGATCATGAGAGGGCTTTGAAGCTTTGCACACTCTTGATCGTCAGTGTGGGACTCAAAGGTCCAGGCGATCATCGAATCGTCTAACTATGAGACCCTCACCTGCGACGAGCTCTTTAGTAAGCTCAAGTCTAGTGAGATTGACGCCATGTCGAGGGCTTCTTATGAGAATCCTTCTGGCCCGACTATGGCTTTGGTTTCTGGCTCTTGCTAACCCCTCTGGAAGTTTTGCTCTTTCATCTCTCTTTCTGTCACAGAGGACCAGCTTGAGTCATTGGGGGATGACGAGTAGCGATGCTCGCCAACCGGTTCTCGCGGTTTCACAACAACCGCATGAACCGTCGCCGCGGAGGAGGACGCTCAGGATGCTATGAGTGCGGCGACCCCGACCACTTCATCGCCAACTGCCCCAAGAAAGAACAAGCATCGGGGAGGCGATCATGGGCACAAGTACGACTCCGGCAAGCGCAAGGAGAAGTACGTTCCCCCGAGGCACAAGCGGAGGGGCGGCTTCGACAAGGAGTACATCAAGAAGAAGTACTTGGAGAAGGCCCAGGCTGAGCAGCGTGCGTTCTTCGCCACGCTCAGCGACGTCGACGGCTCGGATGACGACTCCGCTTGCTCAAGCGATGACGAGTCCGAGAAGAAGAAGAGGATCGAGGACAAGCTGAACGGTCTCTGCTTCTTCGCCGACGACGACGGCTTCTGCACCATGGCGCTTGGTGATGAGGTCGACGGCAAGCTGGAGCACACCCCTCGGAACGACGACGACGACGACACCTCCCAGGTATCTCTCACCCACGACGAGCTTTCTGCTGAGGTCGAGAAGCTTACTGCCGCGCTCCTTAGTCAGGACAAGTTGCTTAGGCGTGCCGCTAGAGAGCGCAAGGAGTTTAGGCAGAAGTGGGAGGACACGGTGAGGGAGCTTGAGTTTGCCAAGTCCACCGTGGTCGTGTCGGAGGAGGTTGAGTGTGAGATGTGCACCACGCACATGACTGACCTTCTCACTTTGAGAGGTAAGTATGCTGCGTTGGTAGGAGAGGTGGATGAGCTGAAGGCTAGACCTTCTCTGTTGGGTGCGTGCAAGACTTGTCCTGTCTTGCAATCTGAGTTGGCAGAGAAGAATGCCAAGATTGTGTCTCTTGAGGAGGCCAACTCAGGTAGCACTTGTGTGCTAAGTGTGCTTTGTGTGAGGGTTTGGAGATGGAGATTGCGAATGTCAAGCATGGCAAGATGCAACCGAGGAGGAAAAACACATACCTTCGGACCATCTTGTCATGGGTCTCTTGTAGTGAGCCGCAGCTCGGGATGATGATCTCCCAATTTAAGCGAGCTGCTGGAGGTTCTGGTGTAGGTCTTGCTCAGTGGTGTTGATCTTTCTGCTTTTGGAAGATTGGAGAGTCGAGTGGTCTGAATCCTAGTGAGAAGCCCAACTCCACCACTACTCCCAAACTGACCAAGCTTCCATCCAAAGAGCCGGTCAAGCCTATCACCAAGGATGGGGTGATTGAGGAATCTCCGAGAGCTCCACCCAAGAACCAAGTGTGGCATCCCAAACCCAACCACCTAAAGAACAAGCTGGATACAATGCCACCTATCCAGGAGGAGTTGCCACAGAAGGGCAAAGTGATCCACACCCACAGCCATGAGTACCAACAACCCCCTTTGCGTGCGGTGAGGTATCATTGTGATTTCTGTGGGAGAGATGGACACTTGAGCGAGTTCTGCTTTAGGCGCAAGAGAGAGGCGCCGTGCTAGGGAGATGAACAAAGACATGTACCATCCTTTTCATGATGTACATGTGCCGAATGTTCAGAGGAGTGCTCCGAGGAGAGCAGCTAGGCCCAGAGGTCCAGAACCTCAAGTTCCCAGGCCTAGGCAGCAGAGAGCTCCGAGGAGAGATGCTAGGCCTAGAGGTGCAGTGCCTCAAGTTGCTAGGCCTAGGCCTCGTAGAGAGCGTGCCCGAGGGAGCCTGCAGTTGTAGGCTATGGACCCCGTGGCGGAGGCTTTGTAGTTGAGCGTTTTCCCCCACCGCGTTTTGAGTATCGCGATGGACGCTCCTCCCTTAGCGGACCACGTTTTCCTCTACGTGGTGATCGCTCCTCTCGTAGACGTGCTAGGAATGGTTTTTCTGCTAACCGTTCTTTTGAGCAGCCGGCCCAACACTGGTATTCTCCTACTTCACTAACCCCAGTGTTGGACCGTATGCTCACCCTATGTCTTTTTATTGATGTAGGTAAAACGGTTGGAGGACATTTGGTTGGTGGATTCCGGTTGCTCGAGGCACATGACCGGAAACGCCAAGTGGTTCTCCAGCCTTAGCCCTGTTGCCGGAAAGGAGTACATAACCTTCGGCGACAATAGCAAAGGTAAGGTATTGTCTCGCGGGTCGGTGCGAGTTAATGAGCACTTTGTGTTGCGCGATGTTGCTCTTGTTTCTAACTTGCATTTTAACCTTCTTTCTGTTTCGCAACTCTTTGACGACGACTATGAGATTCGTTTTAAACCGAATCTCAGTCGTATTTTGGATCCTCAGGGCAATCTTGTGTGTTTGATTTCGCCCTTTGGAAAAGTCTTTCGTGCGAATTTCTCGGAGTCTTTTGGCACTTCTCGTTGTCTTGTGGCTGGACCTTCCTCCTCTGATCTTTGGAAGTGGCATAGGAGACTTGGACATTTGAGCTTCGACTTGCTTGCAAGGCTTAGTTCACTTGGCCTAATCCGAGGATTGCCCAAGTTGCATATGGAGAAGGATCTTGTTTGCCACTCTTGTAGACACGGGAAGATGGTTGCCGCTCCCCACCATCCAGTGACTCAGGTCATGACCAAGCGCCCTGGAGAGCTTTTGCACATGGACCTTGTTGGTCCGGCTCGGTGAGCTCGGTTGGGGAAGTGGTATGTGCTTGTTGTTGTTGATGACTTTTCGAGATATTCGTGGGTCTTCTTTTTAGCTGAGAAGACCGAGACTTTCTCCTTTGCTCGCAATCTGATTTTGCGTCTTCAGAACGAGTTCCCTTTGAACTCGATGCGAGCAATTCGGAGTGATAATGGTTCCGAATTCAAGAATTCGGATTTTGAGAAGTTTTGTAACTCTTTGGGTTTAGAGCATCAGTTTTCTTCCCCCTACACACCCACAAAATGGTGTTGTAGAGAGGAAGAATCGGACCCTTGTTGAGATGGCCAGGACGATGCTCGATGAGCATAGGACTCCTAGGCGATATTGGCCGAAGCTATGAGCACTGCATGCTACATTTCCAATCGCATTTTTCTCCGAGCTTTCTTGAAAAAGACTTCTTATGAGTTGCGTTTTGGAAAACTACCCAAGGTGAGTTATTTTCGAGTTTTTGGTTGCCATTGTTTTATACTCAAAAAGGGCTTGGACAAGTTTGAGTCTCGTTCTTCTGACGGTGTGTTTTTGGGTTATGGCACTCACACTCGAGCTTATCGTGTACTTAACCTTGACACTAACCGAGTCATGGAGACATCCGATGTCACCTTCGACGAGACCATGGTTTGTCCTTCTTCTCGCTTTTGAGCGTGCAGGTGATCATGAGGTTGGGAGCCTCTTTTTGATGATGATGAAGAAGGTGCTGAAGGGATAGATGACCCAGCACCTCCTCACTGCAGTGCCGCAAAAGAGCGGCTTCTACGATGACTCACGGCCCCGACACCTCTTCTTCCTGGGGGCCGTGGGATCCGCCACCCCGAGCGGTACCATTTGTACCCGGGAGGCACCAGCTGCTGTTGAGGGGGAGGCTACTTCAGCTCGGGAGGCGCACGACACATCCAGCGCCAGCACCGCCTCAGCAGATGATCGGCAGACATCGACGAACGGGTTACTCGGTCCAGGTCACAGCACATCTCTCACTTCGCTCATTCTGCTTTTGTTGCTAATTTTGAGCCCCGAGATGTTGGACACGCTTTGACGGATCCGGATTGGGTCAATGCCATGCATGAGGAGTTAGAAAATTTTGAGAAAATCGGGTTTGGGTTCTAGTTCCTCCTCCTCCTGACTGTAAGCCTATTGGGACAAAATGGGTTTTCAAAAACAAGCAAGGAGAGGATGGCCACGTTGTTAGAAACAAGCGCGTGCTTGTAGCCAAGGGTTATAGTCAGAAGGAGGGGATAGACTATGAGGAGACTTTTGCTCCTGTAGCTCGTTTGGAGGCTATTAGGATACTCTTGGCTTTTGCTGCATCCAAAGGTTTTCAAACTCTTTCAAATGGATGTCAAGAGTGCCTTCTTAAACGGCTACATAGAAGAGGAAGGTATGTTGAGCAACCCCCGGTTTTGAAAATCCCAAGTTTCCAAACCATGTTTTTAAACTTCACAAAGCTTTATATGGTTTGAAACAAGCCCCTAGAGCCTGGTATGATAGGTTGAAAACCTTTTTGCTTGCTAAGGGTTTTAAATGGGATGTGTAGATAAAACGCTCTTTCTCCTCAAGCAAGGCAAAGACACTCTCTTGGTCCAGATTTACGTGGATGATATCATTTTGGTGGTTCTTCTCACGCTTTGGTTGCCAAGTTTTGCAGATACTATGAGCAGGGAGTTCGAGATGAGCATGATGGGCGAGCTGACATTCTTTCTCGGTTGCAAATAAGCAATCCCGAGAGGGACGTTTGTGCACCAGGGCAAGTACACCAAGGACTTGCTGAAGCGGTTCGATATGGGTGAGGCCAAGCCTCTTCCAACTCCATGTCGACGACGACTGCCCTGGATGCGGATGTGGATGGAGAGCAGTGGACCAGAAGGAGTACCGCAGCATGATCGGGTCGCTCCTCTACCTGACGGCGACACGCCGGACATCCAGTTCGCGGTGTGTGTCTGTGTGCGCGCTTTCAGGCGTCGCCGCGCACCTCTCACCGTCAGGCGGTGTGAAGCGGATTTTCAGGTACCTTCGTTTCACGCCTGAGTTCGGGATTTGGTATTCTGCTTCCTCCACCCTCTCCCTTTGCGGTTATTCGGATGCCGATTTTGCTGGTTGCCGTATTGAGCGCAAGTCCACTTCTGGGACTTGCCAGTTTATTGGTTCTTCTCTTGTTTCGTGGTCTTCTCGCAAGCAGTCTAGTGTCGCCAGTCTACTACGGAGGCTGAGTATGTTGCTGCGGCTAGCTGCTGTTCCCAGTTGCTCTGGATGATGGCCACTTTGCGTGATTTTGGTCTGAGCTTTTCTCGCGTGCCTTTGCTTTGTGACAGCACGAGTGCCATTAGGTTGCTAAGAACCCCGTGCTTCACTCGAAGACCAAACACATTGATGTGCGCTTTCATTTCTTGCTTTGACACCAGGAGAAGGGTGATATCGACCTTCGCCATGTCGATACTCATCATCAACTGGCTGATATTTTCACCAAGCCTTTAGACGAATCAACCTTTAACCGGTTGAGGGTGTGGCTTGGTGTGTGTTTCCCTTTTAGATGGGGGAAACATTTTGGATCTTGTATTATTTGACTGACTCTTTTGTCTTTCTTTTTCTTTTGCATTTTAGCATAACGCATTTACATTCTGAGCTTCATGTCTATAATTCACTAGAATGTACTATGCTCTATTGTAGTATGCTCTATGCTTATTTGATGCTTGTAGCTTATGCTCTTTCTGATCACTAGTACATGTTGTGAGCTGAGCTATTTTGAAAATGGTGAATTTGCTTATAACTACAATCTGAAAATGTTCACCATTGAGATATGCAACTAGCATGTGTAGGATATGTTGAGTTCACTCGTGCTTTTCATATATGCTAGGTTGCTATGTCTCTAAGTTCTGAGTCATTCACTTGCTTGGTTTGTTCATATCATGTATAAATTTGAACCAAGTTTTAGTGAATTGGAAAGATCGAGATGGGATTGCTTGTCAACACATCACGTATCGAGATGTTTCTCATTGCACTTTGAGTTAACTTGAGCCGTGGTGTGTATGACCGAAACCGTGCTTTAAGCTTCTGATTGCTTCGCATAGGCTTCGCTCGGTTGAAAAGTTAGGCAATGACAAGCTTTCAACCTCTCGCAATCACATGCTAATATTGAACTTGTGTAATTTCACCGCTGCAACTCCGATATAAAGTTGAATTCACAAGTGTATGTTTCATTCCTAAGCATGATGATTGAACTTTGCTAGGGGTAGTTCACCTTGTATACATGTTTAGCACATTGTTCAGACTCTCTGTTATACATTTGCTAGTGCTATTTTGATGGTGAATACCCTTGACTTTCAAAACTGTCAGTTTCTGCTCATATGTTCATATTTCATATCTGTGTGATCAGTTTGAGCCTTTGCTGAGCTTGTAATGTGCTGTTGAGTCTTTGGAGTTATACTGTTAGAGCATTGCATTGCTCTGATATATGCCTGAAGCTGCTAACTTGCATTTTGACTCATATGCATGTTGGAAGGGGGTGGAGAATCTCCCATGTTCGCACTTTTTGTTGGTGCCTTTTCTGATGGGGAGAGTCCTTACTTGATTAGTGCATTTTCAACTAAGGGGGAGAATTTGCAAATCATTTGTGCTTCCCGAGTGTCCATTTGAGGGGGAGGTCCCAGGAGGAGAGTTTGCATGTCTCTTGGATGTTCATCTAAGGGGGAGTTTTGTTGTCTCTTGCTGGCCGAAAGGCATTGGTATCGAGCTTTCTTTGCTAGTTGTGTTGAGCCTCTGTGCCTCTATCTTGAGGGACTAGCATTTGCTTCGATTTCCAATTGGTATTTGCTAGCGGTGTTGAGCCAGTTCTACCTCTTCTTGCGGGCTAGCTTTGCTTTGCTTGGTTCGTCGAGCCGTTGCCCATGTCTTTGGGGACCAAGTTCTTTCGCTCTTTCCACTTGACCTTCTTCGGCTTTGCTATGCTTTTGGGTCATTTGGTTGAGTTTTCTCCTTCTCCTTCCTCCTTTCTTCCTTATTCTTCTTTTCATTATGATTTGTGTGAGTAGTAGACAATGCACTCATCAAGGGGGAGATTGCGGTTACATGGGTGTATGCCGGATCTCTGAGTGTTGAGTGATTGTCAACTGGGTTGATGCGCATGTTCTTTGGCTTGTGTTGTGCAGGTGTCGAGCACGAATACAGTGATCGACGGCGAGGTGAAGGTCAAGTTGAGACGTGCCGTGCTGACGGACCCGGTGCGATGAAGGATGGGCGTGCCGTGCGCGGACGTGCATGCGAGACCGGTGGTAGGCGAACGTGATGGCTGGCGTACTGGCGTGAGGCTTCCGAGGGACCAGAGGCCCGAGGATCAGCTGTGGTGGCTGGCAGACTGTGACGACGACAAGTGAAGAAATGCGGTCATGTGTGCTTGAGTCGTAGACTCGGGGACACGTGTCGGTGGACGGGGTGCACGGGAGGTGCATCCCATCTACGACGTCGGTTTGGTGGTAGAGCCAGGAAAAAACCATCGGATGGACGGTTTCCAGGTTTGGGCCTCAAAACCTGGGCGTGGACGGTTTACGAGTTTGGCCACAAAACTCGGGCTGAGGGTTTCCGAGTTTGGTCACAAAACTCGGGCTGAGGACGGTTTCTAGGTTTGGGCCTCAAAACCTGGGCGCTGAGGGTTTGCTGAGTTTGGCCTCAAAACTCAGATGCTGGTGGGCTGGTTTCCCGGTTTGGGCTCAAAACCGGGGGTTGGCTGGAAAAGGCTGGTTTCCCGGTTGGGCCACAAACCGGGGGTGCAGAGAGAGGGCGGCACGTGGCGGCGATCCGGAGGTTGCGTCAAGGCAACGCTTCGAATTGCGCGGGCATGGCCGTCAGATACACCTACCACCGAGTTGGTCCAGAATAACCCTAGGGTTTAGCTGGTTCGCTCTGTAATTAGAATAGAGGGGTAGAGTAGGAAATAGACTTAGGCTAGTAGTAGGATAAGTAGTCGGGAGACACCCTCCTCCCATTCATCTCAGTCATTTGCTCTTTCGCACTTAGGGTTTCCTGCTCTCCCATCCCCTGCTGTAGCTAGTTGAGATCCGTAGAGAGACTTGCCTCTGTGTACTGTTGATTGTGAGGAAGTGAGACCGTAATCTCACTGTTGTGCAGTTCGTGGTTGTGATTCGCATTTTGTTCGTGTTCTTCGCGGAATCCTTTTTCTCCACGATTTTCACGTCGCTCGATCTTTTGCTCGGTTCATCTTTTGCAAATCCGTTTGAACCAAATTGTTCTAGATCGTGAGACACTTCTTTCCACCGAAGGAATTAAACTCTAACCTCACGGTCTAGGAGATCGATCGATTTTCGTTTCGGATCAAGTTTTCTCCCTCCCCGAAATTCTTCGATTCATCGATTTGGAGATAGGTTCGAGCCATGATCTCTTAGGGATAGCTCACTATACTCCTTTTGACTCCTCTCACCAAGTTTGATCCCTAGAGAATTTGTTTGGGTGAGATCGAGTTGAATCGGTGGACAAACAGCACTGTATCGGGGGTGACCGGACGCTTGGTCGAGATGACCGGACGCACGGGCAGAGAGTCCGGTCATTGAACGCTCGGTGTGTTGATCTCGTGACTTGACCGGACGCTCGGTTTGAACACTGACCGGACGCATAGGTTCTACTGTTCATTGAGCTTGTTGTCTTTTGACCGGACGCACTGTTGTTGACCGGACGCTCCCTGCTCATGAGTCCGGTCAGGAACAGTAAGGTTCCAGATCGGTTTTGTGTGACCGGACGCGTCCGGTCCCTGCTGACCGGACGCTGACCAGAGTCCGGTCGTGACTGTTTTGCGCTGTTTCGTTCGCGTTTTGTTCGTCCGCTGTCGGAATTGATTTCCGTCTTTTGTGTTGGCTTTCTAGAGTTGTGTAGTGTCCCGCTGTGTTTCTTGGAAGCATCCACCCTACATCTAGGGTCGTGGACACTAGCAAGCTCTAAGGTTCGCTTTAGGGGTTGATTCTTGGGTCAGTGGCTACTAGTTTCCGAAAGGAAAATTTGAAGCTCCCATTCACCCCCTCCTCTGGTCACTTTCTGGTTGCTTCTCGGTCCTTCAGGTTCTTTTCCACAATAGCAAATATAGCCAACCGTGATCCGGTAAATACCCACCAGGGGTATTACGGAAACATCCTTAACTACCACTTTTATTAAGCAACTAAGAAATTCTACATTATAAATAAGGAACAGGATAACAAGGCAGGTATAAACAATATTCCAGGAAGGGTAATGCACCAGGTAGGATTCAAACAACTCCTATACCTAATGCATCACAGTATAAAAGTACTCAAGTAATTTCATTGTAAATACTGGGAGACTTAGAATGCTCCGGGGCTTGCCTTGGGAAAAGACTGAGGCCTCGTGAGCGGGGCACTTAGGCAGGTTAGCTTCCGGTGCGGGGTCGGCCTCCTCGGTCCTGGGCAGCTCTGGGATCTCCTGCTCGTCGTTTGCTTCCGGCTCCTGGTCGAGCTCCGGGACTGTCGATCCTATTGCATGCGGTGAATTATAATTAAACAATTAATGCGAGGAGCGAGACGTGGTGATATGAATGCAGATATTCCTTGCAAACCAACAAAGCCAACTTGTTGAACCACTTTTGACATTGAGGAAAAACACTTAAATACTACATAAAACAAAACAATATTTCCACTATTTCCTATTTATTAAATCGAAGAAACTCAAGTTTGAACTGCAAGTACAATTTTCTGAACTCAGAAAATTCCACAAAAATTCCAGAAGGTAACTAATGCTAACTGGACTTCACTGCCAGAATTCCAGCAAGAGATAAAATACATAATAGCAGGTACAAAAAGATGAAACAAAATGCTCAAAGGGTGCTTTGAACTATCTTCCCACATGAAAAGTGTCAAACAGCAGGTTTCATATTTTTCTAGCTTCACCTACTTATAACCATTCTACTGTAGAAAACTCACTGCCTAAGCATGAATATACCAACCTACACAAAATAAACAATTTTACTCCAGATAAAACTATTTGAACTACAACCCTGCTGGAAAAGGGTGACATGCTCATTTTCATATTTTTCTCAGGTTCTATTCCACATTTCATATTATCAACGAAGTTTCATAAACAGAAACAATATATTATTTCCTACATGAATTTTCTAAGAAAACCACAGAAAATCACATCTGACAGCAACTATTCATTTTTCCATATAACAACCTATGCTTAACATTTTTCCTAACTGGAATATCACACACAGAGAATGCACAAATTTTCCCATCTTTATTTCCACATAGAAAGCACCTTAACACTTTTTCTAAGAAAACTACCAAAAAGGACTTTAAACCCTAATAGACACTTTTTCTGCACAAACAGTGCCTCACATATTTTTCATAGGTACATAATATGATAAGAAAACCTACACAAATGTTTCCATGAATTAACTCGACCAGAAAACATATCAATCCATTTATCTCAACAAAAGCACATAAACTGGATTAAAATAAAAACAGTAATATAAACTTTCACCAAAAATACTTCATATTTTCCATGATAGATCTACTCATGAGCAAGCTACCAAACTGAAGCACCTCATTTGGACTTTTAAATCGTGCTACACAAAATAATAAGCTTTTCTGGGAAATAAAACAAAAGGAAAATACATTGAAAACTCCGGCCCAACTCGCGCAGACCCGGTCCATAGACCGTGAGCGGCTGACGCGTGGGACCTGCTGGTCAATGGGACCCACTGGTCTGAGAGAGAAAACAGGGGAGTGGGTTTGACCGCACGGTTCTCGCCGGCGGTGAGGTCGCCGGCGGTGAGGTGGTGCTTGGCGTGATCCTCACAACGAGGCGGACCGAGTGGTGGTGATGGTTGGGCTAGTGCACGGCCGTAGCTCGTCGGCGGCGAGCTATGGCGGGCGATGGCGGCGGTGATGCGCGGCTACGCCGTTTCCGGCGATCGCCGGTGAAATTGGCAGATGCGCCATGCTCAGTGAACCCTAGGGAGCTAAGTGAGGCGGTTGGATAAGCTCGGATGGCTCCAGAGGAGCTTGGCCGTGATAGAGGGCCGCGGCGGCGCCCATGGTGCTCGGCCGAGGGAGAGAGAGAGGTGGAGAGCGGTAGCGACCTAGAAGAGGGGTGTTCTCACTTTGCCTTCGCTCGGTGAGGTTCGCTGACAAAGGATGGGGGCGGTGGAGCTCGGGTCGGGGAGGAACGACGACACGGGCTCCGCAGTGGCGAACGGGGACCGAAGGAGGCGCTTCATCCTCCGGTAGCGACGGGGCTCGGTTGGGGAAGATAGTGCGCGCACGGCGTGTGCACGCTGAAGGCGAAGTGGCTGGCGGGAGGAATCGGACGGTGGTGGACGGGTGTGGTCGGAACGGTGGGGTGTCCTCGCGGTGTCGAATGGCGGCAGGCATGAACGTTCGCACTCGCGTTCGTCCGTGGAGAGAGAGAATTGAGGGCGAGAGCGAGGAAGTGTGCGTGCGGGTGAGTGAGGGAGTGGGAGAGGTGCTCGGGGTTTTGGCCGTGGCCTTGGCCGGCCGGTGGTCGTGGCGGGGCCATGCCGGCGCGGCGGGCGAGGCAGTGGCAGGCGCTGGCGTGGGCACGACACGAGGCGAGGGGAGCGGGGAGTGGTCGGGGGAGATTGTGGCGTGATCGAGTGGTGAAGGATCGGGCGAGGAGTGGCGGAGGCGGATTTGCGGCAGGGTCAAGCGGCCACGCGGCAAGCCGGACGGCGTACGACGCGGTGCGCGCGGCTGGGCCATAGGCCGAAAGGCCGAACGGGCCGAAAGTGAGGGCGCGGTAGAAAAGATTTTCCTTTTTCTTTTTCCAAAAACCTTTCAAACTTTGACCATTCAAAAGCAGTTTCATAAACTCCAAACTAGGCTTTGACCCAAATATAAAAGTTGCTCAAAATAATTTTCTCTACAACTTTCATATAAGGTACTTTTGCTGAAAAGCATTTTCTCAAACTCCACAGAAATAAAGCCAAATCTTGAGCCATAAATCATTTTGTTTTCAAACTTTTTAGTTATCAAACCACTTTGAACTAGCTCAACGTGTCAATATAAAAAAAAAGTTTTGTACTCAACATTCTCCATTTTGTAAAATTATTTGTGAAGATAGAAATCCAGTTAAACAGTCAAATTCAATAGAAACCTAAGATCCAACAAACAACAAAAGGCAAAAAGCACTCTTATGCACATGAAATGATGCAATACTTTGCTTATGCATAAAAGTCGCTAAGAGCAATTCCTAATGCAGTGCTTGACACTTAGGGTGTCACATTGGGTACAAAGATGAACCATTTGTCCTTGCCGCGGATGTGAGTCAGGTGTTCTATGTGAAAGACATGTCTACAAAACCAAAAAGAGGGAAAAATGATAACAACTCGATCGTCAACGAGCCAAAGCGCCATATAGTTCTTTCAGGGAAAAGAAACATTGTCGGAATTGAGGACAAGTCAGACATGTCAGGTGATTATGAAAGAGATGATCGAATTCCGCCATTCAATGTGAACAAAACCCAAGCATTTTGTTAAACAATGAGGAAACTCCATGGTTAAGGAATGATCATAACCAAGGGACATATGTCAAGAGGAGGTTCGTAGTTGTGCCCGCTTAATAGTGGGTTATAAAGATATTATGTAATAATTAATTAATTAAGACTTCATTTATTTGATAATGGCTTTATATATATATTTCGTAGTAGTGATCATTGATTTATGTGCTCCTCTAGATGTGAATCATCAAAATACATATAAGAAGATACTAAAATTTAACATTTCTTCTGTAAACTAAAGCAAAAAGAATCTCATACTAATTTTAAAATAAAGTATATCAAATATTTAATTTTCTGTTCAATTAGAAAGATTTAAGATATATTAAAAGAAAACTAAATTTAAAATTAAAATCTAAAACTACTGCATCTGTCGCGTAGAACGAAATTGGGCAATGATTTTTTAGGTTATAAACAAAAGATTAAGGTCCAAATGATGTGAAAATAAATTTTCTATTGAAAACCAACAAATTTTTAAATTTAAATTGAATATTATATTTTTGCATTAACAAAATATGAATGGTTATTACATTATTTATATTCGTTATTATAAAAAAAGAAAAGAATTTATGCTACAAAATTTTGTACTATACAATAAGGTTAACTGTTATTTTAATAATTTTATGCCTACTGTTAAATTTACTATGCAATAACAAGAATTACAACAAATTTATATAGTGGAAACTTAATACAAAACCCAAAATACTGAAAACCCAAAACTGTTGCGGGAAATGACCCTTTAGTCCCGGGCGGTGGCACCAACCGGGACTAAAGACCCCTTTAGTCCCAGTGCGTAAGCCCGCCCGGGACTAAAGGTCCAACCCTTTAGTCCCTCGGCGTATTACGCACCGGGACTAAAGACCCTTTACTCCCGGTGCGTAATACGCCCCGGGACTAAAGGTCCTCCGGGTATATAGGGCACAGTGCCCTCCAATCTTCCCTAGATCGACGCAGCTGCCCCGCCTCCGTCCGCGCCGCCGCACTCGAGCTCTCCGCGCCGTCGAGCCTCTGTCCGCGCCGTCGAGGCCGCCGTGTCCTCGCCGTCGACCTCTGCTCCGCCCTCGGCCTCCCTCGCCGTCGTCCTCGCTGCGCGCCCTCTGCCTCCCTCTGCCCTCCGCGCCGTATGGCGTCGTCCTCGCCGTCGTCGTGAGAGTCGGCCTCCGTCGATCCTCGTCGCCGTCGAGCCTCCCTCCACGCCTGCTGCACGTGCCCTCGGCCTCGCTCGTCCTCACCCTCATCCTCCTCGTCGTCGTGTCCGCGCCGGCCGTACGTCGTCGAGCCTCCGTGTCCTCGCCACCGTCGGCCTGTGTGTGTGCAGTGTGCGCGTGTGTAGTGTGCGTGTGTGTGTGCCGTGTGCGTGGTGTGCATGTGTGTGCAGTGTGTGTGAGAGTGTAAAAAAAAGAAATGAAAAAGTTAAATAGAAAATAATATATAGAAAAAACAAAATTGATATATATATATGAAAATAAATATATATATATATATTTAGAAATAAAAAGTGATATAGTAAAATAATATAAATAAATATATTTATAGATAATGAATATGATCATATTCATTATCTATAAATATATTATATATATATCTATTTCTTCATTTCTGTTTCTATATATATATATATTTACTATCTATATATATATCAATTTTTCTTTTTCTATATATATTATTTTCTATTTAACTTTTTCATTTCTTTTTTTATAGAAATAGATATATACAGATAATGAATATGAATAGATATATTTTATAGAAAAGGGAAAATCATATATATGTTTTTTAACCTAACAAATATATGTTTACACATGTAGATAAAAAGTGACAGGTCGCGTCGACCTGTAGTCCTGGTGACCGCTCCACCGACCTCGCCGCCGTCCACCGTCATCCGCACCGTCGTCATCCTCGCTGCTGTCATCCGTCGTCGTTCTCGTCCATGGAGTGTAAATCACGTGACAAGGATATGTTTAAACATGTATTTACTCTTAGAAATTTGTGTTCATAGAAAATCATGTGTCATATGTTGGAATGGCATAGAAAACCACTTGGAATGCCATAGAAAAGCATGTATTTACTCTTCGTGTTATTTTAATGTTGAATTGCCTCTTTATGAATATATATTATTTTTAATGTTGGCGATTACATGTCACCTAAAACTCGAAACCCTAAAACCCGAAACCCTAACCCTAAACCCTCAAACCCTAAACCCCTAAACCATAAAACCATAAACCCCTAAACCCCAACCCTTAAACCCTAAACCCCTAAACCCCGAAACCCTAAACCCCGAAACCCCGAACCCCTAAACCCCGAAACCCGAAACCCCGAACCTCGAAACCCCGAACCCCTAAACCCCAAACCCCGAAACCCTAAACCCCAAACCCTAAACCCTAAACCCCTAAACCCCGAAACCCTAAACCCCAAACCTTAAACCCCTAAACACCAAACCCTAAACCCTAAACCCCTAAACCCCTAGTTTTCGGTTTTGGTTTCACATACATGTATAAAGCTCCTCTAAGTATTCGATCATATCGTATATATATTTTAATATTCGCAGAAATGGCCGACCCAAATGAGAACATGGAGGAGGAAATGATGAATATCATCGCCGGCGGCGATGACGGGAGTCAATACTTATTGAATTACGAAGACATGACCATGCATGATGAAAATCCCCCTAAAACAATAAGTTGAGATGGAAGAAGACAATACAGGCGAGGTATATAGGAAGAAGGCAATACAGGCGAGGTATATATACAATATTTCGTGTTAGGGGTTTACATTTACTTTATTACTTGATTAGGTTTTATTTCAACTTGTATTAGGGTTTCATCTTCGTGTCTTTACCTATATGTAGCCCTCTAGATCGACATTTGCGATGGGGCAGAGCAGACCAAAATGAGGGTCGAAGAGGTCGTTGAAGGGCCGTTATGTAATCTCCGAATTCGATATGGCTACAGGCCAACCACTAGGACCCCATGCACAGAAATATGTCTTTCACTGTGGGTTCCTTGTGAGAGATTGGATTCCGATAAGTGCCCGTGAATGGAAAGAGAAGAAAAGTGCTCCTGAGATCAGTTATGTCTCCAATCTTGACAAGCAGCTAGTCTGGGAAGACATCCAAGCTCATTTCTGGTTCGACATGGATGATGAGGAGTTGCAGAGGCGAATTCGGGAGTGGACAATGAAGAAGATGGCCACACTTTTTCAGGACTGGAAGAAGAAATTGTACCACAACTTTGTGTTGAAGAACGAGATGCCAAATTTGAACTCTAAGGCGTATGTCAAGATAAGGGCCGATTGGGATGAATTTGTACAGTACAAAAGATCACAAGAGAGCGATGTCCGGGTTAGAGTAAACAAACATAATGCAGCTCAGAAGAAATATCACCATTATTTAGGATCAGGTGGCTATAAGACTGCCCTTCCAAAGTGGGAGAGACAGGAACAGGAGATGCTTGCCAGGGGGTAGTCCCGGAGACAATAAGAAGAAATTGGAGTGAACGGTCCAGGAATTGGTTCTACGCTCATGGGGGAACCATAAACCCTAATGACGAGGAGCTTGATTGGGGCCCGGAAATTTCAAGAGCAGCACAGAGGCTAGTTCAAGCACGAAGTGCGGTGTTGGTTGGCGAGTTCAAGCCCAACAGAGAGAAGGTGAAGGACCGGATTAGCGACCAGAGGGGGGGGGGTGAATGGGAGCCTCAAATTCAACTCGTGAATAGTATGGCCCTTGTCCCAGAAAGTCACCCCAAAAACGAAGACTCGAAACGACCGGAGAGTTCACGACCTACGAGTAGGTGGGTACCCTAGGAGATGTCCTAGTGGTACAGCGGAACCTCCGGAGAAACTCCAAGAGCAACTGCAAAAGCCAAGGATCAAAACAGCACAAGCAGCAGCTTCGCGGACTGTCTGTGGTCAGGGTCCCGGACTTTCCGCTGAACACCGGACTGTCCGCCACTAGAGGTGCGGACTGTCCGCCGGCAAAAGTTCCCAAACCAGACAGTTCTGCACCAGCCCTGTTCGAGTCCCGGACTGTCCGTGGTTTGAACGCTGGACTGTCCGCGGGTCTTGTGAACAGTAACACACAGGCGTCCGATGCCAACCCTGTGTTGCGTCCGATGTGACCCCGGACTGTCCGCGGGTCACTGGTGGACTGTCCGCCGGTCACTTGACCGAGAACAGCGTCGCGCTGTGCACAACCGAACCAGCCAAGTCCCAATCCCTGGACTGTCCGCCGCTGGGGGCGCGGACTGTCCGCGGATGAACAGAAAGCACAATTCTGCTCGGGACAAAAAGGCAAATCGATCGGAACTTCACCAAATCAAAAGAAACTTCGATCAAACTCTTCCCTAGAAGTTCCTCTATGTATTGGGGTGCTAATCCTAAGAAATCATTGCACCAAACCAAGTCAATTGAGAATAATCCGAGGATCACCGGAAAGGGGAAAGGAATGAAGAACGAATGCGAAATCAACCCGATCTATGGATTCATGAGGTTAGGAGAGAATTCCTTTGGTAGAAAGAAGGGCCTCACATCCAAGAACAAATTGATTCAAGTGGAATCGAAAACCATCTCACGGAGAGGGAGAACAAGGCAAATCTCCGGGAGATGAACAACCAAAACGTGAAGAACACAAAACACGATTTGATTTCAGCCAAAATTCCTCCACACGAGGAGACAACAAGAATACGGTCTCGTTTCCTCAAAAGATCCAAATACACAGAGGTATGATTCCTGTCTCTGCGGATCGCTTGCAGCGTGGTATGATTAGAACCTAAGCTGGAGGGCTAGAGAGAGAGTGCTCAGGAACAAATGACTGCAAGGATAGGGAGAGAGGAGGGGTGCCTCTCTTATTTATAGCCTAAAACAATAATCCCCTTTCTACCCCTAGATACAAGAGCAAAGCGGCCAACCCTAGGGGTATCCCAGTCCAACTTTGCTGATGGTTGATCCGACGGCCCCGCGCCCATCTCATCCTTAGCTTCGCCTCGACGCAAGCCTCAGGATGCCACCACGTGCCGCCCTGTCGACCGCCGTGCCTACCTCGCGGATAGCTCCGCCGCCGCGCCAGCCTCCACACCGCCACGCGTCGACCGTCCTTTTTGCGGACCGCCCCCCGGTTTTGAGGCCGAAACCGGGAAACCTGGGCTTCCCCCCGGTTTTGAGGCTGAAACCGGGAAACCTGTCCTCAGGCCGAGTTTTGTGGCCCAAACTCAGAAACCCGCACGCCCAGGTTTTGAGGCCCAAACCTGGAAACCGTCCACGCCGAGTTTTGAGGCCCAAACTCGGAAACCAGCCACCCCGAGTTTTGAGGCCCAAACTCGGAAACCGTCGAGGGTAGCTTTTAGAGGCTCAGCTACCGAACCCGTGCCGTAGACGAGATGTGGTTCGCACAACCCGAGTCCCAGCACCGATGCCAGAGCATGTCCAGCCTCCACGCCGGGCACAGTGCATTCGCCTTCCTTCTCGGCCTCCCGCCAAGTGTCACGACGCCATCACCTTCCTCCCGACTCGGCCGATGCACCGCACATCCCCATGTACTCTTGCTTGTCAATGCCACGTGCCCGCTACCACAGCTGGTCCTCAGGTCTCCCGGTCCATCGGTCCAAGCTCCACGTCCATCCTTCACCGCTCCCGGTCCGTCGGCACGGCACGTCCCTACTTGACCTTCACCTCACCTTCTACCACTGCCCGAGCTCCGCACCTGCACATCAACACAGCCAAGAGACATGTTGCCCGTTGATCGATCACTCATCACTCAGGAAGGGAACCACAAGGGCACATTTCAACCTTGTGTTCTCAATCTCCCCCTTGATGAGTGCATCGTCAACTCATAGTAACCGTAACCAAAATAAAAGAAAAGCAGAATTGGGTAGAAGGAGAAAAACTCACTCGAGATGTCCAAAAGCCAGATAAAAGGCCGAAGAGGCATAAATCGAGATGAGCGAAGCTTGGTCCCCAAAGACATGGGCAACGGTTCGACACAACCAAGCAAGAGATCGGAGCAACAACTCATCAAGGAGCAAAACTCGATCAAAACAGAGCACAGGACTTGGTTCCCAAAGACATGGGCAACGGCTCAACGCAACCAAGTCAGAAACAAGCTAGTCCTCAAGAAGAGGCAGAAAGGGCTCAACACCACTAGCTGAAAGCTCTAAACCAAATGAAGACTGCATAAGAAGCAACTACTGCTAGTCCCTCAAGATAGAGGCACAGAGGCTCAACACAACCAGCAGTAAGCCTGATACCAATCAAGAACCATCAAAATATGATGAAAAACAGCTAGTCCCTCAAGACAGAGGCACAGAGGCTCGACACAACTAGCTGAAACGATCGATATCAAATAAAGGCCGACTCAGAGCAACATAGGCAAGAAGACTCCCCCTTACTCAAAGAACACCCCCTCAACAAGACAAGCATAAATTTCAAATTGTCACCACAAAGACACTTCTCCCCCTTGGGGGCAATTTGCAATCAATAAGAGTGGGGAAAAGAGCTCAAAAGAGCAAAACGGAGCTAGGTCATGCCTATCGGAGTCAAACACATGCATATGAGTTAAAAATGCATGTTAGCAGCTTCCGGTATATACTCGAGAGAGTGAAAGAATGCTCTGAGGAGTGCTGATCCGACTACTAAGCAACATGTGAAAGTGCTAGCAAAGGCTCAAACTGATCACCGAATACAGAATATGATTGCAGAAGCTTAGTGAGCAATTTTAAGCCATTCAGACAGAGGTTTCACCATCAAAATAGCACTGAACATGTATAGACAGGAAGTCAAACAAGTGCTAAACATGTATACAAGGTGAACTACCCCTAGCAAAGTTCAATCATCATGCTATAGAGTGAAGCATAGACTTGTGTTTTCAGATTTTATCGGAGAAATTTGCAGCGGTTATTACACAAGTTCAAATTCAGCATGTGATTGTGAGAGGTTGAAAGCTTGTCATTGCCTAACTTTTCAACCGTGCTAAGCCTATGCATATGCAACCAGAAGCTTGAAGCATCGGTTTCGGTCTTACACTACACGGCTCAAGTTTAACTCAAAGTGCTATGAGAAACAGTCTCGATACCGTGATGTGCTGACAAAGCAATCTCATCTCGATCTTTTCAATTCACTAACACTTGTTTCATTTTAAGCAGAATATGAACAGTCCAAGCAAGTGAAAGACTCAGAACTAGAGACATAGCAACCTAGCATATATGAAATAGCTCAAGTGACCTCAACACATCCTACACATGCTAGTTGCCAATCTCAATGGTGAACATGTATCAAGTTTTAAGTTCTTTAAGCATGTTCATCATTCTGAAAAATACAGCTTAGCTCACAATATGTATTAGTGATTAGGGAGAGCCTAAGCTACAAGCAACATCATATATCATCGAAGCATACACGAAATAGAGCATAAGTTCATTCTCAAGAATATAGACATGAAGCTTGAAAATGCAAGATGCATATATGATGAAGTCAGAATCGGAGCCAAAACAAAATCAAAAAGACTGAAAACCCAAAAACAAAAAGGATCAGAAAGTCAGTCTATTGTACATCAAAAATGCTTCCCCCATCTAAAAGGGGAAACACACACCAAGCTCACCTCTCAACCTAACAAAAGTTGAGAGATCCAAAGGCTTGGTGAAAATATCCGCAACCTGGTTATGGGTGTCTACATGCCTAAGATCAATGTCGCCTTTCTCATAGTGATCACGAAGAAAGTGAAAGCGAACATCGATGTGTTTGGTCTTGGAGTGAAGAACAGGGTTCTTTGCTACACTAATGGCAGAAGTGCTATCGCAAAGCAAAGGGACCCGACTGAAATCTAGACCAAAATCACGCAATGTAGCAACCATCCATAAAAGCTTCGAAGCACAAGAAGCAACGACAACATAATCGGCTTATGTAGTAGACTAGGCTACATTCGACTGTTTGCGAGAAGACCACGAAACCAGTGAAGAGCCAAGAAACTAACAAGTCCCAGAAGTAGACTTGCGCTCAAGCCGACAGCCGGCAAAATCCGCATCGGAGTAACCACAAAGTGAAAGAGTCGAAGAAGAAGAGTACCAAAGTCCGAACTCAGGAGTGTATCAGAGGTACCTCATGATGCGCTTGACTACTTGCTTGTGGGAAGTCCGAGGGGATGCCTGAAAACGAGCGCATAGACACACAAAAAACTGTATGTCCGGCCTCATTGCCGTCAGGTACAGGAGCGAGCCGATCATGCTCCTGTACTCCTTCTGGTCAACAGCCTCTCCGTCCTGGTCCGCGTCCATCGCAGCAGTCGTCGCCATGGGCATCGTAAGAGGCTTGGCCTCGCCCATGTCGAAGTTCTTCAGGATGTCCTTCGTATACTTCCCTTGATGCACGAACGCCCCATCTCGGGTTTGCTTGATTTGCAACCCGAGGAAGAAGACCAACTCACCCATCATACTCATCTCAAACTCCCTACTCATGGTATCTGCAAACTTGGCAACAAGTGCGTGAGAGGAGCCACCAAAGATGATATCATCCACGTAAATCTGGACTAACAGGGTGTCATTGCCTTGCTTGAGGAGAAACAAAGTTCTATCGACCCGTCCCATTTTAAAACCCTTGGAGAGTAAAAAAGTTTTCAAACGATCATACCACGCTCTCGGGGCTTGATTCAAACCATACAAAGCTTTTGAAAATTTATAAACATGGTTTGGAAACTTGGGATCCTCGAAACCCGGGGGTTGCCTAACATAAACCTCTTCCTCTATATACCCATTCAAGAAAGCACTCTTGACATCCATCTGGTAAAGCTTAAAACCCTTCAAAGCAGCAAAGGCTAGAAGGATCCTGATGGCTTCTAAACGGGCTACAGGGGCAAAGGTTTCCTCATAGTCTATCCCCTCTTTCTGGCAGAAACCCTGGGCTACTAGCCTAGCCTTGTTCCTCACTACCATCCCATCCTCACCCTCTTTGTTTTTGAAAACCCATTTGGTACCTATAGGGTGGCATTCTGGTGGGGGTGGAACTAGGGTCCAAAGGTCAGAAGCCGCCAGAGAAAGAAGGACGAGGAGGCAGAGCGGATCTACAAGTTGGAGGAGTATGTTCTTCAAACACAAGAGCGTGACAAATCTCGTGAAGAATGGATGCAGGAGGAAATCAAAAGGCAAGTGCAAGCGACACTTAGTCAAATGACGAGTGGGCAAGGTACATCATCACAACAGCCTCAAGTGAACATTAGCCCCCCAGGTCAGATGAAAAGCAGTTGCACCTCCACGGAAGTACCAACCATTCAAGATGACTCCAAGCTACGCTTCCCCGTGGATGACGTTATAGAACCTTTTACTACTTGTGAGCTGCACATTCCAGATGGAAATGCCACAAAAAAGGTGGCTGTCGGTGTTGTAAACCCTATCGACCGCACAAGAACACCTAGAATCCATGGTCAACCAGTGCCAGCCGGATACGCTAGCGTCTCGGTGGATAGGGTTGAGACAGGTTGTGGCAGCGTGGCACTGGAAATCGAAGGGGGAGATGGGGAGAAGACTTTAGGTGAAGCGGAGAAGACATTTATTTGCTGGCGCAAGTGCTTCATTATTATTCCTGGAGTGTCACCGCCGCAACCTCCTCCTACTGATCAAGATCCTCACCATAGGTAGTGCGCGCGTGAATGAGAAACAATTTTTATTACACTAACTTCCTATATGTATATATTAATTAGATGCTCACATAATTCATTGTTTTGCGTAGCAGGAACTATAGTCCAGTTTGTCATCATTCCCAGAGCATCATAGTGCTGCAGGCGGTGACGATGTGTTGGAGGACACGGCTTCAACCCCATCTCCTGCACAAAGATCTCCACCGCGGGCTCCAACACCGCCACCGGCCCCACCATCTCCTCCACCGTGGGCTCCAATGCCACAACCTGCACCACGGGCTCCAACACCGCCACCGGGCCCACCATCTCCTCCACCGCGGGCTCCATCTCCTCCACATCGGGCTCCAACACCACCGCCTCCACCGCGCGGCCCTAAGAAGCGGTCCGCCGCCACAGAACCGAAGGCCCCACCTCCAAAGAAGAAGGCTCCTGCATTAGGAAAAAATGCCCAGGAGAAATTAGCTTATGAACAGACTGATGAGGAGTTAGAAATTTTGGTGAAAAAAGATGTGCGAAATTTTTTAGAGGAATCAAAGGCCGCTGCTAAAGCGAAGAGAAACCCAGAGAAGCCTTACCTCTTGTTAAACCCACAGGAGTTAAGGAAAAGGGTGGACCAACATGATATCAAGATGCGTGAAGCCCGAAAGGCTCCACGAAAATCAGACTACGAACGCTCTCTATTCAAGTCTGCAAAAGAACAACAATTCAGCAAGAAGAAAGTGGGAAAGGGTGTTCCACAGCTCGGAGAAACATCAAGACCTTTGTCCCCGTTATTTGTGGAAAATCAGTATGGTTCAAACATGGGTACAGAGGAAATCTGGAGAGACCAGTAGTTTGTTTGAGATGGACTGAATGGAAAAAAAATTCATTGACAGCGGTCTCCCGTACCACACGATTGCCAATATTGCTTCTGGACTGGAGTTTCCACGAGCGGAAGTAGTTGATGAATGGAGGAGAAATTTTGCACTGGGCAGGAGTCTAATGAACCCCAATCACTTACATGTACTTGGTACACAGATGTTTGCAATCAACAAATGGTGCATGGAGGCTTCTAAAGACAGTGATGTCAATTGAATTTCTGTCCGAATTCGGAACCATCACTACTTTCATGGCGATGACCTAATCTTAGCCCAGATGGAGGAATTACACCAGCTATGTCATATGGACGCACTGGACAAATCACTCCTTAGCTGCTATTATTTGTGAGTGTTTCTTTTATAGTTTTCATTGAACTCTCTAGTATGTGTATATAGTACGTAGTATTCTTACACACATAATTGTGGATCAACTCGATATTTTGGAGGTATAAGATGACTCAGCTCAGAGATAAACATGACAATTCTGTTGGGTTTGTTGATCCATATGTTGTTTTCAAGGCTCCAAACCCTTCAGCGACTTGGAGCGATGAGTCGTGTATGAATCTCATGAGGTTCTTCGTGAACCAAAAAGATAAAGAAAGAATTCTCTTCCCATACAACTTTAAGTGCGTGAGACATATATAGTTAATAATAAGTATGTGCACATTTTATTTTACTTACCCCTAATAATATATATATATGAATCATGTGTATGAACAGCTATCACTGGATACTGATGGTCATCGATCTCAAACACAGCAATGTGTTAATCTATGACTCGTTGAGCAAACCGCAAGAAGTTTACCAAGATATGATAGACATCCTCCAAAGGTAATTTTTCAATCCCTAGCTTGCATGCTTAAAGTATAGACTAAGCTTGTATATATGTATACTAATTAAATAATGATCCAACTATTAATGTTTCATTGGTCGGATTAGGGTTTGGGAAAAATTCATTGCTCGGGAACGTATGAGTCAGTGTAAGGCGCCACTTACAATAAAGCCACGACTACCAGTAAGTTTACACCTTTGTCAATGTACATGTATCTTTATTATATCATGTCATATATCATATCTTTATTACGAGATGAATCTTTTCATTCTATAGTGGATTTTGAGACAAAAACAGCGTACCAACTTATGCGGATTCTATGTTTGCGAGTACATGATGATAGAATCATATAGAATTCCTAAATAAATCATCAAAGTACGTAACATGTTTCTTTTCATTTTTTATAGACTTAATATTGATAATATAGATATTACTAATATCTTCTCTAATTCAAATTGAAGACTGATTGGTTGAAGCAAAAAGTGATGCTACAAGGCCAATTGAAAGCAATACAAGAGACAATAGCAGGATTTCTTCTGGAATAAGTCATAAATCCAAATGGCGAGTTCTACTATAATACCAACGAGAAGTTGATTCCAAACAATGATGATCATTTGTATGCCCTGTAGATCTTTAGATGGAGTACAACTTGTAATAGGTTTACAGTACTAACTTTTGAGTACAACTTGTGTAGATAAATATTTAGACAACTTCTATGGATATATTGCTTGTAATTTTATGTACATATATTTATATATATATATGTAGTTCTATAGTTCAATTATATATGCATGCAATAAGCTTATTGTGTTATGCTGCTAATATATATAATATATATATTAGCAGCAAAAAATACATATTGGAAAACCTATTAAATAAATAAACAAAACTAAAAACAGAACTGAAATTAAAATAACAAGGAAAAACCAGGGGACCCTTTAGTCCCAGCTGGTAATACCAGCCGGGGCTAAAGGGTGCTGCTGTGGGGCACCGCTGGCAGCACCCTTTAGTCCCGGCTGGTATTACCAACCGGGACTAAAGGGGGGGCTTTAGCCCCGGTGACCGAAGCCGGGACTAAAGGGGGGGGCCTTTAGTCCCGGAAGCGTAGTCCCGACTCGGGAACCGTGGCGAAAGGCCCTTGCCGACCGGGGCTATAGCCCTTTTCTGTTGTAGTGTTCCTATGTTGTGACATGGGATAGTGATGCGTCCTCGAGTGATGATGATGACTCTAGTGATGATGAGAGGAAGACCACCAAGAAGAAGGCTATGGCTAGTCTTGCTATCTCAAGCAAGCCTTCTATCTTCAACACTCCATCGACATGCTTCATGGCTGAGGCTGCTAAGGTATCATCCGATGAGAGTGAAAGTGAGAGTGAGAGTGAGAGTGATGATGATGAGGAGTACTCAAAGGAGGACCTCATGAGCATGCTACAAGATGCTCACTCATACATTGAGACTAAGAGGAAGGAGTGCAAAGAATTGCGCAAGGCCAATAAGGCTCTTGAGCAATCGTTTGATGAGCTCAAGTCTACTCATGAGAGGCTAGAGGAAGCCCATGAGAAGCTTGACCAAGCTCACACTAGGATTAAGGAAGCCCACTCCTCTCTCCTTGATCAAAGTAAGATTGAGGATGTTGTAGAGACATGCAATGTAGGAGTAACTTGTAATATTCTTGATGAATCTTTTTATGATCCTATTATTGTTTCTCCCACAAATGCATCATCATCATCTAGCTCAACTAAAATGCCTACTTATACTACTTGTGATTCATCATTAGTGGTAGAGAATGAGAACCTTAACAACAAGGTTGTTGAACTCACTCATGCCTTAGGCAATGCCTATGGTGGAGATGCCCGCTTACTAAAGTGCTTGGGTAGCTGTTGGTATAAATTAACGCACACTCTACTTTATCTGTAAGCGCACAGATAAAATCTACCGATGTAGCACTTCACCGGAGTAACCCAGTTTTAATATCGAACCCAAAGGAACGGATAGTGATAAGTCTTAAAGTCTAACCCCTGAGTAGCTAACAAGGATGGAGAATCTAGAAGTATAGAGGGGATCATTAAGGCGGTCTAATTCCAATTTAAAAGTGATATGTTTATATTATTCTTAGTGGGGAAGTTGCCATAAAAGGTCACAAACAGAGTATGAATCTTTTATGCAAATGTATAATCCTACCGAGCCTACACACGGGTAAGTGGACTATAGAAGAATCAACAAGGCTATAATAGTCACCCTTGCGAACAACCACTACTACCGGCGTTATAGGAGGCATATATGAGCTATCAAGTCTAAGCACCACGCTTACACTATCCAACTACTCTAACTCTAGAATGACTAGAATTAAAGTACTCAAAAAAGAGTCATAAATCTTTAAGAATAATAAGAACAATAGCTCAAACTTAAATATAGACGTTGATTACCGAAACAATCGCTGAAGTTGATGATGAACTTGAATCCACAGGTACAAGATGAAGAAGTGGATCCGACAGGCCGGAGCTCCTTCTTGATCGCTTCCTCTCTCTCTCTCTTTCTTCTAGTTATAATATAAGACTAGGTTCTAAACCTAAACTAGAGGGGTAACTAGTCTTCTACTTGATAGCTGGCTCTTGATTACAACTAGATGAACTAGATCTAATTCTAGATGAACTAGAAGAGATTCATCTAGAGGGACCTCTACTTCTAATTGAAACCATAGTTTCTGATGTGGAGATGAATAATGAAGATGGAGATGCCTGGAGAGGTGGGTCTGGGGCTGCTTATATAGCCCTGAGGGATCAACCGCGGTCGTTGGATCAAACCGACTTCAGTGACGGTGGAGATGAGTCCTAGGGTTCGGTGGAGGAAGCTTGCCGAAGACAGAAGCCAGCGGGCCCGGGGGGAGACCGACCGGTCTCATGGTGGGACCGGTCGGTCCCACCTGGCAGGGTCTCGCGGTGCCCGACCTCCTGGTGTTTTCTGGTGTCCTCTGGTTTCCTTCTAGGGGAAGCAATTAGTGCTAGTTTCCTGGTTTAGTCCCTGCAGAATCACGATTCACCAAAACTCGTGGAATATTGTCAATTAAAACCCTAAACCTTTGTTGGTGATTGAATTCATGCCCTTTTTATATTTATTTATCCTTTAATTTTGATAGATAACCAGTGTCAACAATTCCCCCAAGCTTACCCTTTGCTAGTCCCTTAGCAAAACCAAAACTTAACAATGGATCAGGACTTGCTACAATATCTTCACTTCCAACAAGTATACTTGTCGTTAAACAAAAATTCTCCCAAAATATATTATATTATTCTTCATGGGGCTTATTACTCTTACCTTAGATCTTGAATAATTGTGAGATTGAACGATCAAATCAAGCACTATGTCTCTAGTTCTTTCACTTCACCTTTATCCCGGAGTTTTTAATTAATTTTCAAAAGCATTAATACATATGTTGTCAAATTAAACAATGGATCCAAAGAGAAAGTCAACCAACCATTGAATCAAGAAGTGCATGTGTATGGAAAAGTGGAGTCAGATGCTCTCTTAAATATATTCACTCTCTTCTGTTCATCAGAGACATATGGCTATTAGGCTAATTCTACTATCGGGCACGTGCCCATTTTTTCTGACATATATTTTTCTCTTCTTTTTTTTTCTTTTTCTTCGAGGTTCCGAACACTTGACCATTTTTATTTCCTCGTGATCTATCTTTTTGAGGTTTCGGACACTTGTCCCTTTTTAATTCCTCGGATCTCGTTTTTTCCCTTTTTTCATAGCCACATGTTCCCAACAAACTTCAGAGAGTATAGCAACAGATAATTATGAGCATTATGCGAAAGATGGATGAAATGTGTAAGTGATCTCAATTCAATGGTATGATAAACTACTCACAGGGTCAACAAAGCTTAATTTAACTCAATGCAATTATTAGTCATATTCATATTTAGAAATCTCCGGAACTTTAGTGCTGTTTAGAACAAGATAATAACAGCTCAGATCATCACATGTCATATCCCAACTACCTAGACCTTAGATTAAGTATTTGCCAACCATGCATTTAATTTTATTTAAGGCATCATTATTAATGAGGAGAACTCATGCTTTGAAGACTAGGTACTTGAAAGAAATTAGATAGAGCAACTATTCATCATTTCCATACAAAAGATTAGAGAGAGGGTTCTTCTTTAGTCATCAACTTCTTAAAACAAACTAGACACTATTTTATTTATTTAATCTAACACACTTTAAGATAAAAGCTAATAATAGTAGTAGTAGCGATAATAATAATAATAATAATAATAATAATAATAATAAAGACATACCTGAACCTTGAAGATAACGGGGGTGCGTCTCCCCCAAGCTAGTTTCCTTAATAATGTTGAGCCTTCGTGTGCCCATATATTTTTGTCTCTTTTTTAATTAATGGTGAGTTTTCATGTGCCCACATATTTTTGTTCTTTTCTTTTTAAGGGTGAGCCTTCATGTGCTCACATTTTTATTTATTTTCTTTTCTTTTTCTTTTGAATTTGTTTATAGAATAAAACTTAAGAGGATAGAGATACTTACGTGGATACATGGCGGTGCCTTCCCCCAAGCGGAATGTTGACGTAGTCGTTCGATCTTGCAATGTAGCAGACTGGCAGTGGATATGTCCTTCCTCTATCAGAGCTTTGATTGACGTTGATGTTTGTTGAAACAGTGCTCCAACAGTGGATGGCGCATTCACTTGCTCCTCAGCTTTTCTTGTCCTTTCAAATCCTGTGAAACTCAAATAGACAACAAAACTTGTGGAACATATTAAGCGTTAGTGGTTGGCCACTTAAGCTTTAGTTGTCTAGAATTTCAGAAAGATCTCTTTCTCAATATTTTTGTATTTTATATTTTTATGATGCAAGAGAAAATGCACAGGATGAATGTATATTTATTTTTATTATTTTTATGCCACACGATGAACATTCCCATCAGTTTTTACACACCATAGAATTATTCACATGGGGCTTCATTGTTTATGGTGTAGCGTAACAAATGCAATATTTTTATTTTCTTTTCTAATGTAATGCAGAAATTAAAATATTTATGAATATGATGATGCAATGATTAAATATGATGATGCAATAAATTACTAAGAATTAAATATGAGAAATATGCAGGAAAATAAATATGAGGATAACTATCGATTTTTACCTTTTGACGAAGGTTCGGATATTTAGGTCCGACGAACCGGACCTTCCCTTGCTTTAGACCTCCCAAGGTATGCCAGACGTTTGGAAAGTTGTTATTGATTGTACCTCTGAGGTGCAGACTTTTTCTTTCATACTTTCTTGGTCTGAGTCTTCACTTCCTGTGGTTCACTGTCTTGAGGTTTCTCTCCTTTCTTTTCTGGGACAGTGTCAATAACTTCTTCTTCATGATTGGCCTCTCGATTCTTGATAGTTTTGTCTTCTTTGGCTTTGAGAGCAGCGTCTTTCACTTCTATTCTTCTTGGGTGCTTCATTGGGCATGTAATTGATGAAGTAGCATCGTACCTTTTCTCCAGGAAAGTGAAAATGGATTTTCTCTTGTAGATGATTGTACTTGTAGCGTAGAGGAATGGACTTCCTAGGACGAGGTGGACATCATCGTCTTCTCATGTCGAGGATCAAGAAGTCTGTGGGGACTTCATGACCTCTAATTCTGACTACAACGTCTTCCATCATTCCTTCTTGTTTATGCCTCTTGATATGGTGTCACTGATGTTCTTCGTTCGTCGAGCAGTTTGAAGTGAAGCACTAATTATGGAAGCTGGCAGCATCTTGCTTAGTGTGCATGTTCTTGTAGATCTAGGACCTTTACTCTGTAGAATTTGAGAGTGCCAAACTTCGCCATGTTTTGCTCAAGAGTGTGTCCTGTTCATAAAGACAAGGTAGAGATCAAGTGCATGGGCTCTATTGGTGGAAAAACACCAACAGAACCAAAAGTTTTGTTTATTCTCCTCTAACCTTAGGCACATTGCCCAAGACAAACTTGTTGTTTATGTGTTCTATTCAATCTTAACATGAGTGATAGGATCAGAGGATGAGCTTGAAAGTAGCATCTTAAAATATTTAATAGATCAAATTACTTAACCCAAGGAAGGATAATCTATGCATAAAGTGTCGATCTTTTCATAATTGAGATATATCATCTTCCAAAGGTTAGATGCTCAACATTTTAGCTCATTTAGTTAAGACAGTGAGATTCAAGATAGTAAAGCTAGGAACAAAGATCAAAGGACTAAACATGTTGAGTTGATTAGGTTGGATCAAGTGAGGTGCAACTTAAACATATTTAGTTCTTTATTTATACTAGAATCAAGAAGAAGCTTTTAAAGTGATGGTTTCTTACCTTGAAATGTTACTTTGTCATTGGAAAGTGATTGTGTTGAACCACCTTATGGAAGCTCCTCTTGTCTAGCTGGTTGTTGTTTATGAATGGCTTGTCTTCTCTTGTTGGTCTCACAGTGTGATTGAGAGGAGGAAGATCATAGTGGAATCATCTTTAGAGGTATCGATCTTCCTTCTCTCGTGTCGACTTATTGTTCCTCGAGTATGCTGACTAGGATCCTCTCTCTTTCTTGTATTAATTCTGTACTATGAGGATGTAGGGACAGTTCCGCATTCTTCTCTTGTCAGTCTTTCTTGTTTTCCTTTAATCATTGGGTTGGCAAGAGACTTGAATTTAGAGCTGCTACTCGAGTGCCTCCATGAGAGTCTTTTGTCTTGTAATGTCTCAATTGAGACTTGTCCTCTCAACAGTGTCTAGATGATGGAGATCTTATCGGTTGTTCTTCTTGATTTGCTGGCTCGGGTACTATCTCTCCATCTTCTAACTCTTGTGGTGCAGTGGCTTCATCCTTCATGATGTCCTCCTCAATTCTTGGCAGTTGGTTCTCCCTTCGACGTCTTCCCTTGGTTCTCTTTGGTTGCTCATAAGTGATGTAGTTGTTGAAGAATCAGCAAAAGATCAAAGAGTTGACTTCTCCAAGTCCGATATAGATGATAACATTGATGGCGTTCAAGAACGATCTTCCAAGAATGAGTGGTGGATCATATTCTTCTTCTCGACTGGGATAGCATCTAGTGGTTTGTATTGATCAAAGTGGTGGGTAGGAGATCAATATGTTTGAAGTTGGGTTTCTCCTTCCTCCCTTTGATTGTGAAACATATCTATACAACGGAATTGTCTCTCCCAGGCTGGCTTGTGATGTAGATGGACTCCCAACATGTTCATGGGTTTGACTTGTAGGTCTTGTTATTGTTGTAGTGGTACCATCTTGTCTCCCAAGCTAGCTCTTGATTAGAAAAGAGGATAACTTCTCACTTCTTGTCTTGATGTCTTGGACAAAGATGGTTGCAGACATAAGTTGTCTCATACGAGGTAAGTTGCATCTTGTTTGTCATCAGTGCCCAAGCAAGACTCAAAGCTAAGCTATTGCCAGTACCATTCATGACCTAAGAGAGAGTAGGTTTGCGTGTCTATGGTTTGAGTTTTGGATCTTCAATGTTCAGACCAAACCATGGATGAACAAAATCTCTCTCCTGCATAACGTTAGTGGATATATACCCAATGGATTGCAAGAATTTGAAGCATGGGTTGTTATCCATAACTTATGTATTTTGCATCTATGCTAATAAAAAGATGTTTTAAGATTATTTTAGCATAGACTACTATGTGTTGGCTGCACATTAACATGATTGAAGGCAAAAGATAACTTGCAGTAGAAGACAAAACAAAATAAACTTTGATACTCACAGTTCTTTCATCTATGATGAACGAGCTGAGTCTTCGTTGTGCAAGAGATGTTGAAGTTCATTGTACGCCTTGCTTCCTCTCCAGTGTGAGTTCATCTTCGGACTTTCCCAAATTGATATTAAAGTTTCTCTGTAGGGGTTAGTCTAACAAAATATCCAATATCCACTATAGCATACTATCGGCTCAAAAATCAACCTAGACACCACGTCTAATTTGATCTAGGATGGCATTTTAACCTAAGCACCATACTTAATTTAAAAGCCTTTAGAGGTAAAATCAGCACACCTTTTAGCTCAAGAATCAAACCAGACACCATGTCTTACATTAATTCATGAAAACAGTTAAACTAAGCTCCATGCGTAATTTAAAAGGTGTATGATAATACTTCAAAACCAAAGTATATACTATAGCAAATAAAGATAACATGAAAGCATTGTAGAGATTTATTCAGATGGTGATGGAAGAGTATGATTAGTATATGAGCATATCCTAAAGGTAGGGACAACATAGCAACATGGCAAGAAATATTCCTAGAAAGTCTATTCCCCAAGCTTGGATTTTGTAAATCAAAATTGGATGAATGTAATTCAATGTTGCATGATGATTGATGGGACATACCTTGTGTTTGTTGCTCCTTCGTTCTTTTCTGCTTCAGACCTAGAAAGGTTAGTGACAAGAATACCCGAAGGAATATTTTCATAATTATATTTCTATGCTCATTACAAGGACAGTGCAGCAGAAAGGTAGGCATAGCTCATAACCAGATATTATGATGGGGTATAAGGATTCTACTAGTTATAGCTTGCTCATGGGGTAGTGATAGATAAGAGTGGAATTCAAAACCAACATTCATAAGAATGAAAACAAAAATAATGAAAAGATTGGGACAAAAGGAAAAGATAAAAGTATGATTACAAGGTTAAACTAAGACTTAAGATGATCTACCATTCCCCGGCAACGGCGCCAGAAATGCTTGTTGGTATAAATTAACGCACACTCTACTTTATCCGCAAGCGCACAGATAAAATCTACCGATGTAGCACTTCACCAGAGTAACCCAGTTTTAATATCGAACCCAAAGGAACAGATAGTGATAAGTCTTAAAGTCTAACCCCTGAGTAGCTAACAAGGATGGAGAATCTAGAAGTATAGAGGGGATCATTAAGGCGGTCTAATTCCAATTTAAAAGTGATATGTTTATATTATTCTTAGTGGGGAAGTTGCCATGAAAGGTCACAAACAGAGTATGAATCTTTTATGCAAATGTATAATCCTACCGAGCCTACACACGGGTAAGTGGACTATAGAAGAATCAACAAGGCTATAAGAGTCACCCTTGCGAACAACCACTACTACCGGCGTTATAGGAGGCATATATGAGCTATCAAGTATAAGCACCATGCTTACACTATCCAACTACTCTAACTCTAGAATGACTAGAATTAAAGTACTCAAAAGAGAGTCATAAATCTTTAAGAATAATAAGAACAATAGCTCAAACTTAAATATAGACGTTGATTACCGAAACAATCGCTGAAGTTGATGATGAACTTTAATCCACAGGTACAAGATGAAGAAGTGGATCTGACAGGCTGGAGCTCCTTCTTGATCTCTTCCTCTCTCTCTCTCTCTCTCTCTCTCTCTCTCTCTCTCTCTCTCTCTCTTCTAGTTCTAATATAAGACTAGGTTCTAAACCTAAACTAGAGGGGTAACTAGTCTTCTACTTGATAGCTGGCTCTTGATTACAACTAGATGAACTAGATCTAATTCTTGATGAAGTAGAAGAGATTCATCTAGAGGGACCTCTACTTCTAATTGAAACTGTAGTTTCTGATGTGGAGATGAATAACAAAGATGGAGATGCCTGGAGAGGGGGGGTCTGGGGCTGCTTATATAGCCCTGAGGGATCAACCGCGGCCGTTGGATCAAACCGACTTCAGGGACGGTGGAGATGAGTCCTAGGGTTCGGTGGAGGAAGCTTGCAGAAGACGGAAGCCAGCGGGCCCAGGGGGAGACCGACCGGTCTCATGGTGGGACCGGTCGGTCCCACCTGGCAGGGTCTCGCGGTGCCCGACCTCCTGGTGTCTTCTGGTGTCCTCTGGAGTCTTCTAGAATATTCTTGACGTGCCGGTTGCGTTATGTCACATCGATTTCCTTCTAGGGGAAGCAATCAGTGCTGGTTTCCTGGTTTAGTCCCTGCAGAATCACAATTCAACAAAACTCGTGGAATATTGTCAATTAAAACCCTAAACCTTTGTTGGTGATTTAATTCATGCCCTTTTGTATTTATTTATCTTTTAATTTTGATAGATAACCAGTGTCAATAGTAGCCAAAGGTGTCCACTCAACAAGGAGGGACTTGGCTATATCCCCAAGAAGGGCAAGGCGGCTGTTGCTCCTCACAAGACTTGTTTTGTGAAGAGCAATGGTCGGTTTTGCCATAGTTGCAAGCAATCCGGGCATATAGAGCAAAATTGCTTTAACAAGTACAAGAACAAGAACAATGCTCATGTTCCATCTATTAGACTTGATTCTTGTTATATGCTTACAAAGGGCACTAATGGTGTGAAGGCTAAGTACATTGGTGCACCGATGGTTGGCCCAAAGAAGAAGGCAATTTGGGTGCCCAAGAGCTTGGTGACTAACCTTGGAGGACCCAAAAAGATTTGGGTACCTAAACATAATCGATCTCTTTGTAGGTAAATTATAAAGTGGGAGGAAGCAATTGGGTGCTTGATAGTGGGTGCACTCAACACATGACCGGAGATGGAAGAATGTTCAAATCAATCAACACTAGTGGCAATGATCATGCGGATGCTATCACATTTGGTGACAACAAAAAGGCAAGGTCAAAGGCTTGGGCAAGATTGCAATATCCAATGACTTGAGCATCTCTAATGTGCTATTAGTGGAATCTCTCAACTTCAACCTATTGTCTGTGGCACAATTGTGTGATTTGGGATTCAAATGCATATTTGGTGTTGATGATGTGGAGATAGTGAGTGTTGATGGAAGTGATTTGGTGTTCAAAGGATTTAGATATGAGAACCTTTATTTGGTGGACTTTGGTGCAAGTGAAGCTCAATTGACAACATGCTTATTCACCAAATCAAGTATGGGTTGGCTATGGCATAAGCGCTTGGGACATGTTGGAATGAAGCAACTAAAGAGGCTAGTGAAGCATGACATGGTGAGAGGGCTAAAAGAAGTTCACTTTGAGAAGGACAAGCTTTGTAGTGCATGCCAAATGGGAAAGCAAGTTGGAAACACCCATCCTAACAAATGAATCATGAGCACTACACATGCACTTGAGTTGTTGTACATGGACTTGTTTGGACCAACTACATATGCAAGTATTGGGGGAAATAAGTATGGCTTTGTGATAGTGGATGATTATACAAGATTCGCATGGGTCTTCTTTCTTGTTAACAAAAGTGAAGTGTTTGGAATATTCAAAACCTTTGTCAAGAGAAGCCAAAATGAGTTTGATAGAAGAATCAAGAAAGTAAGAAGTGACAATGGAAGTGAATTCAAGAACACAAGAGTTGATGAGCTATGTAATGAGTTTGGAATCAAACATCAATTCTCGGCCATGTACACACCTCAATCCAATGAGATAGTTGAAAGGAAGAATAGGACACTCATTGATATGTCAAGATCCATGCCTAGTGAATACAATGTGAGTGATTCCTTTTGGGCCGAAGCAATCAACACGGCATGCTATTATAGCAACCGGCTCTATTGTCACCCTCTATTGAAGAAGACACCATATGAGCTCCTCAATAATAGAAAACCCAACATTGCCTATTTCTGGGTCTTTGGGTGCAAGTGCTACATATTGAAGAAGGGCACAAGACTTGGCAAGTTTGAGAAGAAGTGTGATGAAGGGTTTCTACTTGGTTACTCCACTACTAGCAAGGCATATAGAGTGTGGAACAACACAACAAGAATAGTTGAAGAAGTCCATGATGTTGAGTTTGATGAAACCAATGGTTCTCATGAGGAACAAGACAATCTAGATGATGTGAGAGGAACACAATTGTTGGAAGCTATGAAAAACATGGACATTGGTGATATTAGGCCATAACAAGTGATTGACATTGAAGATGACAAAGATCAAGTGCTCTCTCCTCCAACCAAGCATGGAAATGATGTTGCAAGCTCTAGTGGTTCCCATGATCAACAAGATGCTAGTAGCTCTCTAGTGGATCATCCAAGTGTAAGTGCAAGTGTCCAACCGCAACAAGTGCTACAACCAACACATATTGCAAGAGATCATCCTTCGGATCAAATTGTTGGTGACATAAGAAGAGGTGTGCAAACAAGATCAAGATTGGCTTCATTTTGTGAACACTACTCATTTGTATCATCTATTGAGCCAACCAAGATTGATGAAGCTTTGATGGATGTTGATTGGGCAAATGCAATGCATGAAGAGTTGAACAACTTTACCCGCAATGATGTTTGGGAGTTAGTGGAAAGACCAAAGAGCACAAATGTAATTCACACAAGATGGGTCCTCCGGAACAAGCAAGATGAAGATGGCATAGTTGTAAGGAACAAAGCAAGATTGGTTGCACAAGGGTACACTCAATTGGAAGGCATTGACTTTGGAGAAACCTATGCACTAGTTGCTAGATTGGAAGCCATTAGAATCCTACTTGCATATGCTTGTTCTCACAACATCAAGCTTTATCAAATGGACGTCAAAAGTGCTTTTCTCAATGGATTCATTAATGAGCTAGTGTATGTTGAGCAACCTCCCGGATTTGAAGAAGCCCAACCATGTGTACAAGCTCAAGAAGGCATTATATGGGTTGAAGCAAGCACCTAGAGCATGGTATGAAAGACTGAGGGACTTCTTGTTAGCTAAAGGGTTCAAGATTGGGAAGGTTGACACCACTCTCTTCACCAAGAAAATTGGATGTGACTTGTTTGTGTTGCAAATCTATGTGGATGACATCATATTTGGATCAACCAATCAAGACATTTGTGTAGAGTTTGGAGAGATGATGGCTAAAGAATTTGAGATGTCTATGATTGGAGAGCTTAGTTACTTTCTTGGGCTACAAATCAAGCAAATGAAGAAAGGCACATTTGTTAGTCAAGGCAAGTACATCAAGGACGTGCTCAAGAAGTTTGGATTAGATGAAGCTAAAGCAATAACCACTCCAATGGGCACAAATGGACATTTGCATAGTGATTCTAGTGGTGACATGGTGGATCAAAAGTTGTTTCGGTCAATGATTGGAAGTTTACTCTATGTGACCGCATCAAGGCCGGATGTCATGTTTAGTGTATGCATGTGTGCAAGGTTCCAAGCTTCACCAAGAGAAAGTCATTTGAAGACAACTAAAAGAATATTGAGATATTTGAAGCACACACCGAATGTTGGACTATGGTATCCCAAGGGCTCTCAATTTGAATTGATTGGATACTCGGACTCCAATTATGTGGGATGCAAGGTGGATAGAAAGAGCACATCGGGCACTTGTCAATTGCTTGGAAGATCACTTGTCTCATGGTCATCAATGAAGCAAAATAGTGTTGCACTCTCTATCGCCGAAGCCGAATACATATCTGCGGGTAGTTGTTGTGCACAATTGCTATGGATGAAAGCTACATTGCAAGATTATGGAGTCAAGTTTGGACAAGTTCCATTGCTTTGTGATAATGAGAGCGCCGTCAAAATAGCAACCAACCCGGTTCAACACTCAAGGACAAAGCACATTGACATAAGGCATCACTTCATTAGAGATCATCAAGGAAAGAAGGACATATCTATTGAGAGTGTGGGTACCGATGATCAACTTGCTGATATCTTCACCAAGCCACTAGATGAGAGAAGATTTTGCAAACTAAGGAATGAATTGAATATCCTAGACTTTTCCAACATGAGTTGAATGCACCCTCACTTATCACATGCCTCTCCTCCAAGAAAGCAAAGGTGAAATTGTTTGGCATGTGCATTCATTCTTATTAGGTTGTGCTCTAGTGCATATAGCCATCACATTGCTTATTTAGGCTCATTCATGGTAAATCAAATGAATTTTAAGTATATATGGTACCACTATTGCTTCTATATTTGACTTGATCTAGTGGTAGCATATAACTTGTTTGTGAGCTTGTAACTCTAGTGTTTGATCTAGTAAGTGAGCAATGAGTGTTTAACCGACATGAGTAAGATAACCATTGCAAGATTTGTGAAGAAGCTTACTCTAGAGCAAACCGTATTAAATATCTTATGCTCATGAGCTAGAATAAGCCATAACTTGACTTAGTTTGATCCCCTCATGCGATTCTCATGAACCATGTTGTCTCCTTTCCTTAAAACTTGCCCCACCTTTATGATAATTGTTGACAAAGGGGGAGAAAATGAAAATGAAAATGATGCAACAAAGATATGATAGTGAAAGGGGAGGCAACAAGAGAGAGTATAGGTTTTCAAGTGGATTTGAAGCTTGAATAATTAAAATTTGAGCATACAAATAGGGGGTGCAAGCTCATAAACATGTATGTTGCATTTGAAATGTGCATATTCATATGATTGATCGCATTGCATAAGCTATTTATCTTGATACTCATGCTTATATGGTGAATGCCAGTAATAGGACTTGATTGATGTTATGACTTACTAGCATGTATAGAATGGCAACTAGACATACTTACATTTAAAGTACATTTCAAGTGGTTCAAGAGCCCTATTAAAATGTTGATCTCACTGGGTTCTTGAGTTTTGATGTATGTCTAGTGACAAATGGTGCTAAGGATGGTATAACATGTGCACTCTGATTGGTATCACGTGATGCGAACCCGCTAGGGTTTTTGCCCGATCTTTCGATGAGAAACGGGGATAACTCGATTGGTGGATGGAGATGACGTTCACGGCCCGACTACAGCCCTCAAGACCGCGCCTTAGCAACCGATACACCACGTCCAATAGCCGTCACGATCTTGTGGAGCGCGACAACCAGCCCCTAGGGCTCCCGTCCTGCAAGCAATCGAAGAACTAGCAAGAACGAGGAAACAAGCACTGAATTTGCAAGATGAAATTGAAGGTTTCAAACTGAATCTTAATCTACAATGGGGTTCCGAAGACAAGGAGACGGGCGGCTGATCCTGCACGCGCGCCTACAAGCAAGTAGCTAAGGCTAAACTTGATCTAAACAAAACCCAAACCGACCATGGCGGCTATAGAGGGATATAAGTAGATGGATTGACGACCAAAAGAGTGTTGGGGTCGTCCTCCAACCCTAGGACGCGTCCCTAATGGACCCAACTTGATACATGGGCCATAAGCCCAAAATGAGGTGACGCAGCACCCTGGACAGCAAGACCTGTCGACGGTAATTGGATCATTGCCGCTGCTGCCGAACAGATATTGACGTGGGACTTGATTCATATGAAAGTAAACTTGATAAGCTTTCCAACAAGTCCTGAAGCGCCTGAATCCGAATCCGTATGCAACCGTGGTGGCGGTCACAAGTTGGCGCTTTGCTGCAGTCCGAATCCGGCTACCGCGAGTCCTTCTCCCTTTCGGTCTTCTCCTCGGTTCCTAATCAAAAGAAGAGTGCACGCGTTTCCATTGTCTAAACAAGATGGACAAGAGCTTATCATGGAACTCACTTGATGATTAAGTTGACGAGCACGAGCACGAGTAAGAGGGCCAGCTATAGGTTGTGTCGGAGAGGATGTATTGCTGGTGTTAATGTCCTCATCATCCTCCCTTTCTTGCATTTGAGTCGTCCTCGACTCAAGCTCATCTTCCTCACCCAAATAAGGCTTCAAATCTGCAATGTTAAATGTGGGACTAACCCCAAAATCTGCAGGAAGATCAAGCTTATATGCATTCTCATTAATTCGTTGCAGCACTTTAAAAGGACCATCAGCTCTAGGCATCAATTTGGATTTTCTCAGTTCTGGAAATCTATCTTTTCGCAAATGCAACCAAACCAAATCCCCAGGTTCCAGAATCAATTGCTTTCTACCTTTATCTCCAGCGCATTTGTACTTAGCATTCATGCGCTCTATGTTTTCTTTAGTGGCTTCATGCAATTTTAACATTAATTCAGCACGTTGCTTAGCATCAAAATTCATTTTTTCAGAACTTGGCAAAGGCATTAAATCAATAGGAGCACGTGGCAAGAAGCCATAGACAATCTCAAAAGGACACATTTTTGTAGTAGAATGCAATGAACGATTATAAGCGAACTCAATATGAGGTAAACATTCTTCCCACATCTTAATATTCTTCTTTAAAACAGCCCTTAACATAGTGGATAAAGTTCTATTCACAACTTCAGTTTGACCATCAGTTTGGGGATGACAAGTGGTGGAAAATAAAAGCTTAGTCCCCAATTTAAACCACAAAGTCTTCCAAAAATGACTAAGAAATTTAGCATCACGATCAGAAACAATTGTGTTGGGCACACCATGTAAGCGAACAATTTCTCGAAAGAACAAATCAGCAATATTTGTAGCATCATCAGTTTTATGACATGGTATGAAATGTGCCATCTTAGAAAATCTATCAACAACCACAAACACACTATCACGTCCCCTCCTAGTCCTTGGTAAACCCAACACAAAATCCATAGATATATCCTCCCAAGGAGCATTAGGAACAGGAAGAGGTAGATACAAACCGTGGGGATTTAACCGTGACTTTGCCTTTTGACATGTTGTGCAACGAGCAACAAACCTCTCCACATCTCTCTTCATCCTTGGCCAAAAGAAATGACCAGCAAGTATGTCCTCGGTCTTCTTTGCTCCAAAATGTCCCATCAAGCCACCTCCATGTGCTTCCTGCAACAACAACAAACGAACAGAGCTAGCTGGAATGCATAGCTTGTTAGCTCTAAACACAAACCCATCACTAACGATGAATTTGTTCCATCCTTTTCCATCTTTACAATGCAGCAACACGTCTCTAAAATCAGCATCGTGAACATATTGGTCCTTAATTGTTTCTAACCCAAAGATCTTATAATCAAGTTGATTCAGCAAAGTATATCTCCGTGACAAAGCATCAGCAATAATATTCTCCTTCCCTTTCTTGTGTTTAATAATATAAGGAAAAGATTCAATAAATTCAACCCATTTTGCATGCCTACGATTCAGTTTTCCTTGACTACGAATATGTTTTAAAGATTCATGATCAGAATGGATAACAAACTCTTTGGGCCACAAATAATGCTGCCATGTCTCTAATGTTCGAACAAGAGCATAGAGTTCTTTATCATAAGTAGAATAATTGAGAACAGGCCCACTCAATTTCTCACTAAAATATGCAATAGGCTTTCCCTCTTGTAACAAAACACCTCCCAGACCAATTCCACTAGCATCACATTCAAGCTCAAAAGTCTTATTAAAATCAGGAAGTTGTAGGAGAGGCGCGTGAGTTAACTTATCTTTCAACATGTCGAATGAATTCTCTTGTGTTTTGCCCCACTCAAAAGGCACCCCCTTCTTGGTAAGCTCATTCAATGGTGCAGCAATGGTGCTGAAATCCTTCACAAAACGGCGATAGAATCCAGCAAGTCCTAGGAAACTCCGCACCTGGGTGATAGTCTTTGGGACAGGCCATCCCTGTATAGCTTCCACCTTGGCTTGATCAACCTCAATTCCCTGTGGAGTTACAACATAACCAAGAAAAGACACTCGATCGGTGCAAAAGGTGCACTTCTCAAGGTTACCAAATAAGCGTGCCTCGCGTAGTGCATTAAAAACAGCACGTAAATGATCAAGATGTTCATCCAATAATTTGCTGTAAATTAATATATCATCAAAATATACGACAACAAATTTCCCAATGAAAGCACGCAAAACCTCGTTCATTAATCTCATGAAAGTACTAGGTGCATTAGTTAACCCAAAAGGCATGACTAACCACTCATATAAACCGAACTTAGTTTTGAAAGCAGTTTTCCATTCATCTCCCAATTTCATACGAATCTGGTGGTAGCCACTACGTAAATCAACTTTTGAAAACACAACAGCACCACTCAGTTCATCTAGCATATCATCTAATCGTGGAATAGGGTGTCGATATCGAATGGTGATATTATTAATAGCTCTACAATCAACACACATACGCCATGTTCCATCTTTCTTAGGCACTAAAATTACTGGAACAGCACAAGGGCTAAGGGATTCTCGCACATAACCTTTGTCCAGTAGTTCTTGCACTTGTCGCTGAATTTCCTTTGTTTCTTCCGGGTTTGTCCTGTATGGCGCACGGTTTGGCAAAGATGCACCAGGAATAAGATCAATTTGGTGCTCAATCCCGCGTAGTGGTGGCAGCCCCGCTGGTACCGCACATGGAAACACATCGGAATACTCCTGCAAAACGTTAGCAACAGCAGGGGGCAAAGAACATTGCATATCCTCAATTGAAATCAAAGCATCCTTGCATATCAAAGCATAAGCAACAGAAGTGGATGCATTGAACTCATTAATATCTGATTTGGTAGCTATCATACAACGTCCTTTCAGTTTTATCTCATCTTTGTTACCAATTACAGATTTATCATTTTTATTGCTCTCGCTCTTTGCTTTAGTAGCCCTTGCAACATCAGTTTGCATAATAGTTTCAGGGGACATAGGATGCAGCACAATTTTGCGATCATGGTATAGAAAAGAATACTGATTTGATCTACCATGATGCATAGAATCTCTATCAAATTGCCAAGGTCTACCTAGCAGAATGTTACAAGCTTGCATAGGCACAACATCACATTCAACAATATCTTTGTAGGATCCGATGGAAAAATTGATTCTCACAAGTCTAGTTACCTTTGCCTTACCACTGTTGTTCAGCCATTGGATGTAGTAGGGATGCGGGTGTGGTTTGGTGTTGAGGGCAAGTTTCTGCACCATATCGCTGCTTGCCAAGTTGTTGCAGCTACCTCCATCAATGATCATGCGGCAGGAACGCTCTTTGATGACACACTTTGTTTGGAATAAAATATGTCGCTGATTTTGCTCCGCCTTCTCCATTTGTGCACTAAGCACTCGCTGCACGATCAAGCTTTCATAGTGGTCCGCTTCACCTGCATTAATATGTTCTTCTATTTGTTCTTCATTACCTGCATGGTCAGTCGCAAGCAGTGCAAGCGTGTCTTCATCAAAATCACTAGCAGATGAGCACTCACCATCATCTTTGACAATCATAACTCGCTTGTTTGGACAATCACGCATCATGTGTCCATATCCCTTGCACCGGTGACACTGTATGTTGCTTGTTCTACCCGTCGATGCCACGGATGAAGTACTCACAGCAGGCTTTTGCATCGTCTTTGCAACTGAATTTGTGGGAGCAGCTCGAGTCTTGTCACTAGATGATGGAGTAGACATACGTGTAGATGGAGTTGTAGTCATGCGTTGCTGCCATGAATTAGCCTTCCCTGCAGAAATATTAGTCCTTGCGCTAGCACGTCGTCCCTGCACTTCCCTTTCAGCTTTACAAGCAAGATGAAACAAACGGGTTACACTATTGTATTCCTTGTAAGCGAGGATGTCCTGAATTTCCCGATTTAACCCACCCAAAAATCTAGCCATAGCCGGTTCCTCATCCTCCTCTAGGTTACAACGCAACATACCCGTTTGTAATTCCTGATAATATTCTTCTACACTTTTAGCACCTTGTCTCAATTGCTGCAACTTATTTATCATATCACGGGCATAGTAAGATGGAACAAATCTAGCTCTCATGGCTCGTTTCAGCGCATCCCAAGTTCTAGGTAAGTTATTAGGATTTTTCTTGCCATATTCTATCCACCAAACAGAAGCAAAATCTGTAAACTCACTAGTAGCAGCCCTAACACGTGTAGTCTCAGGAAATTCATGACATGCAAACTTTTGATCAACAGCAATCTCCCAAGTAATGTAGGCATCAGGGTCATATTTACCATCAAAAGGAGGTATCTTAAATTTAATCTTACTGAAAGCATCATCATTATTGTGTACCTCGCGTCGGCGGTTGCCACCCATACCTCTACGGTTGTGACGTAGGCGTCGTCGATCACGAGCGTCTTGATCATCATGCTCAGTATCAGCAGTGTAGTCATCTTCATGACTACCGTGCTCTCGATCTCCCTCCTTTTCTTCTTTATGCTTCTCTTTATCTTCGGTGTGGAAGTCATCAAATCGCCTTAGGAGAGCAGCAAGGCTTTTGTCCACACTAGCAACGGATTCCTCCAAACTTGTAAGCTTGTTGTTTGTGGCCATCTGCGTAGCCTCCAACTGCCCCAGCTTTTCATTTGTCACCTGCAAGTCATTATCAAGTCCCTCTGTGTGCAGCTTCACTTTCCTTTCAAAATGCTGTATGATGCCCTTAGTGCGAGGTGTATGTAGTGTTTCGTTGTCATCATCTCCCCCTGTCATGGTTCAAAAACAAAGACAACAAGAAAGGCAAGTGAAGAAATAAAAGCCCTACAACTACTAGGATGTAGCTACAGCAAGTCTCTCACACTCAACTTGTTACACAAGTTCTTACCAATTCTTACCTTGCTTGACAGGAGGGGTCGTCTACCAACAAGTCTTCAGCAATGGATGAAGTGTATCGGTGCTGCGGCACAAGACCTGTCAAGCTGTAGAGTATGTGGAGCTATAGGTGGGCTGAAACAAGGAACGAACTAGCACCACGTTAGTTATAAAGGCGAGCTGAATAAACGTTCGACGACGGTACTGTGCTGGTCCTAGGCTAGACCGTGCTAGAGACGCAAGCCTGGACACAAAGGAAAACCACAGCACACCCCTGAAAACAAGGTGGAACAAACCTAAAATCAATATGAAAAACAGCCCATTTTCTTTTGAATCTTTTCTCTTTTTTTTTCTTTTTTTTTTCTTTTTTTTTTCTTTTTTTTTTCTTTTTTTTTTTGGGCAACCTCAAAAACTGATTATATGAACAAACTGATTATATGAACAAAACTTTTCTCTCTCTCTCTCTCTCTCTCTCTAGAGTAAGGCCGAACAAGTATGGAGTTATCTTTCTTTTGGAATCACAGAAGGACTCACGTAGACGGAGTTCAGGATATATTAACAAGCGGACTCCAAGTTCTACTCGGTTTCCACTCAGAACCAACCACAAACGGATTCCACCTATTGCCGAGTTCTACTCGGTTTCCTTTTTTTTATCACGTTGGTGGAACTCAGATTGGAACTCAACTCGATCCGGACCAAGACCACAGACAGTTCAATTCCGACTTCACAACAGATTCGACAGAGAGAAGATATGGTAATACTCGGCTGTGTATAGATGGTGACAAGAACTCGAAACTCTAAAGGACTAGACACTAAGACCAGCAACTCGACACAAACCGAAGCAACGCAAATTCAACAAGCCCTAACTAAACGGTACTAGCCAAGGCACAAAGGTTTAATAGGATTATGGAAAAACTAATCTACTATATTTTTTTTGGCTTTTCTGGACTATAGGAAATTAATTAAAAACAGCAATGGATTAGAAGTCTCTCACCGAAGAACCTTGCTCTGATTACCAACTGATGCGAACCCGCTAGGGTTTTTGCCCGATCTTTCGATGAGAAACGGGGATAACTCGATTGGTGGATGGAGATGACGTTCACGGCCCGACTACAGCCCTCAAGACCGCGCCTTAGCAACCGATACACCACGTCCAATAGCCGTCACGATCTTGTGGAGCGCGACAACCAGCCCCTAGGGCTCCCGTCCTGCAAGCAATCGAAGAACTAGCAAGAACGAGGAAACAAGCACTGAATTTGCAAGATGAAATTGAAGGTTTCAAACTGAATCTTAATCTACAATGGGGTTCCGAAGACAAGGAGACGGGCGGCTGATCCTGCACGCGCGCCTACAAGCAAGTAGCTAAGGCTAAACTTGATCTAAACAAAACCCAAACCGACCATGGCGGCTATAGAGGGATATAAGTAGATGGATTGACGACCAAAAGAGTGTTGGGGTCGTCCTCCAACCCTAGGACGCGTCCCTAATGGACCCAACTTGATACATGGGCCATAAGCCCAAAATGAGGTGACGCAGCACCCTGGACAGCAAGACCTGTCGACGGTAATTGGATCATTGCCGCTGCTGCCGAACAGATATTGACGTGGGACTTGATTCATATGAAAGTAAACTTGATAAGCTTTCCAACAAGTCCTGAAGCGCCTGAATCCGAATCCGTATGCAACCGTGGTGGCGGTCACAAGTTGGCGCTTTGCTGCAGTCCGAATCCGGCTACCGCGAGTCCTTCTCCCTTTCGGTCTTCTCCTCGGTTCCTAATGAAAAGAAGAGTGCACGCGTTTCCATTGTCTAAACAAGATGGACAAGAGCTTATCATGGAACTCACTTGATGATTAAGTTGACGAGCACGAGCACGAGTAAGAGGGCCAGCTATAGGTTGTGTCGGAGAGGATGTATTGCTGGTGTTAATGTCCTCATCATCACGCTTCAAAGGTCCATTCTTATGCCTTACCATCATTATTGATAGTGTTGCTCACCCACATTTTATATCCATACATATGTGCCAAATCTAGAACCAAACTTTATAACACATATGTAGGGGGAGCTAATACTATCAATGTGGTTACTCAATTTTAAATCACATATCTTTGTATAGGTTGTCATCAATTACCAAAAAGGGGGAGATTGAAAGCCCTAGTTTGGTTTTGGATAATTGATGAAACCTATTTGGTCTAATCGTATTGCTAAGTATGTGTGTAGCTCATAAGAAAGGGTTGAGACCAAGCCAAGTGGTGGAGCTAGCAAGGTGGCAACCATGGAGGATGGTGATGGCCACATGCAACTCAAGTGATCAAGTGTTCTACAATTGGTGAATTGCGAGAAGAAGAGAAGAGATGGAGCAAAGAGGCCCGAAGGCAAAGGTATAACCTATAGGGCTCCTTGTTTTGGTGATCAAGACACTTAGTGAGTGTGATCACATTTAGGATACATAGCCGTACTATTAAGAGGAGATAATTCATGGCTTATGCGGTGTTCAAGTGCCACTAGGAGTTCCATAACATATTGATGCTATAGACCTAGTGAGAGACTAACCTAACCCTTGGAAAATGCTTTGTAAAATGCTAACACACGTACATAAGTGTGGTGAAACACTTTGGTGTTGGCGCATGGGAGCAAGGGTAGAAGTTAGAAAGTGAAAGGTGCTGAGTTAGCAGCATTGGACGTTAGGCCGAGCTTCCGATGGCTAACCCTAGCTACAAACTGATGCTGAAGGAGCATCGGACGCTGGCAACGGACTCTGAGGAAACACTGTTGCAGCGTCCGATGGTGACGATGTGGCGCGAGCATGCTTTACAGGGGGCATCGGACGCTAGCCTGCGTCCGATGCCAAACCATATGACGCGTCCGATGTGTTTGGGAGCATTCTGGAACCTCTCTGCATGGTCATCAGACGCAGGGGTTCAGCGTCCGATGTGTGGGTTCCGGCGCGTCCGTTGTGGCACAGAAAAAAGTTGAAAGGAGAAGTGGCATCAAAGCGTCCGATGCCTGGCATTGACACTTCTGATGTCACATTAATCATGGCGCGAAGAGATATGACCGTTGGGATCTGACGGACTAAGTTCGTATCAGGGGAACATGTGGCTCCATCCGGAGAATTGGACGCTGGAGCAGCGTCCGATGGTTGCTCATCGGAGCGTCCGATGGTCGCGTTTTTAGCCCAACGGTTAGCCCATTTTGAGGGGGCTATATATGTGGCTTGGCCGGCTCACTTGGTTGGCTCTTGCACATTTTGATCCCTAAGCATCCTTCTGAGCATAGCCAAGCCTCCCCACTCATCTCTAGAGTTGATTTGATCAAACTAAGTGAGATTAGTGATTAGTGCTAAGATTGGAAAGAGTTCATTCTAGTGGCACTAGTTCTTCGCATCGGCTTTGAGTTGCTTGTTACTCTTGGCATTTGTCGGTGCCTAGACGTCTTGGAGGTGTTGAGGTGGAGTTGGCAAGAGAAGGAGTTTGTTCTTGGCCACCACCGTTCGAGATTGTGAGAGGTTTTGGAGCCTCACCTCGCCGGAGCGGCAAGAGGCATCCTTAGTGGATTGCTCGTGTCATTGAGCTACCTCACTAGCGGTAGATTCTTGTGGCGCTCTTTGTGAGCTTGGCTTTGTGCCGATTAGACACCGGGTCACCTCGTGTTGGTCGATACAACGGGGAGTAGCGTGCCGACAAGCACGTGAACCTTGGGATAAATATTGGTGTCCCGTGTGCTTATTATGATTGTGCATCCTTCTTGGTGATTGGCTTCACAAGTGGATTTCACCGGTGATTGGCTCTCTTCTAGCCGATCCCAAAGGCTCGGTGAAACCACCTCTATCTAGCTCATTTACCTTGTACATTTACTTTGAGCTATTTCTCTAGTGTAGTTATCTTCACTTGTTGTACATCACTATTGCTATATACCTTGTGTAGCTAGTTGTGATTAGTTCACTACAATTGCCTTTCATACCTTCACTTGATTTTAGTAGATACTAGCTCTAAATTGTTTGTGTGACATAGTTTTATTAGGTAGAATTGTTGGATAGGTGGCTTGCAACACACTATTAGGCTAGCGCAAAAAGCTTCACCATTTGTTATACTAATAGTGTTTGCCTAAGTAATTCTGTAGATCTTTAATTAGGCTATTCACCCCCCTCTAGCCAATTCAGACCTTTGAAAGAGTTTAACCTAGTGGCACTAGTTCTTCGCATCGGCATTGAGTTTTCTTGTTACTCTTGGCATTTGCCGGTGCCTAGACGGGTTGGAGGTGTTGAGGTGGTTGTTGGCAAGATTGGTGATTGTTCTTGGCCACCACCGATCGAGATTGTGAGAGGTTTTGGAGCCTCACCTCGCCAGAGCGGCAAGAGGCATCCTTAGTGGATTGCTCGTGTCATTGAGCTACCTCACTAGCGGTAGATTCTTGTGGCGCTCTTTGTGAGCTTGGCTTTGTGCCATTAGCCACCGGGTCACCTAATGTTGGTCGACACAACGGGGAGTAGCGTGTCGGCAAGCACGTGAACCCCGGGATAAATATTGGTGTCCCGTGTGCTTATTATGATTGTGCATCCTTCTTGGTGATTGGCTTCATAAGTGGATTTCACCGGTGATTGGATCTCTTCTAGGCGATCCCAAAGGCTCGGTGAAACCACCTCTATCTAGCTCATTACCTTGTACATTTACTTTGAGCTATTTCTCTAGTGTAGTTATCTTCACTTGTTGTACATCGCTATTGCTATATACCTTGTGTAGCTAGTTGTGATTAGTTCACTACAATTGCATTTCATACCTTCACTTGATCTTAGTAGATACTAGCTCTAAATTGTTTGTGTGACATAGTTTTATTAGGTAGAATTGTTGGAGTTTTATTAGGTAGAATTGTTGAATAGGTGGCTTGCAACACACTATTAGGCTAGCACAAAAAGCTTCGTCATTTGTTATACTAATAGTGTTTACCTAAGTATTTTTGTAGATCTTTAATTAGGCTATTCACCGCCCTCTAGCCAATGCGGACCTTTCAGTCTCGCATGACCAGAGCTCATGACGAGCAGGAGGAGGAGGAGACCGAGGCCAAGGAGATGGGACCATCTTAGTTGGAGGGCGCTCCGGAGACACAGCCTTAACAGTCTCCACCGTGCAGGAAGTGTCGTCCATGAGACCCTTACACTCTAGGCATCAATGCCCTTGGTAAGGGCAAGGGTAAGGCTAGGAGGCAGTGAAGGTTACCTCTGTTGGACTTGTAGTGTTATCGAGCACTTGTGACCTCTGATGGACTTGTATTATGGACTGTGGACTTTTGTTACATACTGTACTCACTATTATGGACACTATAGACTTTTGTTATGAACTATTATGGATCGTATGTAGATTATGGACTCGTTCGTATGCCCGACATGAGTGGTTGAGATAATTGTGATATATATTTGTGTGTATGTACATGTTGTATTGGAGATATATATTGATGTGTTTATTGTTTAAGGATTTGATAAAAAAACAAAGGAAACTCTGTCAAAATTTTCAATCTTTACTAAAATTTGCAATACGCCTATAGCATCTAGCCTTTTCAGTATATGAAAATAGACTTTTCAGTACTCGAATCTAGACTTTTCAGTGACTAGGCTTTACAGTGATACCTACTAGGCTTTTCAAAGAATAGGATTCACAGTGATACGTCCTAGTCTTTGCAGGAGCAATAATTTCACACTTAAACAGCTACTACACTTCGAGCCGCCTATAAAAGGAGTGTTGCAATGCTTGCTACTCACTGTTGGCGGTTCTTAACTCACATTTTATACCACCAACTTTCTTCAAAAACCTGCCATATCAAGATCCAAAACTTAGGATTAGACATTAAACACACAATTTCCACAAGTTTTGGATGTATCAATTGTTTTGCAAGAATCACGGGAAAACCTTACCTGAGATGGGCCAAAAGTGCATACCAAATTCAACATGTCAAAGCCCATAGCACTTCCGGCCCATCCAAATGAAGAGAAATGAAGCCCAAGGCCCATCACACTCCACAACTGGGCTAGAAACCCACATCACAAGCATGAGGGCCCAGCCAGTAGTCCACCACGCGAAGGCGATGGCCAGGGGTGCGGCCAGGGGTGCGCCTGCACCCCTGGTGCGCTCGCACCGACGCTGGACTCCCTCGAGCCCACCTTCAGGGGTCGGTTGCATGGCGGCATGCTAAGGCGGCACAAAGGGGTTTCCAAGTTTATCTCGCCCAAACCGACGTCAAGTCACTATAAAAGCAAGGGTGGAGCTCTCTTCAAATCATGGAAGTTTAGAAGCAACACTTGTAGATTTAGATTAGTCCATTCCCACCTTATAAAGGATCCATTCTAGAGAAGAAGTAGTGTCTCAAGTCTCATAGCTCTAGTAGCTACTTAGAAGAGGGAGCGAGTGAGTGCAAGTCGGAGAAGTGTCGGGGCTGTCAGCTACATACTCAAGTGTACTTCTACACTTAGAGGAAGGAATACCGGAATCGCCGGTGCGACTTCGCTTGTACTTCGATGAATCACAATACTATTTATCTTTGCTTACGCATTCTTATCATGTTCTAGCTTATTGCTTTCATAGCTAGCTGGACCGATCGTTCACCCTTGGGTGGGTGCTCTATTAAGAGGGCGCAAGTCCTAGCTACCGCTAGAGTAGTGGCCCTTAGCGTAAACGCGGTGTTTAGGCTAAGTGGTTACAGGTTGGTTGCCTGGGTCTCCACGGTTGAGGAGGTAGGCGGCAGGTGGTGACAGCCTTGTCCGTCCTTTGTAATCCACCCATGTTTGGGATTCCAGGTAGAGTAGTATCAGCATAGACTGGGAAACCTGTTTCCACCCATTGACCGAAGCAGGCTACGCTTAGTTAAGGCTAGATCACTTAGGAATATGTTGCCTAGAGAAAAACTTGTTACCCTGAGGTCATTCTTCTTCTCATCCTAAGTCGGGAGATCTATACCCAGAGACTATAGCACACTGTTCCCTGTGGAAAATACGATACCCTGAAATACTTCCGGGTGAAGTGCTATAACGGTACTTCCGTGCGCTTGCGGACTTTTGCTGCTTACGCTAAGAAATACCAACAAGCATTTCTGGCGCCGTTGCCAAGGAGTTATCACCTTTAGTCTCCGAACCTAGTTCGCCTGTGTATCCTTTGCGTTCTATCTTTCTTTCTTTTAGTTACCTTTATATATGGAGCCATCAACCTCTATCCAAAACCTATCCGCTCCACGGGCAGAGTTTTGTGAGCCACCACAATCGTCAAAGCCAATCATAGCTTTTGGCTATGAACTCCGCCCTGGCTTTATAGCCATGGTTCGTGAATAGCCCTTCTCAGGGTTTGATAGTGAAAACCCCTACCACCACTTACGGGAGTTTGAGCAGCTCTATGCATGCCTGACAATCGCGGGCATGTCACTGTTGACACTTACTACCGTCGCTACCCAAGTCACCCTTGGCAATGGCACTAGAAAGGCTAGGATATGTTATCAGAACACTAGAGATAAATCTGCAAGTGCACAGATTAGATACCCGCACTTCACTGGATGTAGACCCAGTTTTATATCAAACCAAAAGGAATGGGGTGATTGTCTTAAGTCTATTGCTTAAACCCTGAGCACTAGCAAAAGTGAGAATATAAAAGATAAAGGGGAAAACTAGGGTTTCCAGCTCTAACCTCAGAAAGCTATGCGAATATTATTCTACTATAGATTACATTAGGAGACCACATCCAGAGTATGGCGATTCCCAAGTAATATACTCCTGCTAGTCCTATAGACAGGAGGTGGACTATGGAAGATTCAACAGGCCTATAAGAGTCACACCCGCGAGCTACCACCGGTCCGGAATATAGGGTACACTATGCAAGTAATCGAGTCTAAGCACCACGCTTACACGACGACAACTCCTCTAATTCTAGCGCGACTAGATGAGAGTACTATAATTAGAGTTGCAAGCCAGAAGAATAATAAGAACAATAATGCTTACTAATAATTAGAAGTTGAGGACCAAAAAATATCCTGATCCAAGCTCTTGACGAACTTGAATCCACAGGTACAAGCTGAAGAAGTAGATCCGATAGGCCATAGCTCCTTCTAATCTCCCTCTAATACCTCTCTCTCTATCTCTTCTAATCCTACAGAAGACTAGATCTAATCCCTAATTAGAGGGCTACTAATCTTCTAATTGCTAGATGGCTCTAATCCTCTCCCAAAGAATATGACTGGAGTTTCTGTCTTGGATCTGATCTAAATGAGCATTTCTTCATAGAGAGGGGGGTCTGAGGTTTCTTATATAGCCCTAGGGGATGAACCGGGACCTTCCGATCAAACCGACCTTGAACAACAGTTGAGATGCGTCGAGGAGATCGATTAGGGCATGCTCCACGAAGATGGTCCATGAACACCCCTGGCCCAGCCCGGTCAGCCTAGGGGTGGGGCCGGCCAGCCCCACCTGGCAGCCACCAGGCGTCGTCTTCGCATAGTTGTCTTGTGGAAGCCTCCTAGTTGCCCTAGCACGACATTCAATCTTGTTGCGCAGTCCATCATGTTGGAGAAGGAACCTATCTCTCTCCATCTGCTGGAAAACACCCTGCAGAACTGGAATTCACCATAGCTGTTGGATCTGTCATTTTAGCTCTTGAATTGCGAACACAAGGTTGATATGTGCCCTTGTGGTTCCTTTCCTGAGTGATGACCGACCGGTCAACATGCAACATGTGTTTCTTGGCTGTGTTGATGTGCAGGTGTGGAGCTCGGAGACTGTGGTCGATGGTGAGGTGAAGGTCAAGTAGAGACGTGTCGTGCTGACAGATCGGGAGCAGTGAAGGGCGAACGTGAAGCTTGGACTGATGGAATGGGAGGCCGGAGGACCAGCTGTGGTAGCTGGCACTTGGCATCGGCAAGCGAGAGCACATGGGGATGTGCGGTGCATCGACCGAGTCGGGAGGAAGATGATGGCATCGTGACACTTGGTGGAAGGCCGAGAAGAAAGGAGAAAACGTTGTGCCCGGCGTGGAGGCTAGGCATGCATCGGCATCGATGCCGGTGGTCGGGGTGTGCGAACCACATCCCGTCTACGGTGCGGGTTTGGTAGTTGAGCCTCTAAAAACTACCCTCGATGGTTTTCCGAGTTTGGACCTCAAAACTCGGGGTGGCGGGTTTTCGAGTTTGGGCCCCAAAACTTGGTGTGGACGGTTTCCAGGTTTGGGCCTCAAAACCTGAACTGGTGGGTTTCTGAGTTTGGGCCACAAAACTCAGTCGGAGGATAGGTTTCCCGGTTTCATCCTCAAAACTGGGGGGAGGTCCAAAAAGGACGGTCAACGCGTGACGGCGTGGAGAGGCTAGCGTTGCGGCGAAGCTATCTGTGAGGAAGGCGTAGCGGTCGATAGGACGGCACGTGGCGGCATCCTGAGGCTTGCGTGGAGGCGAAGCTAAGGATGAGGAAGGCGCGTGGCCGTCGGACCAAGACTCCACAGAGTTGGACCGAGATACCCCTAGGGTTGGCCTGTTCGCTCTTGTATCTAGGGGTAGAAGGGGAACAAGTGTATGAAGGACCAAAAATTTTAAAGCAAGGCGACCAAAGGGGGGGTGAATGGGAGCCTAAAAATTTCTTCCGAAATTCCAGCCTCTGTCCCAACAAAATCAACCCCAAGAGCAAAGCCGACACACGTGATGTCCACGACCCAAGAGAATGGGTGGATGTTCCCTAGGAACACAGCAGGACACCACAAAAGCTCCCTCGCCCAAATCCAAGCAAGTCAACTAGTGACAAAATGGACTTTGGGTAACCTCAACCTCCCCCGAGAAACGCGAGGGTGATTCAGGCTTTTTCGCAAAGCGGGAAGCCCGATTTCTGTAGAGCACGAAGTCAGGAATCCAACGCAAAAAGCGGATCTGAAATCGGAGCTCGAACGCAAAAGACACGGACCAAAACGCGCGCTGTCAGCACTGACCGGACTCTGAGGTGCGTCCGGTCAGGATCGATCGGACGCGTCCGGTCAGGGATGCGGATACATGGGTGTATGCCGAGTCTCTGAGTGATGAGTGATTGTCAACGGGTTTGATGCGCATGTTCTTTGGCTTGTGTTGTGCAGGTGTCGAGCACGGAGACAGTGATCGAGGGCAAGGTGAAGGTCAAGTTGAGACGTGTCGTGCCGATGGACTGGGTGCGATGAAGGATGGGCGTGCCGTGCGGCGGACGTGCCATGCCGATGGATCGAGCAGTGAAGGGCGGACGTGAGGCTTGGACTGAGGGACCGGAGTGCCTGAGGATCAGCTGTGGTGGCTGGCAGCCTGGGACAGCGACGAGCAGAGACTTGCGGGGCACGGTGTTGCTCGGGTCGAGGACCTGGGGACACATGTCGGTGGACGGGGTGCACGGGCGGTGCATCCCCTCTACAGCTCCGGTTTGGTGGTTGAGCCAGGGAAAAACCACCGGGTGGACGGTTTCCGAGTTTGGGCCTCAAAACTCGGGTGCTCGGTTTCCAGGTTGAGCCACAAAACCTGGGCGCGGACGGTTTCCGAGTTTGGCCACAAAACTCGGGCGATGGGCCGGTTTCCGAGTTTGGACCTCAAAACTCGGGCGCTGCGGGTTTCTGAGTTTGGGCCACAAAACTCAGGCTGGTGGGCTGGTTTCCCGGTTTGGGCCTCAAAACCGGGGGTTGCTGGAAAAGGCTGGTTTCCCGGTTTGGGCCACAAAACCGGGGGTGCAGAGCGAGGACGGCACGTGGCGGCGATCGGAAGGTTGCGTGGAGGCAACGCGGACGAGTTGTGCGGGCGTGGCCGTTGGATCTACCTACCACTTGAGTTGGTCCAGAATAACCTTAGGGTTTAGCTGGTTCGCTCTGTAATTAGAATAGAGAGGGGTAGAGTAGGAAATAGACTTAGACTAGAATAGGATAAGTAGTCAGGGGAGACACCCTCCTCCCATATCTCAGTTTTAGCCATCTCATTTGCTTCTTGCACTTAGGGTTTCCTGCTCTCCCATCCCCTGCTGTAGCTGAGATCCGCAGAGAGACTTGCAACTCTGTGTACTGTTGATTTTGAGGAAAGGAGGCCGTAACCTCCTTGTCGTAGCGTGTGTTTGCGCTTCGGCTTGCAATTCGTGGGTGTGATTCGTGTTTTGTTCGTGTTCTTCGCGGAATCCTTTTTCCCCACGATTTTCCTGTCGCTTGATCTCTTTGCTCGGTTCATCTTTTGCAATTCCGTTTGAACTGGTTTGTTCTAGATCGTGAGGCACTTGTTTCCACCGAAGGAATCATCCTCTAACCTGACGGTCTAGGAGATCGATCGATTTTTCGTTTCGAGTCAAGTTTCCTCCCTTCCCCCGAAATTCTTCGATTCATCGATTTGGAGATAGGTTCGAGCCATGATCTCTTAGAGATAGCTCACTATACTCTTTGTGACTCTTCTCACCAAGTTTGATCCCTAGAGGATTTGTTTTGGGTGAGATCGAGTCGAATCGGTGAACGAACAGCCTGAATCGGGGTGACCGGACGCTGCCTGTTCAACGACCGGACGCTGTCTGTGAGTCCGGTCGATGAACACCTTCGCTGTGTTCGGTTCGTGACTTGACCGGACGCACCTTTCGCTAAGTGACCGGACTCGCTCATTGTACTGTTCACTTGGCTTGTATTTTGTGACCGGACGCACTGCTCTCGACCGGACGCTCGTCTCTGGTGAGTCCGGTCAGAAACAGTAAGCTCCGAAAACTGTTTTTGCACGACCGGACGCGTCCGGTGGTCAGCGACCGGACGCAGGCAGAGTCCGGTCAGTGCTGGTTCGACGCGTTTTCATCCGCAGTTTGTTCGTTCGTCTTTCGATTCGAGATTCGTTTGTTGCGTTGGATTCCTAACTTCGTGCTCTACAGAATTGGGGCTTCCCGCTCTACAAAATAGCCTGAATCCCCCTCGCGTTGCTCGGGGGAGGTTGAGGTTACCCAAAACCCATCCCGTCACTAGTTGACTTGCGTGAACTTGGGTGAGGAAGTTTTTGTGGTGCCTCGCTGTGATCCCAGGGATCATCCACCCTCTTCCAAGGGTCGTGGGCATCACGTTTTTGGTAGTAGCTCTTGGGGATTGATTTTGGGACACTTGGCCAAAGTTTCGAGAGAGATTTTATTGGCTCCCATTCACCGCCCCTCTGGTCGCCTTGCTTTTTGCATACTCGGTCCTTCAAGGGAAAAACTGTTTCGGGAGCTCTCTAGAACTGACCGGACTCTGAGGTATAGAGCGTCCGGTCACAGCACAAGTAGTGTCCGGTCAACGCACACAGACAGTGAACAGTACCTTCGGTGTGTCCGGTCACGTGAAACCCTAGCGTCTGGTCAGTTATGCACAGCACTATCTCGCTCAGCCTTCAACGATCGGACGCACGAGGACAGCGTCCAGTCGGTTCGAGGCGTGCGTCCGGTCACCACGCGTGAACTGGACAGTGCGGGTGTTCAACGAACGGACTCTATCAGGGTGCGTTCGGTCGCTATGAAGAAGCGTCCGGTCACCCCGACCAGCCTACTGTTCTTCCACCGAATCGACCCGATCTCCCTCAAACCAAAAGCACTAGGGCTCAAATTTCGTATGAGGGGTCACAAGGATGCTAGTGAGCTACTCCTAAGAGATCATGGCTCGAACCTAACTCCAAATCGGTGAATCAAAGAAAACGATGAAGAACGGGCAAGAACTCGATCCCAAAACTAAATCCGACCGATCTGTGAGTTCGTGAAGTATTAGAGAAATTCCTTTGGTAGAAAGAAGACTCTCACGAAGCTACACAAGCTGGTTCAAACGGATTTGCGAATCTTCCCTCAAAACAAGAATTCTCGTGAAGATCGAAAGAGGGGAAAACGTGCAAACACGAAGAACAGAATCGCAAGACAAATTAAAGCACGAATTTGATCCTTGGATTCAGAGGAATGGATGATTGATTAACCACTTGGTGTCGGGCTACAAGCCACTCCTAGCAACACAAAGCTTGGATGGCAAAAAGCTCAAGAACAAGAGCCAATCTCTCCCTAACCCTAGCCACCTCTCACCGAAACAAAATGAGAGTAGACACCTCCAAGGATTCCCCGGGATCCCACTGCCCTAGCAGCCCCCTTCATATATATAGGCGCACGTCTGAAGACCAAAACGCCCTCTCGTGAAGCACTCAACCCAAATACCCCCTAGGGGTAAAACTGTCCAACCCTAGCAGTTTTCATCCGACGGCCACGCCCGCACATCCGGTAGCTTCGCCTCGACGCGACCTCCTTGATGTCGCCACGTGCCGTCATGTCGACCACCGCGCCTTCCTCGTGGATAGCTTCGCCGCCGCGCCAGCCGCTCCACGCCGCTCCACGCCGCCACGCGTCGACCGTCCTTTTGGACCTTCCCCGGTTTTGAGGCCCAAACCGGTAAACCCACCAGCCCAGGTTTTGAGGCCCAAACCTGGCAAACCGTCCACCCCGAGTTTTGAGGCCCAAACTCGGAAACCCGAGAGCCCAGGTTTTGAGGCCCAAACCTGGAAACCGTCCTCGCCGAGTTTTGAGGCCCAAACTCGGAAACCGGCCACCCCAGGTTTTGAGGCCCAAACCTGGAAACCATCGAGGGTAGCTTTTTGAGGCTCAGCTACCGAACCCGTGCCGTAGACGGGATGTGGTTCGCACACCCTGACCACCGGCACCGATGCCGATGCATGTCGAGCCTCCACGCCAGGCACAACGCCTTCGCCTTCCTTCTTGACTCGGCCGACGGCACTTGCGCCGCATGCAAGCCCGTGTCCGACCTCCTGCCAAGTGCCACGATGCCATCGTCTTCCTCCCGACTCGGCCGATGCATCGCACATCCCCATGTGCTCCTGCTCGCCGCTGCCACAGCTGGTCCTCTGGCCCTCCGGTCCGTCGGTCCAACCCTCACGTCCGCCCTTCACCGCTCTGGGTTCATTGGCATGGCACGTCCGCCGCACGGCACGCCCATCCTTCACCGCTCCCGGTCCATCGGCACGTCACGTCTCTACTTGACCTTCACCTCGCCATTGACCACTGTCTCCGAGCTCAACACCTGCACATCAACACAGCCAAGAGACACATGTTGCACACACACACCAACCCAGTAAACACACACAACTCAACGCCACCGGTTAGTCATAAACATTAAGCGCATAGAAGATAATGACTCAACCGGGAAAAGCCTCAAACCTTCCTCACCAAAGTCAATCATTCAACATATATATTCTCAATCTCCCCCTTGATGAATGCATTGACTAATCAATAAAACCAAAAAGGAAGGGTTTGAAGGCAAACCTCACTCAAGTGCCCAAAAGCCAAGTAAAAGCAAACACAAGGCCACTTGAGAGAGAAAGGATCATGAAGACTCCAAATAAAAGCTCTCGGTCCCGAAAGAAACAGGAAAAGCGGGCAAAGCCTCCACACAACCGAAGAGTCAAGATAAAACAAGAGTTTCATGAAATCCCAAAAGGTACTCTAAAACCAGTCTTAAATAAATTGTCAAACAATCATCACAAAAGAAACCAAGGTACTTATCCACTTGGGTTCACTTGGGTCAAAAGTTCTCCCCCTTTTTCTCCCCCTTGATGATTGAATTGACAAAAACTAGGCACAAGAGATGGTTTGAGATACCAAAACCGAAAACTTGGTCCCCAAAGACATGGGCAATGGCTCAACGCAACCAAGCAAAGGATCGGAGCAACAACTCAACAAAGAGCAAAACTCGATCGCACAGAGCAAAAGACTTGGTTCCCAAAGACATGGGCAACGGCTCAACGCAACCAAGCAAAGGATCGAAGCAAAAACTCAACAAAGAGCAAAACTCGATCACACAGAGCAAAAGACTTGGTTCCCAAAGACATGGGCAACGGCTTGACGCAACCAAGTCAGAAATGAGCTAGCCCTCAAGAAGAGGCAGAAAAGGCTCAACACCACTAGCTCAAGGCTCGAAACCAATTGAGGCTGAAATAACGCATTACAATGCAAAGCTGCTAGTCCCTTAAAACAGAGGCAAAATGGCTCAATACGACTAGCAGGCTCGATACCGACTGAGAAAGCACAAAAAGAAGCTCAAAGCCAAATGGAGCACAAACACTCAGAGCACGCGGAGAAGCTGCAAAACAAAACAACTCCCCCTGAAAGCAAGCCTATAAACAAGAGCTATGCAACAAAGCTCATGACACCAATTACATTCCATACTAAAAGATGGATACCAAATGGAACACATAAAAGAGCTATACCAATTGAAAAAGGACGTAAAAGAACTAAACTCCCCCTAGCTCAAAGCTCTACCCAAAATGCAGGACTTTCCCCTTTGTGCCAACACACAAACTCCCCCTTGCAAACAGCTTCTCCCCCTTGACAAAAGGGAACATGCTGAGGGGTTTTGACATTTTTCACAAAGTTGACACAAACACAAGATAAGTCATCAACCAAAAGCATATGGGGGCAATGAAAAGCATTTAAAGTGACCACAAAGTGTATCAGAGCTGGGGGTATGTACACTAAGCTAAAAATGCATGATATGCACAATGCAACAGCTTCAAGTGTATAGCAATCAGAATGAAAAGATGCTCAAAAGGGTGCTGCCCTGATAGTGTAGCAATCAATACAGATGCTAGCAAAGGCTCAAACTGATCAAATGAATATGGAATATGAACAATAGAGCATATGAGCAGTTTTAAGCCATTCAAAAGGAGTTCACCACTAAAATAGCACTAAGCATGAAAAGACAGGAAATCAAGTGCTAACTCAAGTATACAAGGTGAACTACCCCGAGCAAAGTTCAATCATCATGCCATAGAATGAAACATCGACTTGTGTCATTATCAAATTTTATCGGAATTTGCAGCGGTATTAACACAAGTTCAAATTAAAAGCATGTGATTGCGAGAGATTGAAAGCATGTTCAGTGCCTAACTTTTCCACCGGGCTAAGCCTATGCAACAAAAGCAATTAGAAGCTTCAAGCACCGGTTTCGGTCTTACACTACACGGCTCAAGTTTAACTCAAAAGTGCAATGAGAAACAGTCTTGATACCGTGAGGTGCTGACACATGCAATCCCATCTCGATCTTTTCATTTCACTTAGACTTGGATCAAATTTTAAGCACAAGGTAAATATGAACAATCCAAGCAAGTGAATGACTCAGTGCAAGAGACATAGCAACCTAGCATACAAAAGATAGCACAAGTGATCTCAACACATCCTACACATGCTAGTTGCCAATCTCAATGGTGAACAAATTAAAAATTTCATAGTTGATTAATCAAGTTCACCAATTGCAAAAAAAATAGCTTAGCTCATAACATGTATCAAGTGATCAAAAAGAGCCAAAGCTACAAGCATCATCATGAATAAACAGGACATACCAAAAAGAGCATAATCTCATTCTCATTGCTCTAAACATGAAGCTCTAAAATGCAAGATATACATGATGAAATGCATGCAAAAGCTAGCCTACAAAAAACGTAGCAAAAGCTAGCCTAAAAGGAAAACCCAAAACAAAAGGGTATTGGAGAAGTCCAACTAAGATACAATAAGCAAAATGCTTCCCCCACAAAAAGGGAAACACACACCAAACTCGCAAGCGAAGAGCCAAGAAACGCTCAAGCTACAGTCAGCAAAAATCCACTTCGGAAAAACCACACATCAGAGGGGTTGTAGAGGAAGAATACCAAGCCCGAACTCATAAGGGTGTCAGGGGTACCTCATGATGCACATGACCACCTGCTGGTGTGATACCCGAGGGGACGCCTGAATCTACTGAAATCTCCGGGGCTCCTGCCTCGCCGAAGTCGTCGCCCCCTCGCCTGATGCTGTCGCTCCCACAGGTGCATCTAGTGCTCGCTGGAGAGCTGCTCGAACGGAACCCCAAGACGTGGAAGAAGTGGGATCGGGTCCGTGAGCCGAAATGCTCTCTTCAGGCTCCTGTTCTCCTGCACACTGTTGACTCTTGCTAACGTCGTCACTAGGAGTAGACTATGAATCTATCCCCGACAACGGCGCCAGAAAGGTTTGTTGATACTTCTTAATGTAAGAAGTATAACTAACTATTCATATGACTATTGGTAGGTTCCGCAAGCGCACAGAATAAGTCTATTGTAGCACTTCACCCGAGAGTAACCGAGTATCGTATTTATTTCCACAGGGAAGCTACTATGGCAGAAATAACACTAGGACTGCTATGAACAACTAGTGATTCTTGCAGGGTTGATCGAAATGTGTGAATGGGGGTTGGTTTCTACTACTACTAAAAAGAAAGAAAGACTAACTACTACTAACCTAAATCGGCGGGGTCTGGCCGATGAACAGATTAATGTTTTCCTACACACTTACGATCACAACTAACTTAGCAATAAAGGTTCTATCTAGTTATTCGAACCGTACACACCCTCTGGACTATTTACCTCAGACGTGCACAACGAGGTTTATGATTTAAGAACTAACCCAACTACGTGGTGGAATTCAAGGCTCCCAGGGCTGTCACCACCTGTTTGCTACCACAGCTATCCGGGGGGCTAGCCACAAACTAAGGTATAACTAGTCTAAGCACCGCGCTTACACTAATATATACTACTCTAATCTTGCGTCCAAAACTAGAGCACTGATTACTCAGCGAAGAACCCAAACTAGATATAAACTAAATTCTAAGTTATCTATGATCGAAAGCACTCAACAAGAACAATAAGTAAAGAACTTAAAGTAAATGCTGAAAGTAGAAGAACACTAAGATAAATGAAGGAAGACTTGGAATTATACCAGAGACTTGGAAGATCCTCTATTACAACTCCAGCTCTTCTCTTCTTCACTCTCGCTCTCACTCTTAGTCTCTCAACTAGAGTGTTCCTTCACCAGAGCTTCGCTTACAAGAGAGTGGGACTAATGAGGTGAGGTCTGAGTACAAATGAGCTAGGGGGGGGGTCCTATTTATAGCCTAGGGACCTAGGGATAGGTCAGGGGGGTGAGAGTGTGCGGATACATGGGTGTATGCCGAGTCTCTGAGTGATGAGTGATTGTCAACTAGGATGATGCGCATGTTCTTTGGCTTGTGTTGTGCAGGTGTCGAGCACGGATGCAGTGATCAAAGGCGAGGTGAAGGTCAAGTAGAGACGTGTCGTGCCGATGGACCGAGAGTGGCGAAGGGCGGACATGAGGCTTGGACTGAGGGACCAGAGGCCCGAGGATCAGCTGTGGTGGCTGGCAGCCTGTGGCAGCTACAAGTGAAGACTTGCGGTCATGTGTTGCCTGAGTTGTGGACTTGGGGACATGTGTCGGTGGACGGGGTGCACGGGAGGTGCATCCCATCTACGACGTCGGTTTGGTGGTAGAGCCAGGGAAAAACCATCGGGTGGACGGTTTCCAGGTTTGGGCCTCAAAACCAGGGTGCGGATGGTTTCCGAGTTTGGCCACAAATCTCGGGCTGAGGACGGTTTCCAGGATTGGGCCTCAAAACCTGGGCGCTGAGGGTTTGCTGAGTTTGGCCTCAAAACTCAGATGCTTGGTGGGCTGGTTTCCCGGATTGGGCCTCAAAACCGGGGGTTGGCTGGAAAAGGCTGGTTTCCCGGTTTGGGCCACAAAACTGGGGGTGCAGAGCGAGGACGGCACGTGGCGGCAATCGGGAGGTTGCGTCGAGGCAACGCTATGAGTTGTGCGGGCGTGGCCATCGGATCCACCTACCACCGAGTTGGTCCAGAATAACCTTAGGGTTTAGTTGGTTCGCTCTGTAAATAGTTAGGGGTAGAGTGAGAATTAGGAATAGGTTAGAATTAGGATAAATAGGGGGAGACACCGACCTCCCCATCCATCTCAGTTAGTCATCTTAGTCATTTGCTCTTTGCTTCTAGGGTTTCCTGCTCTCCCAATCCCCTGTTGTAGCTAGCTGAGATCCGCAGAGAATCATACCTCTGTGTACTAGAGATTTTCAGGAAGTGAGGCCGTAACCTCACTATTGTAGCATGTGGTAGCCACACGGTTGCAGATTGATGTGTTGATTCGCGTTTTGATTCGTGTTCTTCGCGTTCTTCGTTTCTCCACGATTTTCCCGTCACTCGATCTCCCTCTCTAGTGTGTCTTTGCGAAATCCATTTGAATCATCTTGTTCGTATTTGAAAGGAGATCATTTCCACTTAAGGAATTTATCTATCTCCTTACGAACAAGTAGATCGGGTTGATTTTGTTTTCGTGGCGCTTTTTGGTTCATCCTCCTCCCCTTTTGATTTCCCAGTGATTGACTCGATTTGAGCGGATGATTTCTTGGGGATAGTCTCCTAACTACTCCGTGATCATCCTCTCCAAGTTTGGGAACATGGGATTGTGAGTTGATTCGATTTGGGATTGATTTGGGTGAAGGGCAAACAAAATCGCCCTCCCTGAGTGACCGCGGACAGTCCGCCACTCAGGGCGCGGACAGTCCGCGCATCGGGATTCAGCCGAGCAGTGGCTGTGTGTCTCAGTGAACAGTGCTGAAACTTGACCGGCGGACAGTCCACCGTTGTGTTTGGCGGACAGTCCGGGAATGTCCAGGGACTTTGCAGCAACCTTGCTGTTTGGTGAGTTTTGCCGACGGACAGTCCGGGATTTGGCTATGTCTTCCGGTTTAGTGCGTTTGCTCTCCCGGCTCGCTCATTTGGTTTCCGGACTTCTCGTTTGGCCCTAGAGTTGACCAAGGAACCTCTCTAGGTATCTTTGCTACTTGTTAGCATAGGTATTTAGGAGTTACTCGACGTAGCTGTCTATCTACGTTCAGGACTTGGTTTTTGGGGTTGTGTTCGAGCCGGTGCTTTTGGCGTTTGCTTTGCTATATTTTTGTGGTGCCTCGTCGTGATCCTAGGGATCATCCACCCTCTTCCAAGGGTCGTAGGCATCACGGTTTTGGTCGCATTCTCTCGGGGTTGATTTTGGGACATTTGGCCAAAGTTTCGAGAGAAATTTTTGAGCTCCCATTCACCCCCCCCCCTCTGGTCGCCTTGCTAGTGCTTTCTTGGTCCTTCGGAGTGCTGGCAGGCGCCAGCCCTAGGTGGCGGGCGCCACCCCCCTGGCCCTTGGATCCACCGCCTCTTCATCAACGGCATCCAGGAGGTCCTCCAAGTCGGTTAGGGTTCGGTTAGGGTTGTCCAATAACCGTCACATGGGCAATTAGGCCTTGATCCTTGTGACATTGCTTCTTAGCCCTTGGATGAACCGACTTAGGTGAGCAACGGCTGCAAATGAGCGTGGAGTGCTTCCCCTGGATCAGTGACGTGGCAGGGGGGAGTTTGGGCTTCTCCCCCTGGCGGCCGCCAGCTAGGGGTGGCGGGCGCCACCCCTCCTTGGCCCAGAGTGAGCCCAGGCACGTGGGCTTGCTCCCTGGTGGGTCCATTTGGTCATTTTGCTCAAAAACCCTACAATTTCCTACATTCAAATAAAACTCAAGGACAAGTGGAAATCGTTAGTTTATAAAAGGTTTTTGGTTGATTTTAGACTCTTGTGTTGTGTTATATGACCTTGTTGATGCTAAAAATATGACACTTTGTGAGCGTCAACAAGCTCCCCCAAGCTTACCTCTTGCTCGTCCTCGAGCAAGCATGGACTTCAAATAAACTTGGAAACTCGGTGTTTTTGTTGTGTATGCCCATATTATTTTCATCATCATGGAATTGGTAGCCTTCCCTGCACTCAAGATTAGAACAAAAGACCAGCATGAAAGAAGGTTTGTCTTTCCCTTGCCTATTTTGCTAATAAAGATATGTGGAGTTTTTGCAAGTTTTGTTCAAAAGAAAGCATGCTTAGTAACTTATGTGGCTCACTCAATCACTCATATTTGTATGTGGAAATGGAAGAATTATCCTCTCACTAAGGCTTTATGTGGGGTTTAATGGGTTGGATAAAAGTGAGCATGCAATGCTAGCATAATTTTGCCAGGTTAGACAATTGGAGCAAAGGAGCAACAAGTCATAGGTTCAGACCAGGAATGTGCAAGTGTGTGGTATTTATTGTGGCTACTACTTTGATGGCACTTCTCCTTTTTATCTCTTTTGCGGGATCATGGCTATGAATGAGAGCATTTGCTCTTTTGGATATTCTCTTCTTTCTAGAGCACTTGCTCTTTTGAACTTTCTTTCTAGAGCACTTGCTCTTTTGAATATTCTTTTCTTTCTAGAGCACTTTTTTTTGAATGCTTATAGCCATGTCCCTGAGACTTTATGGAGCATGATATTTTGCCATGAAGTATTCCTAACGATGAATGGAAATAAAGGCATGTTGTGTGCGTATTCTCAGTGTAAGAATAGCACTATATAGGTGGGTGCAAGTGAATTCCTTAGTCCTAAAGATATGACAAGTTTCTCTACCATGACTATCAACAAAAGTCTAACTAGGCTCAACACTAACATGCAGCAGGTGGAAGCTCTACTCTAGAGTAAAAAGTTATTTGGCTTTGGTAGGACTTTCTTTGCCACAAAAGTACTTACAGAAAGTTTTTAAATTTTTCAAAATAATCACTCCACAAACTTGACTTGCTCAAGTCAAAGTAGAAACTTACTTCCCCTTTACTTAGTCCAATGCTCATGTCTCAAGTTTAGTTCTAGCATACGTTTTCCCATGATAACTCTAATGCATGGCATACATTTTTATTTATTAGAAAGACCTACGATGAGAGTGTCTCATTTATTGCTATTTATTTATTACTAATTTTTATTATTATTTTTTTTAACTGCAAATTAACTAAGATAAAACTCAAATTTAAATTACTGAAATAAAACTGACAGAAATAAACATGGCAGTGATACTTACCTCGATAACGGGGGTCCTCCCCCAAGCTGGCTTTTGGCGTGGTTGGGTCACATCCATCCTTGACGACGGTACATGTCCTCCCAGTTCTGTTGGTTCTACTGCAGGAGAGAAGAAATATTACCCAGTTCTCCACCAGTTTCCTGGCGGAATTCCTAGAAATCTTGGTTCAAGTTGTTCAAGTCCTCACGGATTTCAGCAGTATCCATGGTAAGTCCACTCATTTGGTGCTGAAGATATCCCACATCGCGCATCCACTCGTCCTGATGAAAGGACGAGTGGCGAGCGGCCTGCGGTGAGATTCCCCTATGGACGAACTCATCACCACGGCCAGTGTACCGAGTGGATCCTCCCAATGAATGAGTTGAACTCCCCAACTGGGATGAGTGGAAGGACGCCTCCTGGCCATATTCCCACCGCGGATGTTGTGGTTGTTGCCAATTTGATCCTCCAGCTTGGTGCGAGCTAGGGGGTGTCAAATGACCCATAGTGTGCTGCTCCTTCATAATGCCCTGCATGGAAAGGGTCAAACTCCTGTGCTGCTGCTGCAGCTCTTGCGGCCTCTTCTGCTGCACGGGTCTACGCTCGTGTCCTCCTCCTGGGAACCTGCATGATGTTTTCTCGGGCCAACCTGCGGTGTTGCTCTGCCTCGGTTTCCAGGGCCAGAAGTAACATTGGTGCATTCACCAACCAAAGTGACATGTCAGGAAGAGCGATTTTATTCACATAATCTCGGTAGATCATGTGAATCTCACCGCTCTCCGGGTTCTCATGCAAGAGGTGTCCTTGCGAGAAATGCTCCATAGTCAAAAGGTCTCGGTCACTAGGAATGTAGGAGTATATAGCAGTGTTCAGCAGACCCATGTTAAAAGCTAGTCTAGTTCTCCATGATGTCATTTCAATATTTCCAATGCGTTGATTAAATTTAGACCAGTAGTCCGCCATGGCCTTGGCGGGTGACACTTTATGTGGTTAACTAGAGCATAAAGCAGGAACATTTCAGGTTTTTTGATTGGTCTCAAGTCAGGTCTTGGAAAAAGTGTGATACTGATATATTTGTGGAAAAACCTGAGCATGGGATTGTGGATATTACTTGTACGGGGCAAGCCTGGGTCTCTGTTCCCAGCAATGCTTTTCCAAAAATCATTTCTGTTGAAACCCGTACAAGCATATTCCAGGTTTAGCAAGCATGATTCATCAAAATTTAAGTGCTTGCTAAACTGCCCCCACGAGAGAGTGTGCTCTTCATTAAAAAGCCAGAATGAGTAGCGGACAGTTGCATGGTAGCTAGAAATTCCATTGTGAGGGGAAGGATTCCCTCCTCATTAACCATTCATGCATGTTCCCATCCCAAAGTTCGAGAAATATAAAGAAACTCACTATCCATACCAATGCGACTTAGCAAGTCGGCGTCGATTCGGCGGGTGTGAATGAACTCCCTCTCACTGAGGATGTTCTGGGCCTGCCGTTCCCGATCACTCTGCCAGATGATATCATTGACAGAGTTCAGGATGCAGATGGTCGGTCCAGCCTGGTGTGAGAACGGAGAGTACCGATCCACCGACATTGCGTCGGTGGATGGAGTACCCCGCCCGGCGCTCTCCTCATCACTCCCAGCAAAGCGAAAGTGGGTGTTTGCTCTTGATGAACTTCCCTTACCCGTGCTCTTCTTCTTCTTTCAGGTGAAGAAGTTCTTCAGAGGGCCCATGACTTCCTTGCTAGTGCTTAGGATGGCTGATGTTTGTGTGTTTTGAGTGAGTTGTGAGAACTTACATGGGGTGTGGGTAGTATTTATAGGCTGAGGATGGAAGGGGGGGCTGTGAGCCTCACCCTGCTGGCGGGCGCCACCAATAAGTGGCGGGCGCCACCCCACCTTGCTCAAAAATGTCTGCAACCGACACATGAGGTTTCCTTTGTAATGTCCACTGAAATTCCAAGTGGGGAATAAAGTGGTAGGTTCGGTGCAAAGTGAAAAGAGTGCAACCTCCTAAATGGGGCAAGTGGGCTAAAAATTTCAAAGACCACTTCTTCATCTTGGTCACACTTTATACCAAGGATGGTAGGAAACATACTTGGGAGCAGTTTTGTACCAAAATGTGGAAATAGAGGTGGCGGGCGCCAGGAAAATGTGGCGGGCGCCACCCTCTTGGCTGAAATTTCACTCCAACTCACCCCTCCTTTCACCTAGTGCTCTCCTTGTCACTCTCCATCACATGTGCATCAGAATTTTTGGGTGGAGATGTGTCCAAAAGGAGGAGTGAGGAGGGGGAGACATGGAGAGACATGGGAGTGAGTGATTGCTTTGAAATGAGCAAAGACATGGGTCTCCCTTGGTGTTTTTTCGGTCTAGGAGGTAGGTGTAATAGTCTAGAGATTGGCTAGTGCTCCCTAGTGCACCCTAGGGTGGCGGGTGCCAGCATGGGGTGGCGGGCGCCACCCCTATGGCTGCCAAAAGCCCCCTAGGTGCCACCTAATCACTCTAGTAAACATCTATTATGCAGAAAATTAAATTGCTTTAGTAAAAATGAAAAATTAAATGATGGGATAAAGACTTACCTTAGCCTAACTCACCTTGGTTAGCCGCTTTGGATTCCCGATTGGTGTCGCCTTCACGGTGGTTGTGGTGGAATGTCGGCACCGACGAACCTTGATGACGGGTGTTTTTCCGGTCGCGGTGTGAACTCGAATTTCTCCTCCTTTCCACTGATGTGGAGCTGAATTTCTCCAACTCCTACATCAATGGTGGCTTTTGCAGTGCTCAGAAATGGCCATCCCAAGATCAATGGCGTCCGGTGGTCGGGATTAATATCCAGAACCACGAAATCCACCGGGACAAAGAGATTCCGGATTTTCACCGGAATATTCTCTGCTATTCCCGCGGGATATCGGAGCGATTGATCGGCTAGCTGCAAACACATAGAAGTAGGGGACAAGGTATGATGATTTAATTTATCATATATTACCTTGGGCATGACGCTGACGCTTGCTCCCAGATCACACAGTGCATGCTCGAAGTGCTGCTCTCCAATTGAACATGCGAACGTTGGATTTCCTGGGTCCTTCTTCTTTTCTGGGAGTTGGTTTAAAATGACCGCACTACAATCTTCGGTCAATTTAACCACATCCCTACTTGGAATTGGTTTCTTCTTATTGAGCATGTCTCTCAAATATTTCGCATAAGTTGGAACCTGCATAGCGTCAATAAATGGCACATGTATATATAATTTTTGAATTACCTCGACGAACTTCTTGAATTGGTCGTCTTCCGTCGGATTTCTGTTTCGATCTGGAAAAGGTAATACATGTGTATCATAGAATTCATGAGGAGCAGTTCGTACCTTGGATGAAGGTTCAGCTGGCGTCTCCTCTTCTTCGTCTTCTTCAACATTAACGATATTTTTCTTTGTAGCAGTATTACTACTAGGAACTAAATTAGGATGAGTTGGATCACGAGTGGATTTACCACCTCTCGTGGTTACAGCTTTTACCTCCTCATAGTATTTAATTTGAGATTTAATGTTATCTACTTTTTATTCTAATCTCTTATTAAAATTAATTTGTTCCTTAAATGCTTCAGAAAAATGTCTTAGTTTAGCATAAATTCCTTCTAGCTTTTTAGCATGTTCAATTAATTTTTTATTTATGCTATCATTAATTCTACCTTGATTAGAAACTAATTTTCCAATAGGAGAATTAAATACGGAGGTTTGAGGCATACCTTTTTTATTCCATTGTTGGATCATTGGAATTGGAGGTTCTCCGTAGCCACCATTATTAAGAAGGGATTTGGCATCCTCTTTCTTAATTTCTGCTTGACCTTCACTTGATGAAGCGGCTCTTTGCTTGGCGTAGTACTCCTTTGCAGCACGATCTCTCTTCTCATTTAACCTTTGCTCTAGCAATTTTACCAAAGTTTGCAGGGTAACAGGATCAGCTTGCTTAATTTCAGACATACCTCTAGCACGTTTTTCTGTCCATCCTTGATTCGCCACCATTGTCTCGATCAATTTGGTTGCCTTCTCTACAGTGAGAGAGAGGTATGCACCTCCGGCGGCAGCATCGATGTGTTGTCGAGATTCTTGCTGGAGTCCATTGTAGAAGCTCTGGATCAAGTACCAGTCTTGCATACCATGGTGAGGACAGTATTCAACATACTCTTGTAGTCTCTCCCAAGCTTCAGTGATTGTTTCTTCGTCTCCCTGTCCAAAGTTGGAAATCTTGCTACGGACAAGAATAGTTCGACTTATCGGGCAGAACTTGTTGAGGAATTGATCCGCGCATCTCACCCACGTCAGCAGGTGTCCAGAGTTGAAGAGGAACCACTGCTTCGCTTTTTCCACTAATGAAAATGGAAAAAGACGAAGTCTGATGACATCCTGCGAAACTCCCTGCACAGAAATTGTACTACATATCTCCAGAAAATTCCGGAGGTGAGCATTGGCATCCTCGGAAGGTTTGCCATTAAATGCAATAGCTTGAGCCATATGTATTAAGTGAGGTTTAAGCTCAAAATCTACATTACTAGTAGATGGTAACACTGGAATGTGAGCAAGAGTAAGCATGGAATACTCACAGAGTGTTTTGGTCGATGTCGATATTGATTGATCGTTGAAGCAGCTTGGTTTTCAGTCACTTTTGACTGGGATTCTAGTCTCGACGAACTCCTCTCACGAAGCTCCAGGTTCTTCCTCGGAGGAGTGAGATTAGCTCTCGCTCTCCTAAGAATGGCCTCAGGATCTTCTTGATAGTCGCTCGGAAGATTGAATCTGGCCATGACTACTTGAATGATCACAAACAACGAACAGTATATATACCCGCTAGAACTACGGGGGTTAATTCAATAGAAATCACAAAGAATTAATTCTAGCCAATTGCTTTCCCCGGCAACGGCGCCAGAAATGCTTGTTGACTCTTGCTAACGTCATCACTAGGAGTAGACTATGAATCTATCCCCGGCAACGGCGCCAGAAAGGTTTGTTGATACTTCTTAATGTAAGAAGTATAACTAACTATTCGTATGACTATTGGTAGGTTCCGCAAGCGCACAGAATAAGTCTATTGTAGCAGTTCACCCGGAAGTAACCGAGTATTGTATTTATTTCCACAGGGAAGCTACTATGGCAGAACTAACACTAGGACTGCTATGAACAACTAGTGATTCTAGCAGGGTTGATCGAAATGTGTGAATGGGGGTTGGTTTCTACTACTACTAAAAAGAAAAGAAAGAAAAACTAACTATTACTAAACTAAATCGGCGGGGTCTGGCCGATGAACAGATTAATGTTTTCCTACACACTTACGATCACAACTAACTTAGCAATAAAGGTTCTATCTAGTTCTTCGAACCGTACACACCCTCTGGACTATTTACCTCAGACATGCACAACGAGGTTTATGATTTAGGAACTAACCCAACTACGTGGTGGAATTCAAGGCTCCTAGGGCTGTCACCACCTGTTTGCTACCACAGGTATCCGGGGGGCTAGCCACAAACTAAGGTATAACTAGTCTAAGCACCGCGCTTACACTAATATATACTACTCTAATCTTGCGTCCAAAACTAGTTCACTGATTACTCAGCGAAGAACCCAAACTAGATATAAACTAAATTCTAAGTTATCTATGATCGAAAGCACTCAACAAGAATAATAAGTAAAGAACTTAAAGTAAATGCTGAAAGTAGAAGAACACTAAGATAAATGAAGGAAGACTTGGAATTATACCAGAGACTTGGATGATCCTCTATTACAACTCCAGCTCTTCTCTTCTTCACTCTCGCTCTCACTCTAAGTCTCTCAACTAGAGTGTTCCTTCACCAGAGCTTCGCTTACAAGAGAGTGGGACTAGTGAGGTGAGGTCTGAGTACAAATGAGCTAGGCGGGTCCTATTTATAGCCTAGGGACCTAGGGATAGGTCAGGGGGGTGAGAGTGCTGGCGAGCGCCAGCCCTAGGTGGCGCGCGCCACCCCCCTGGCCCTTGGATCCACCGCCTCTTCATCAACGGCATCCAGGAGGTCCTCCAAGTCGGTTAGGGTTCGGTTAGGGATGTCCAATAACCGTCACATGGGCAATTAGGCCTTGATCCATGTGACCTTGCTTCTTAGCCCTTGGATGAACCGACTTAGGTGAGCAACAGCTGCAAATGAGCGTGGAGTGCTTCCCTTGGATCAGTGACGTGGCAGGGGGGAGTTTGGGCTTCTCCCCCCTGGCGGCCGCCAGCTAGGGGTGGCGGCCGCCACCCCTCCTTGACCCAGAGTGAGCCCAGGCACGTGGGCTTGCTCCCTGGTGGGTCCATTTGGTCATTTTGCTCAAAAACCCTGCAATTTCCTACATTCAAATAAAACTCAAGGACAAGTGGAAATCGTTAGTTTATAAAAGGTTTTTGGTTGAGTTTAGGCTCTTGTGTTGTGTTATATGGCCTTGTTGATGCTAAAAATATGACACTTAGTGAGCGTCAACACACACTCAAAAGCAGAAGAAACACAAGGCGTTGTCTCGTCCAGTGTGACCTCAAGGTGCGGATACATGGGTGTATGCCGAGTCTCTGTGTGATGAGTGATTGTCAACGGAGATGATGCGCATGTTCTTTGGCTTGTGTTGTGCAGGTGTCGAGCACGGAGACAGTGGTCGATGGCGGGTGAAGGTCAAGTTGCGACGTGCCGTGCCGACGCACCGGGCGCGATGAAGGATGGGCGTGCCGTGCGGCGGACGTGCCATGCCGATGTATCAGACGGTGAAGGGCGGACGTGGACTTGGACTGATGGACTGGAGGCCGGAGGATCAGCTGTGGTGGCTGGCAGCCTGTGACAGCGACAAGCGGAGAAGTGCGATCATGTCGGTGGAAGGGGTGCACAGGCGGTGCATCCCCTCTACGACGCCGGTTTGTTGGTAGAGCCCGGGAAAAACCAACGGTGGACGGTTTCCAGGTTTGGGCCTCAAAACCTGGGTGCTGGGTTTCCAGGTTGAGCCACAAAACCTGGGCGTGACGGTTTCCAGGTTTGGGCCTCAAAACCTGGGTGCTGGGTTTCCAGGTTGAGCCACAAAACCTGGGCGTGACGGTTTCCAGGTTGAGCCTCAAAACCTGGGCGTGGGCCGGTTTCCGAGTTTGGGCCTCAAAACTCGGGCGCTGCGGGTTTCCGAGTTTGGGCCACAAAACTCGGGCTGGAGGCTGGTTTCCCCGGTTTGGGCCTCAAAACCGGGGGCTGATGGAAAAGGCTGGTTTCCCGGTTTGGGCCACAAAACCGGGGGTGCAGAGTGGTGGCGGCACGTGGCGGCGATCTGAAGGTTGCGTGGAGGCGACGCGGAAGACCGTGCGGGCGTGGCCGTCGGATCTACCTACCACCAGCGGGTGGACTAGAATAGCCTTAGGGTTAGGCTGGTCCGCTCTGTAAATACAGTAGGGAGGGGTAGAGTAGGAAATAGGCTTAGGCTAGGTTAGTATAAGTAGTCTAGGGGAGACACCCTTCTCCCCATCTCAGTTTTAGCTATTTCAGTTAGTGCCTTCATTTGCTAGGGTTTCCCACTCTCCCATCCCTGCTTTAGCTAGTTGAGATCCGCAGAGAGACTCCACTCTGTGTACTGTTGATTCGAGGAAGTGAGGCCGTATCCTCACCTTGGATCCCATCTCTTGGTGTCAATTCGCGTTTTGATTCCATGTTCATCAGGTTCTTCGCGGATTGCTTTGTGCCTTGAGTTTTCCCGTCGCTTGATCTTTGTGCTCGGTTCATCTTTTGCGATTCCGTTTGAACTGAGTTGTTCTAGATCGTGAGGCACTTCTTTCCTCCAAAAGAAATCATCTCTAACCTCACGGTCTAGGAGATCGATCAAGTTTTAGTTTCGGGTCTCTTTTTCTTCCTTCCCCCGAATTCCTTCGATTCACCGATTTGGAGTTAGGTTCGAGACATGATCTCTTAGAGATAGCTCACTAACCTCCTTGTGACTCCTCAGATCGAATCCCAAGCCTAGAGCACTTGATTCGGAGGAGATCGGGTTGAATCGCCGGAGTTTCAGTGCAGTTTCGGGGTGACCGGACACCGGTCACGACTTGACCGGACGCGTCCGGTCGTTGAAGGTTTGAGCGTGTTCTGGTTTTTGCTCTGACCGGACGCTGGAGTTTAGTGGTGACCGGACTCGCCCATAGTCCTGTTCACTACTCGAATGTGCTTGTGACCGGACGCACGGGGATCGACCGGACGCTCGCAGTCACTGCGTCCGGTCAGTTCCAGAGAGGTCCAAAACCGGTTTTTGGCTGACCGGACGCGTTCGGTCCCTGCTGACCGGACGCAGGCCAGAGTCCGGTCGATCCAGTTTCGCGCGTTTTCGTTCGCGGTTCGTTCGTTCTTGATCGGATTCGAGTTCCGTCTTTTGCGTTGGCTTCCTAGGGTTGTCTAGTGTCCCGCTGTGCTTCTAGGAAGCATCCACCCTACATCTAGGGTCGTGGACATTAGCAAGCTCTAGCGTTCGCTTTTGGGGTTGAGTTTGGGACAGTGGCATCTAGTTTCCGAAAGGAAATCTTGAAGCTCCCATTCACCCCCCCTCTGGTCGCTTTCGAGTAGCTTCTCGGTCCTTCAATTGGTATCGGAGCAGGTTAAGGATCTTCCACCTTAGCCGGTTCCAGATCCACCGAAGGCGACATGGATCGCGGCGTGGGCAAACCGCCGTTTTTCGATGGGACGAACTATGCGTATTGGAAGATACGTATGTCAGCCTATTTGCAGAGCTTGGGCGCTTCGATCTGGGATATTTGCAACTCCCCTGATTACGTGGTCTTGGCTGCTCGTGTGACTCAACAGCAGATCGATGAGCACGATGCCAATAGCCGAGCCCGTAATGCTCTTTTCTCTTGTTTGAGCATGGGTGAGTTTGATCGTGTTTCTCACCTCGCTACGGCTCGGGAGATCTGGGACACTCTCATGCGTTTTCATGAGGGCACCTCTCAAGTCAAAACCCGACTCTACGAGTCGTTCAAGCGAGAGTATGAGAACTTTAGACATCAACCTGGCGAGAGCATAGAAAGTTTATTCGCTCGCTTTCAGGTGATTGTCAACAGGATGAGGGCTAACAGAGAGCAGTTGCCATTTGATGATCATGAGCGTGCTTTGAAGCTTTTGCACACTCTTGACCGTTCGGTGTGGGACTCCAAGGTTCAGGCAATCATCGAATCGCCGAACTATGAGACCCTCACCTGTGACGAGCTCTTCAGTAAGCTCAAGTCCAGTGAGATTGATGCTATGGCGAGGGCTTCTTTTGAAAATCCTTCTCGCCCGTCCATGGCTTTGGTTTCCGGCTCTTCCTCTAACCCCTCAGCTGGCTTTGCGCTTTCTTCTCTCTTTTCTGTGACAGAGGACCAGCTGGAGTCTTTGGGAGACGATGAGTTGGCTTTGCTTGCCAACCGGTTCTCGCGGTTCCACAACAACCGCATGAACCGTCGTCGAGGAGGAGGACGCACGGGATGCTACGAGTGCGGCGACCCCGACCACTTCATCGCCGACTGCCCCAAGAAGAAGAACAAACATCTGGGGAAGGGCGATCACGGCCACAGGCGCGACTCCAAGTACAAGGAGAAGCACGTTCCCCCAAGGCACAAGAAGCGGGGCGGCTTCGACAAAGAGTACATCAAGAAGAAGTACTTGGAGAAGCAGCAAGCTGAGCAGCGTGCGTTCTTCGCCACGCTCAGCGACGTCGACGGCTCGGATGACGACTCCGCTGGCTCCAGCGATGACGAGTCCGTGAAGAAGAAGCTGGAAGACAAGTTCAACGGCTTGTGCTTCTTCGCCGGTGACGGAGGCCTGTGCACCATGGCGCTCGGAGATGAGGTCGACGATGAGCCGGAGCGTACCCCTCGGAACGACGACGACGACGACACCTCCCAGGTATCTCTCACCTACGACGAGCTTTCCTCCGAGGTTGAGAAGTTGACTGCTGCCCTCCTTAGCCAAGATAAGTTGCTTAGGCGTGCCGCTAGAGAGCGCAAGGAGTTTAGGCAGAAGTGGGAGGACACGGTGAAGGAGCTTGAGTTCGCTCGGTCCACCGTGGTAGTGTCGAAGGAGACGGAGTGCGAGTCGTGCACCGCGCACATGACTGACCTTCTCACTCTGAGAGGTAAGTATGCTGCGTTGGTTGGAGAGGTGGATGAGCTCCGTGCTAGGCCGCAGCTGTTGGGTGCATGCAAGACTTGTCCTGTCTTGCAATCTGAGTTGGCAGAGAAAAATGCCAAGCTTGAGTCCTTAGAGAAGGCCAGCTTAGATAGCACTTGTGTCTCGAGGTGTGCTTTGTGTGAGGGCCTGGAGATGGAGATTGCAAATGTGAAGCATGGCAAGATGCAAACCGAGGAAGAAAACACATACCTTCGGTCCATCTTGTCATGGGTCTCCAGTAGTGAGCCGCAGCTCGGGATGATGATCTCCCAATTCAAGCGAGCTGTTGGTGCCCCTGGTGTAGGTCTTGCTCAGAGTGTTGATCTCTCAGCTTTTGGGAAGATTGGAGAGTCTAGTGGTCTGAACCCATGTGAGAAGCCCAATTCCACCACTACTCCCAAACTTGCCAAGCTTCCACTCAAAGAGCCAGCCAAGCCTATCACCAAAGATGGTGTGGTTGAGGAACCCCCGAGAGCTCCTCCCAAGAACCCAGTTTGGGCACCCAAGCCAAACCACCTCAGAAACAAGCTTGATGCTATGCCACCCATTCGTGAGGAGTTGCCACAGAAGGGCAAAGGCAAAGTGAGCCACACCCACAGCCCTGGTCACCAACAACCCCCTTTGCGTGCGGTGAGGTACCAGTGTGATTTCTGTGGGAGAGATGGTCACTTGAGTGAGTTCTGCTTTCGGCGCAAGCGAGAGGCGCGCAGGGCTCGGGAGATGGAGAACCCGGACATGTACCATCCAGCTCATGGTGGACATGCTCCGAAGGGCAAGAGGAGAGCAGCTAGGTCTGGAGGTCAGGCTCCCAGGCCTAGGCAGGAAGTGAGAGCTCCGAGGAGAGACGCTAGAGTTGAGCCCCAGGCTCCTAGGCGTAGACCTCGTAGAGAGCGTGCCCGACGGGGTCCTGCTTTTGCAGGTAACGGACCCCGTGGCGGAGGCTTTGCTGAGCGCTTTCCCCCACCGCAGTTTGGGTATCGCGGTGAGCGCTTCTTCCCCAGCGGACCACGTTTTTCTCAGCGTGGTGATCGCTTCCCTCGTAGTCGTGCTAGGAATTGTTTTTCTGCTAACCGTTCTTTTGAGCAGCCGGCCCAACACTGGTATTACCCTTATTTCACTAACCCCAGTGTTGGACCGTATGCTCACCCTATGTCTTTCTATTGATGTAGGTAAGACGGTTGGAGGACGTTTGGTTGGTGGATTCCGGTTGTTCGAGGCACATGACCGGAAACACCAAGTGGTTCTCCAGCCTTAGCCCGGTCGCCGGAAAGGAGTACATAACCTTTGGCGATAATAGTAAAGGTAAGGTATTGTCTCGTGGAACTGTGCGGGTTAATGAGCATTTTGTGTTGCGCGATGTTGCTCTTGTTTCTAACCTGCATTTTAACTTGCTTTCTGTTTCGCAACTTTTTGATGATGACTATGAGATTCGTTTCAAACCGAACCTTAGTCGCATCTTAGATCCTCAGGGCGATCTTGTATGTCTGATTTCGCCCTTTGGGAAAGTCTTTTGTGCGAATTTCTCGGAGTCGTTTGGTTCTTCTCGCTGTCTTTTGGCTAGTCCTTCTTCCTCCGATCTTTGGAAGTGGCATAGGAGGCTCGGTCATTTAAGCTTCGACTTGCTTGCAAGACTTAGCTCACTTGGCCTAATCCGAGGATTGCCCAAGCTTTCGATGGAGAAGGATCTAGTTTGCCATTCTTGCAGACATGGGAAGATGGTTGCCGCTCCCCACCATCCAGTGACTAAGGTCATGACCTCGCACCCCGGAGAGCTTTTACACATGGACCTTGTTGGTCCGGCTCGGGTGAGCTCGGTTGGTGGCAAGTGGTATGTTTTGGTTGTTGTTGACGACTTTTCGAGATATTCGTGGGTCTTCTTTTTGACTGAGAAGACCGAGACTTTCTCATTTGCTCGCAATCTGATTTTGCGTCTTCAGAACGAGTTCCCTTTGAACTCGATGCGAGCTATTCGGAGTGATAATGGTTCCGAGTTTAAAAATTCGGATTTTGAGAAGTTTTGTAACCGCCTTGGTTTGGAGCATCAGTTTTCTTCCCCCTATACACCACCCCAAAATGGTGTTGTAGAGAGGAAGAATCGGACCCTTGTTGAGATGGCCAGGACGATGCTTGATGAGCATAGGACTCCTAGGCGCTTTTGGGCCGAAGCTATGAACACTGCATGCTACATTTCGAATCGCATTTTTATGAGAGCGTTTTTGAAGAAGACCTCTTATGAGTTGCGTTTTGGTCGCCAGCCCAAGGTGAGTTATTTTAGAGTCTTTGGTTGCCACTGTTTTATATTGAAAAAAGGCAACCTGGACAAGTTTGAGTCTCGTTCTTCTGACGGTGTGTTTTTGGGTTATGGCACTCACACTCGAGCTTATCGTGTACTTAACCTTGACACTAACCGAGTCATGGAGACATCAGATGTCACCTTCGACGAGACTCTTGTTTGTCCATCTTCTCGTTTTGAGCGTGCAGGTGATCATGAGGTTGGAGAGCCTCTTTTTGATGACGAGGACGAGGGTGCCGAAGGTATGGATGATCCAGCACCCCCTCCACCTGCCGTGCCGCAAAGAGCGGCCTCGACGACGACTCACGGCCCCGACACCTCTTCTTCCTAGGGGCCGTGGGATCCTCCACCTCGCGCGGTACCTTTTGTACCCGGGGTGGAACCAGCTGCTGTTGAGGGGGAGGTCACTTCTTCCCGGGAGGCGCCACGACACATCCAGCGCCAGCACCCTCCTCAGCAGATGATCGGCGACATTGACGAGCGAGTTACTCGCTCCAGGTCACAGCACATCTCGCACTTTGCTCATTCTGCTTTTGTTGCGTCTTTTGAGCCCCGAGATGTTGGACACGCATTGACGGATCCGGATTGGGTAAATGCCATGCATGAGGAGCTAGAGAACTTTGAGCGAAATCGGGTTTGGGTTCTAGTGCCTCCACCTCCTGACTGTAAACCTATTGGGACAAAATGGGTATTTAAAAACAAGCAAGGAGAGGAGGGCCACATTGTGAGAAACAAGGTCCGGCTTGTAGCGAAGGGTTATAGTCAGAAGGAGGGGATAGATTATGAGGAGACCTTCGCTCCTGTAGCTCGTTTGGAGGCTATTAGGATACTCTTGGCTTATGCTGCATCCATGGGTTTCAAACTTTTTCAAATGGATGTCAAGAGTGCCTTCTTAAACGGCTACATTGAGGAGGAGGTCTATGTCCAGCAACCCCCCGGTTTTGAAAATCCCAAGTTTCCAAACCATGTCTTTAAACTCCACAAAGCTTTGTATGGTTTGAAACAAGCCCCTAGAGCCTGGTATGAGAGATTAAAAACCTTTTTGCTAGCTAAGGGTTTTAAAATGGGATGTGTAGATAAGACGCTCTTTCTCCTCCGGCAAGGCAAAGATACTCTCTTGGTCCAAATTTACGTGGATGATATCATTTTCGGTGGTTCTTCTCACGCTTTGGTTGCCAAGTTTGCAGATACTATGAGCAGGGAGTTCGAGATGAGCATGATGGGCGAGCTGACTTTCTTTCTCGGGTTGCAAATTAAGCAATCCCGAGAGGGGACGTTTGTGCACCAGGGCAAGTACACGAGGGACTTGCTGAAGCGGTTCGACATGGGCGAGGCCAAGCCTCTTCCGACGCCCATGTCGACGACGACTGCCCTGGATGCCGACACGGATGGAGAAGCAGTGGACCAGAAGGAGTACCGTAGCATGATTGGATCGCTGCTCTACCTGACGGCGACACGGCCGGACATTCAGTTCGCCGTGTGCTTGTGCGCGCGCTTTCAGGCTTCGCCACGCACTTCTCACCGTCAGGCGGTGAAGCGCATCTTCAGGTACCTTCGTTTCACGCCTGAGCTCGGGATTTGGTATTCTGCTTCCTCCACTCTCTCGCTTTGCGGTTATTCCGATGCCGATTTTGCTGGTTGTCGCATTGAGCGCAAGTCCACTTCTGGGACTTGCCAGTTTATTGGGTCTTCTCTTGTATCGTGGTCTTCTCGCAAGCAGTCTAGTGTCGCCCAGTCTACCACGGAGGCTGAGTATGTTGCTGCGGCTAGCTGCTGTTCCCAGTTACTCTGGATGATGGCCACTTTGCGTGATTTTGGTTTGAGCTTTACTCGAGTGCCTTTGCTTTGTGACAGCACGAGTGCCATTAGCGTTGCTAAGAACCCCGTGCTTCACTCGAAAACCAAACACATTGATGTGCGCTTTCATTTCTTGCGAGACCACCAGGAGAAGGGTGATATCGACCTTCGCCATGTTGATACTCATCACCAATTGGCTGATATTTTCACCAAGCCTTTAGACGAATCAACCTTTAATAGGTTGAGGGGTGAGCTTGGTGTGTGTTTCCCCTTTTAGATGGGGGAAGCATTTTGAGATGTACAGACTGACTCTTTTATTTTGAGGCTCTTTTCTTTTGAGTTTCTTGAGTCTTTCCAATTGGTATCTTCCTTCTTTCAGTTTTGTGTCGGGCATACGCATTTACATTCTGAAGCTTCATGTCTATATTCACTAGAATGAAATTATACTCTTGTTAGTATTGCTCCGATACTTATGATGATGCTTGTAGCTTATGCTCTTTCTGATCACTGTTACATGTTATGAGCGAGCTATTTTTGGAATGGTGAATTATGCCTAATGTATATAAATCTGAAAATGTTCACCATTGAGATATGCAACTAGCATGTGTAGGGTGTGTTGAGTCCATTCCTGCTTTTCATATATGCTGGGTTGCTATGTCTCTAGTTCTGAGTCATTCACTTGCTTGGTTGTTCATAACTTGCTTAAAATCTGAACCAAGTATTGTTGAATTGAAAAGATCGAGATGAGATTGCTTGTCAACACCTCATGGTATTGAGACTGTTTCTCATTGCACCTTGAGTTAAACTTGAGCCATGTAGTGTATGACCGAAACCGTTGCTTTAAGCTTCTGATTGCTTCGGCATAGGCTTCGCACGGTTGAAAAGTTAGGCAATGACAAGCTTTCAACCTCTCGCAATCACATGCCAAAAATGAACTTGTGAATTCTTTTACCGCTGCAACTCCGATATGAATTTGAAATCACAAGTATATGCTTCATTCCTATGCATGATGATTGAACTTTGCTAGGGGTAGTTCACCTTGTATATATGCTTAGCACTTGTTTGGATTCCTTCTATACATGTCTAGTGCTATTTTGATGGTGACTATCCTTTTGGCTTAAAACTGCTCACATGCTCATATGCTTCATATTTCGTATAAGTGATCAGTTTGAGCCTTTGCTATTTGAGTGCTTAATTGAGATGTTGGAGCTATACTGATTAGAGCATCTTTGCAATCTCTTGACTATATACTTGAAGCTCCTACCTTGCATTTTGACTTCATATGCATTTTGGAAGGAGATCTTGTGTTCAGGGGGAGTTTATGTGAAGGGAGTTGCTTCTCCGATATCTTTTGGCCTTGATAAGTGCATTTTCAACTAGGGGGAGAATTTTATGCAAATCATATGCTCCTGTGTTGATCAACTAAGGGGAGAATCGTTTGTCCTAGTTGCTTGCATTTGTCGAGGGGGAGTTTGCTAGTTGTGTTGAGCCGTTGCCTCTGTCTTGAGGGACTAGCAAACGTTCCTAGCTTTTCATGAGCTTTCATAAGCTTTTTCTTTTGGCTTTCAATTGGTATCGTCTGGTGTGCTTTCCCATTTGGTTTGGGTTGATTTCCAATTGGTTCGGAGTGATTTTCTTGCTAGTTGTGTTGAGCCTCTGTGCCTCTATCTTGAGGGACTAGCACTTTGCTTCTGTTGTCCTCCGATCTTCAATTGGTATCTGCTAGCGGTGTTGAGCCTGTTCTACCTCTTCTTGAGGGCTAGCTTTGCTTTGCTTGGTTGTGTCGAGCCGTTGCCCATGTCTTTGGGGACCAAGTTTTCGCTTCATCCACTTGACCTTCTTTGGCTTTTGTTAGGCTTTTGGGTCATTTGGTTGGGTTTTCTCTTCTCACTCCTTCCTACCTCCTTCTTCTTATTCATGATTTGTTGTGGAGTTGACAATGCACTCATCAAGGGGGAGATTGCGGATACATGGGTGTATGCCGAGTCTCTGTGTGATGAGTGATTGTCAACGGAGATGATGCGCATGTTCTTTGGCTTGTGTTGTGCAGGTGTCGAGCACGGAGACAGTGGTCGATGGCGGGTGAAGGTCAAGTTGCGACGTGCCGTGCCGACGGACCGGGCGCGATGAAGGATGGGCGTGCCGTGCGGCGGACGTGCCATGCCGATGTATCCGACGGTAAAGGGCGGACGTGGACTTGGACTGATGGACTGGAGGCCGGAGGATCAGCTGTGGTGGCTGGCAGCCTGTGACAGCGACAAGCGGAGAAGTGCGATCATGTCGGTGGAAGGGGTGCACAGGCGGTGCATCCCCTCTACGACGCCGGTTTGTTGGTAGAGCCCGGGAAAAACCAACGGTGGATGGTTTCCAGGTTTGGGCCTCAAAACCTGGGTGCTGGGTTTCCAGGTTGAGCCACAAAACCTGGGCATGACGGTTTCCAGGTTTGGGCCTCAAAACCTAGGTGCTGGGTTTCCAGGTTGAGCCACAAAACCTGGGCGTGACGGTTTCCAGGTTGAGCCTCAAAACCTGGGCGTGGGCCGGTTTCCGAGTTTGGGCCTCAAAACTCGGGCGCTGTGGGTTTCCGAGTTTGGGCCACAAAACTCGGGCTGGAGGCTGGTTTCCCGGTTTGGGCCTCAAAACCGGGGGCTGATGGAAAAGGCTGGTTTCCCGGTTTGGGCCACAAAACCGGGGGTGCAGAGTGGTGGCGGCACGTGGCGGCGATCTGAAGGTTGCGTGGAGGCGACGCGGAAGACCGTGCGGGCGTGGCCGTCGGATCTACCTACCACCAGCGGGTGGACTAGAATAGCCTTAGGGTTAGGCTGGTCCGCTCTGTAAATACAGTAGGGAGGGGTAGAGTAGGAAATAGGCTTAGGCTAGGTTAGTATAAGTAGTCTAGGGGAGACACCCTCCTCCCCATCTCAGTTTTAGCTATTTCAGTTAGTGCCTTCATTTGCTAGGGTTTCCCACTCTCCCATCCCTGCTTTAGCTAGTTGAGATCCGCAGAGAGACTCCACTCTGTGTACTGTTGATTCGAGGAAGTGAGGCCGTATCCTCACCTTGGATCCCATCTCTTGGTGTCAATTCGCGTTTTGATTCCATGTTCATCAGGTTCTTCGCGGATTGCTTTGTGCCTTGAGTTTTCCCGTCGCTTGATCTTTGTGCTCGGTTCATCTTTTGCGATTCCGTTTGAACTGAGTTGTTCTAGATCGTGAGGCACTTCTTTCCTCCAAAAGAAATCATCTCTAACCTCACGGTCTAGGAGATCGATCAAGTTTTAGTTTCGGGTCTCTTTTTCTTCCTTCCCCCGAATTCCTTTGATTCACCGATTTGGAGTTAGGTTCGAGCCATGATCTCTTAGAGATAGCTCACTAACCTCCTTGTGACTCCTCAGATCGAATCCCAAGCCTAGAGCACTTGATTCGGAGGAGATCGGGTTGAATCGCCGGAGTTTCAGTGCAGTTTCGGGGTGACCGGACACCGGTCACGACTTGACCGGACGCGTCCGGTCGTTGAAGGTTTGAGAGTGTTCTGGTTTTTGCTCTGACCGGACGCTGGAGTTTAGTGGTGACCGGACTCGCCCATAGTCCTGTTCACTACTCGAACGTGCTTGTGACCGGACGCACGGGGATCGACCGGACGCTCGCAGTCACTGCGTCCGGTCAGTTCCAGAGAGGTCCAAAACCGGTTTTTGGCTGACCGGACGCGTCCGGTCCCTGCTGACCGGACGCAGGCCAGAGTCCGGTCGATCCAGTTTCGCGCGTTTTCGTTCGCGGTTCGTTCGTTCTTGATCGGATTCGAGTTCCGTCTTTTGCGTTGGCTTCCTAGGGTTGTCTAGTGTCCCGCTGTGCTTCTAGGAAGCATCCACCCTACATCTAGGGTCGTGGACATTAGCAAGCTCTAGGGTTCGCTTTTGGGGTTGAGTTTGGGACAGTGGCATCTAGTTTCCGAAAGGAAATCTTGAAGCTCTCATTCACCCCCCCTCTGGTCGCTTTCGAGTAGCTTCTCGGTCCTTCACAAGGTCTCCACGAAAACGGTTAGTCACATAAAAGCATAAGGTAAGCTCTCGACAAAAAGAGGTCTACCTATGAATGATACCGTAAAGGAGATCTGAATTCAAACTAGTTAAAACTACCATGCAACAGGATAAAGCACTGTATAGCAAAATGCAGCCTAAAAACATGATCAACCCAAACACAGCCTAAACCTCAACACATGCTATAATGCAAGGTAATGATAGCAATAGATCCACAAGCATGTAACATGATAAAATTGTGGAAAGGCTAGTGCTCAAACTAATCATATCAACAGGATACATGTAGCTACACAAAACTAGCACCTGAAAAGTGACACCTAATGAACATCACACCTCTACAAGTAAAGCTCATGGAGAAGTATGGTAAAGCATGGCATAATGTTCATGAGGATCACAGACTAGCATGAAAAGTGGCTGCTCCACAAAAGCTGTACACAATGCTAGCATGACATGATATACAAGATAGCACATGCTGGACTATGACAAAACATGATACATAGGAAAATGTACATGCAAGAACAATACAAGTGAGCGCATGAAGAACCATCTCATACCACAAGACATAAAACATGGATGTACAGGTTATGAGTGTATAGGAAAGCTCACCAAGTAGCAAAAGCCTCTTTGGAGGCAAATCTAAGCGGGGTGTAGAGAACCATCAACTCTTGATCACATCTAAAAGATCAAGCTCCATCAGGCGCATGTTCTCCACCCCGCGTCCTCATATCTACACACAAGAGGACAAAGTAACCCGAGTCTTGGATCCCGAAGGGTTAGCAAGCATACACTTGGGAACCCAAGACTTGGTCACAAAACTTAACTTATCTTGTGAGTTAGCATGATGCAAATGTTGGTTCAAATGCAATTCTGAAACACCCTTGGAAGCATTTCTCAAAAGGACAACTCGAGGAGAAGAACGAGTCGTACCACGGGAAAAGAGGCAAACATCTTCCAAGGTTTTTGTAGAAGAACCAATAGAAGCATCATGAGAAGCATGACGTGGACCAAGAGAAGAAGCACTAGAGGCATGTCCACGATCATGACCTAACCCACTAGAAAAGGAGTCATAAAACCCATCAACAAAGAGGGGCTTCTTACTAGGAGCATAGGCATTCATGCCATGAGAAGGGCTATGAACCACCATCTTCCTAGAAGAGCGAGCTTGGCGCAAACGTTTGGCACGCCGATAGCAAAAGCTTTCTTGCTGCCCATCTTTCTCACAAAAAGAGCAATGGTACAAGGGCCTACTGGAAGGCACACCATTCTCCGACAAGTGAGAAGTCCCTTGGGTCTTGGAACAACAAGCATCATCATTCAACTTGGTGCCAACACTAGGAGCACACGTGCCATGGGAAAGGCTACATGGCTTCCTAAAAGCCTTAGCTCGAATACGTCGCTCGTGCTTGACACGGCGGAAACAAAAATCGAATGAGTGTCCATCTTTCTTGCAAAAGGTGCAATGGAATATCGGATTGGGACGATTTCCAAAAATGTGAAAAACACCCTTGTCATGAGAAGTCCCATGGACATCACTAGAAGAAACAGCAAGGTTAAGAGTAGCTATGGAAGAGCTATCCGACACCTTGACACAAGTGCTGTCGTCAAAAGACTCACGCGCAACACAAGAACTCAACTCCGGTTGCAAAGATGCAGACTTGGAAATATCAACATCGGAGTTACAAGAAATGCGTGACTCAAAAGACTTAGCACAAAGACTCTTGCATCTTTTAGCTAAAAGCTCATTTTCAAACATGAGGCGATCACAAGTACCACAAGGAGTGTTTTTCAAATTTTCCATCTCCTCCCTAATGCACTCGGCATATGTGGTACGCAAGAGTTCAATCTCTTTCTCAAGGTTGGCACTCATATCATTGTGCTCAACCAACTTGGCGCTCATATCATCGCGCAAAACCCTCAAAGCCAAAACCTCTTTTTCCAAATCAATGCATGAAATGCAAATGAAATCGGTGGAAGAAACATCACCATTCACATCAAGCAAAGAATCATGAATAGCACTAGAGGCATGGCAAGCATTTTTATTTAAAGAGCACAAGCTACAAGGCCTAGCATTTATCTTAATAATTTCAGCCCTAGCTTGCTCAAGTTCATCTACACATGTGGTGTGAGTCAATTTTAGTTTATTAATTTCAGCATGTAAAGACTCACAAGAAACACACGGTAAAGAAGCTTTTGACCTAAGCAAGGCTATTTCAGATTTAGCATAAACAAGATCCTTGCAGAAGTCAAAGCAAACAAGACATGGTATGGAAGCATTTGATTTCAACATTTCATTTTCAGATTCTAAGCTAGCAAGCGAAAAGCATAGCTCATCATTCTTCCTAACCATGTCACTACAAGAGGTGCAAGGTAAAGATGCACTAGACTTCCAATGAAAAAGGCCACATTTTAACCTAGTGATGGAGCATTTCAATTTCTTGATCTTTCTATGCAAGGTATCACAAAGCTCATCATATCTCAGGTTATCATCACAACAAGCTTCAAATCGTTGGGACAAAATCCCAAGACTAGCGAGAAGTGTACCTTTCTTGGCCTTGCCAAGATCACGTATACGATCCTCCGTTGAATGCTCATCATCTCCTAGGAAGTCCTGCAAAGCTTCCACCTCACGTTCTGCCTCAAGAGCCGCACTCCTCCTTCTTGCCAAAGTGTCGTCCTCAATCGCATGTTTAAGACTCAAACCTAAGGACAAAGACACACTGGAAGAAGAACTTGGTGCCATTTCAAAAAGCACTGTTAGTGTTAGCCAAAACACAAGCTCAACACCTTGACAAGCAAAGTCGGAAGCACAACTGCTCTCAAAAGGTCGCCTTCGCGGATCCGGAACCGGTTAAGGTAGAGAGATCCTTAACTGGCTTCGATACCAATTGAAGGACCAAAAATTCTAAAGCAAGGCGACAAGAGGGGGGGGTGAATGGGAGCCTAAAAATTTCATCCAAAATTCCAGCCTCTGTCCCAACAAAATCAACCCCAAGAGCAAAGCCGACACACGTGATGTCCACGACCCAAGAGAATGGGTGGATGTTCCCTAGGAACACAGCGGGACACCACAAAAGCTCCCTCGCCCAAATCCAAGCAAGTCAACTAGTGACAAAATGGACTTTGGGTAACCTCAACCTCCCCCGAGAAACGCGAGGGGGATTCAGGCTTTTTCGCAAAGCGGGAAGCTCGATTTCTGTAGAGCAAGAAGTCAGGAATCCAACGCAAAAAGCGGATCTGAAATCGGAGCTCGAACGCAAAAGACACGGACCAAAACGCACGCTGTCAGCACTGACCGGACTCTGAGGTGCGTCCGGTCAGGATCGATCGGACGCGTCCGGTCAGGGAAAAACTATTTCGGGAGCTCTCTAGAACTGACCGGACTCTGAGGTATAGAGCGTCCGGTCACAGCACAAGCAGTGTCCGGTCAACGCACACAGACAGTGAACAGTACCTTCGGTGCGTCCGGTCACGTGAAACCCTAGCGTCTGGTCAGTTATGCACAGCACTATCTCGCTCAGCCTTCAACGATCGGACGCACGAGGACAGCGTCCGGTCGGTTCGAGGCGTGCGTCCGGTCACCACGCGCGAACTGGACAGCGCGGGTGTTCAACGACCGGACTCTATCAGGGTGCGTCCGGTCGCTATGAAGAAGCTTCCGGTCACCCCGACCAGCCTACTGTTCTTCCACCGAATCGACCCGATCTCCCTCAAACCAAAAGCACTAGTGCTCAAATTTCGTATGAGGGGTCACAAGGATGCTAGTGAGCTACTCCTAAGAGATCATGGCTCGAACCTAACTCCAAATCAGTGAATCAAAGAAAACGATGAAGAACGGGCAAGAACTCGATCCCAAAACTAAATCCGACCGATCTGTGAGTTCGTGAGGTATTAGAGAAATTCCTTCGGTAGAAAGAAGACTCTCACGAAGCTACACAAGATGGTTCAAACGGATTTGCGAATCTTCCCTCGAAACAAGAATTCTCGTGAAGATCGAAAGAGGGGAAAACGTGCAAACGCGAAGAACAAAATCGCAAGACAAATTAAAGCACGAATTTGATCCTTGGATTCAGAGGAATGGATGATTGATTAACCACTTAGTGTCGGGCTACAAGCCACTCCTAGCAACACAAAGCTTGGATGGCAAAAAGCTCAAGAACAAGAGCCAATCTCTCCCTAACCCTAGCCACCTCTCACCGAAACAAAATGAGAGTAGACACCTCCAAGGATTCCCCGGGATCCCACTGCCCTAGCAGCCCCCTTCATATATATAGGCGCACGTCTGAAGACCAAAACGCCCTCTCGTGAAGCACTCAACCCAAATACCCCCTAGGGGTAAAACTGTCCAACCCTAGCAGTTTTCATCCGACGGCCACGCCCGCACATCCGGTAGCTTCGCCTCGACGCGACCTCCTTGATGTCACCATGTGCCGTCATGTCGACCACCGCGCCTTCCTCGTGGATAGCTTCGCCGCCGCGCCAGCCGCTCCACGCCGCCACGCGTCGACCGTCCTTTTGGACCTTCCCCGGTTTTGAGGCCCAAACCGGTAAACCCACCAGCCCAGGTTTTGAGGCCCAAACCTGGCAAACCGTCCACCCCGAGTTTTGAGGCCCAAACTCGGAAACCCGCGAGCCCAGGTTTTGAGGCCCAAACCTGGAAACCGTCCTCGCCGAGTTTTGAGGCCCAAACTCGGAAACCGGCCACCCCAGGTTTTGAGGCCCAAACCTGGAAACCGTTGAGGGTAGCTTTTTGAGGCTCAGCTACCAAACCCGTGCCGTAGACGGGATGTGGTTCACACACCCCGACCACCGCACCGATGCCGATGCATGTCCAGCCTCCACGCAGGGCACAACGCCTTCGCCTTCCTTCTTGACTCGGACGACGGCACTTGCGCCGCATGCAAGCCCGTGTGCGACCTCCCGCCAAGTGCCACGACGCCATCGTCTTCCTCCCGACTCGGCCGATGCATCGCACATCCCCATGTGCTCCTGCTTGCCGATGCCACGTGCCAGCTACCACAGCTAGTCCTCTGGCCCTCCGGTCCATCGGTCCAAGCCTCACGTCCGCCCTTCACCGCTCTGGGTCCATCGGCATGGCACGTCCGCCGCACGGCACGCCCATCCTTCACCGTTCCCGGTCCGTCGGCACGACACGTCTCTACATGACCTTCACCTCGCCATTGACCACTGTCTCCGAGCTCAACACCTACTCATCAACACAGCCAAGAGACACATGTTGCACACGCACACCAACCCGGTAAACACACACAACTCAATGCCACCGGTTAGTCATAAACATTAAGCGCATAGAAGATAATGACTCAACCGGGAAAAGCCTCAAACCGTCCTCACCAAAGTCAATCATTCATCATATATATTCTCAGTGTATTAGGCTATAAATAAGAGAGGCAGCCCCTCCTCTCATTCTATCCTTGCAGCTTTCATTTTCTAGCCTTCGCTTACGATTCTAATCATACCTCGCTGCCTGTGATCCGCAGAGTGAGCAATACCTATGTGTACTAGAGATTTTGAGGAAGTGAGACCATAATCTCACTATTGTCTTGTGGGTTCGAGACACGGCTGAAATCGAGTTCGATTTGTGTCTTGTTCGTGTGTTCTTCGCGTTTTTGTTTTTGCCCTCTAGGAGATTTGCCTAGTTCTTCATCTTCGTGAGATGGTTTTTGATTCCGCTTGAACACACTTGTGCTAGATCGTGAGGTGCTTCTTTTCACCGAAGGAATTCCTCCCTAACCTCACGAGCTAGTAGATCGATCGATCTTCATTTCGGTTCGTGTTCTTCTCTCTTTTCCCCCGAACTTCTTCAATTCATCAATTTGGAGATAGGTTCGAGCCATGATCTCCGAGGAGTAGCTCACTATCCTCCTTGTGACTCCCCTCACCGAGTTTGAGCCCTAGTGGTTTTGATTTGAGGAAGATCGAGTTGAATCGGTGGATGAACAGAGGGGTTTCGGGGCGATCAGACGCTGCTTTCAGTCTAATCGGACACTGCTCCATGCGTCCGGTGTTGGTATTTATTAATGCACACAAAATAATCACTAAGGATAATCTGCAAGTGCACGAATACCAATGTAGCTTTCACCCAGGAGTATTCGAGAGTATCGATTTCCACGGGGAACGTGAAGTGCACTAGAAGAATTAAGAACGTCCTAGGAAGAGGTAACTATATGGCAGAGAGGAATTATCTAAGGTTCTCTAAGTTGATTAATTAAGATCAGGCTCACTATACTTCACCTACTTCAGAGCAACAGTACCTTTCCGATTCTCGAAAAAGACTAGGAAAAGGGTAATCGGGAGAAGGCTACCAAAAAGCTCTACGAAACACCAATCCTAACGTGGTGGATTATAACAATCTACAAAGCTGTCACCCCTGTAGCTACCACAACTAACCGGAGGATTGGGCGCAAACTCAGGTAAACACTAGCCTAGACACCGCGTCTACACTAATGATTACTACTCTAATCCAGATCTAAAGACTAGAGCATTCAATACGAACGGAGATCCAGTAAATGAAATAAAGTAAGAACTAAACTTGATTAAATGAAGAACTTGGAAATAGTAAATGAAGAACACAAGATTGCTAAAGGCAAACTAGACCCTGCAGTAGTACAATGTTAAAGAAGATCATTTAATCTAGCTCTTCATACAAAATAGAAGATCTAACAGATCCGGCTCCTCAGCTTTCTCCTTTCTCTCTCTAGATTACAACTAGATGATGAACTAGAACAAGATCTAGAACTAGAAGATGAACTAGAGCTAGAACTAGACGATCAACTAGAGGGATCTCTACTTCTACTTTGATGGAGTTGAAACCCTAATTTCTGGAGTTGATGTAGCTAATGAAGATGGAGATGGCCTTCTGGGGGCACCTCCTGGCCTACTTATATAGCCATGGGTGTATGCTGAGTCTCGAGTGATGAGTGATTGTCAACAGGTTTGATCGCAGGTTCTTTGGCTTGTGTTGTGCAGGTGTCGAGCACGGAGACAGTGATCGAGGGCAAGTTGAAGGTCAAGTAGAGACGTGTCGTGCCGACGGACCGGGAGCGGTGAAGGGCGGACGTGAGGCTTGGACTAAGGGACCGGTGGCCTGAGGATCAGCTATGGTGGCTGGCAGCCTGGGACAGCGACGATCGAAGACTTGCGGGACATGGTGTTGCTCGGGTCGAGGACCTAGGGACACATGTCGGTGGACGGGGTGCACGGGCGGTGCATCCCTTCTACAGCTTCGGTTTGGTGGTAGAGCCAGAGAAAAACCATCGGATGGACGGTTTCCAGGTTTGGGCCTCAAAACCTGGGTGCTGCGGGTTTGCCGAGTTTGGGCCACAAAACTCGGGCTGAGGACGGTTTCCAGGTTTGGGCCTCAAAACCTGGGCGCTGGCGGGTTTCCTGGTTTCGGCCTCAAAACCAGGGGATGGACTTGGAGGCTGGTTTCCCGGTATGGGCCTCAAAACCGGGGGTGGACGTGAAGGCCTGGTTTCCCGGTTTCGGCCACAAAACCGGGGGCGGAGTCCGTGAAGAGGACGTAGAGCGGTGGCGGCACGTGGCGGCAATCGGTGAGGTTGCGTCGAGGCAACGCTACCTATTGTGTGGGCGTGGCCGTCGGATCACCTCCTACCATGAGTTGGTCCAGAATAACCTTAGGGTTTAGCTGGTTCGCTCTGTAAGTAGTTAGGGGTAGTGTGGGAATTAGGAATAGTTAGACTTAGGATAAGTAGGGAGAGACACCCACCTCCCCATCTATCTCAGCCATTTGCTCTTTGCTTCTAGGGTTTCCTGCTCTCCCAATCACCTGCTGTAGCCAGCTGAGATCCGCAGAGAACCATACCTCTGTGTACTAGAGATTTTGAGGAAGTGAGGCCGTAACCTCACTGTTGTAGCGTGTGGTAGCCACACGGTTGCAGATCGATGTGTTGATTCGCGTTTTGGTTCGTGTTCTTCGCGTTCTTCATTTCCTCGCGTTTTTCCCGTCACTCGATCTCCTTCTCTAGTGCGTCTTTGCGAAATCCGTTTGAATCAACTTGTTCTTTATAGTGAGGAGATCATTTCCACCGAATGAATTCATCTAGCTCCTCACGAACAAGTAGATCGGGTTGATTTTGTTTTCGTGGCGCTTTTTTGTTCTTGATCTTCCCTTTCGATTTCCCGGTGATTGAATCGATTTGAGCGGATGATTTCGTGGGGATATTCTCCTAACTACCCCGTGATCATCTTCTCCAAGTTTGGGAACGTGGGATTTTGATTTGGATCGAATTTGGAGAGGTTTGGGGAGAAGGCAACTGAAATCGCCCTCTCTGCGCGTTCGCGTACAGTCCGCGGTTTGACCGGCGGACAGTCCGCGCGTCAGGGGCAGGCCAGATCAGTGGCTGTGTTCTTCGGCTGTTTTATTGTTCCTTGACCGGCGGACAGTCCGCCGATGGTTTTCGCGGACAGTCCGGGAACTGTCCAGGGGACATCAGCAGCATTGCGGTTTTGCTCTTTTGGCCGGCGGACAGTCCGCGACCTGAGCTCGGACAGTCCGCCACTCGACAGACAGTCCGCGACCGTACTGCCGGACAGTCCGGGATTTGGCTGTAGCCTCCGGTTTAGTGCGTTTGCTCTCCCGGCTTTTCCATTTGGTTTTCGGACTTCTCGTTTGGATCCGTAGTTAACCTAGGAACCTCTTTAGGTATCTTTGCTACTTGTTAGGTATTTGGGGATTTCTCGACGTAGCCTTCAATCTACGTTCGGGACTCAGTTTTCAAGGGACAAACTTGTGCCGGTGCTTTTGGTGTTTGGTTTGCTATCGCTTTGTGGTGCCTCGCTGTGATCCTAGGGATCATCCACCCTCTTCTAAGGGTCGTGGGCATCACGGTTTCGGTCGTAGCTTTCGGGAGTTGATTTTGGGACATTTGGCCAAAGTTTCGAGAGAAATTTTGTTGGCTCCCATTCACCCCCCCCCCCCTCTGGTCACCTTGCTAGTGCTTTCTCGGTCCTTCAATTGGTATCGGAGCAGGTTAAGGATCTTCCACCTTAGCCGGTTCTAGATCCACAGAAGGCGACATGGATCACGGCGTGGGCAAACCTTTGTTTTTCAATGGGACGAACTATGCGTATTGGAAGATACGCATGTCGACCTATCTCCAGAGCATGGGCTCTTCTGTTTGGGAGATTTGCAACAGGGATGATTACGTTGTCTTGGTTGCTCGTGTTACTCAGCTTCAGATGGATGAGCATAATGCCAATAGCCGAGCGCGTAACGCTCTTTTCTCCTGTTTGAGCATGTCCGAGTTTGATCGCGTTTCTCACCTCCCCATGGCTCGTGAGATTTGGGCGACCCTCATGCGCTTCCATGAGGGAACCTCTCAAGTCAAATCCCGTCTCTACGAGTCGCACAAGCGGGAGTACGAGAACTTTTGACATATGCCTGGCGAGAGCATAGAGAGTTTATTCGCTCGCTTTCAGGTCATTGTCAACAAGATGAGAGCGAACAAGGAGTTGTTGCCTTTTGACGATCATGAGAGGGCTTTGAAGCTTTTGCACACTCCTGATCGGTCGGTGTGGGACTCAAAGGTCCAGGCGATCATCGAATCGTCTAACTATGAGACCCTCACTTGCGACGAGCTCTTTAGTAAGCTCAAGTCTAGTGAGATTGACGCCATGTCGAGGGCTTCTTATGAAAATCCTTCTAGCCCGACTATGGCTTTGGTTTCTGGCTCTTCTGCTAACCCCTCTGGAGGATTTGCACTTTCTTCACTCTTTTCTGTCACAGAGGACCAGCTGGAGTCCTTGGGGGATGACGAGTTGGCGTTGCTCGCCAACCGATTCTCGCGGTTCCACAACAACCGCATGATCCGTCGCCGCGGAGGAGGACGCTCAGGATGCTTTGAGTGCGGCGATCCCGACCACTTCATCGCCAACTGTCCCAAGAAGAAGCACGCATCTGGGAAGGGCGATCATGGGCACAAGTACAACTCCGGCAAGCGCAAGGAGAAGTACGTCCCCGCAAGGCACAAGCGGAGGGGCGGCTTCGACAAGGAGTACATCAAGAAGAAGTACTTGGAGAAGGCCCAGGCTGAGCAGTGTGCGTTCTTCGCCACGCTCAGCGACGTCGACGGCTCGGATGACGATTCCGCTTGCTCAAGCGATGATGAGTCCGAGAAGAAGAAGAGGATTGAGGACAAGATGAACGGCCTCTGCTTCTTCGCCGACGACGACGGCCTCTGCACCATGGCCCTTGGTGATGAGGTCGACGGCAAGCTGGAGGACACCCCTCGGAACGACGACGACGACACGTCTCAGGTATCTCTCACCCACGACGAGCTTTCTGCTGAGGTCGAGAAGCTTACTGCCGCCTTGCTTAGTCAAGATAAGTTGCTTAGGCGTGCTGCTAGAGAGCGCAAGGAGTTTAGGCAGAAGTGGGAGGACACGGTGAGGGAGCTTGAGTTCGCTAAGTCCACCGTGGTCGTGTCTGAGGAGGGTGAGTGTGAGATGTGCACCAAGCACATGACTGACCTTCTCACCTTGAGAGGTAAGTATGCTGCTTTGGTTGGAGAGGTGGATGAGCTCCGGGCTAGACCCTTGTTGTTGGGTGCGTGCAAGTCTTGTCCAGTCTTGCAAACCGAGTTGGAAGAGAAGGATGCCAAGATTGAGTCTCTTGAGAAGGCCAGTTCGGGTAGCACTTGTGTGACTAGGTGCGCTTTGTGTGAGGGTTTGGAGATGGAGATTGCTAATGTGAAGCATGACAAGATGCAAACTGAGGAGGAAAACACATACCTTCGGACCATCTTGTCATGGGTATCTAGCGGTGAGCCACAGCTCGGGATGATGATCTCCCAATTCAAGCGAGCTGCTGGAGGTCCTGGTGTAGGTTTTGCTCCGGGCGTTGATGTTTCTGCTTTTGGGAAGGTTGGAGAGTCGAGTGGTTTGAACCCGAGTGAGAAGCCCAACTCCACCACTGCTCCCAAACTTACCAAGCTTCCACCCAAAGAGCCTCTCAAGCCTAACACCAAGGATGGGGTGTTTGAAGAACCTCCACGAGCTCCACCCAAGAACCAGCAATGGGCTTCTTAAACCCAATCACCTGAAAAACAAGCACGACACAATGCCACCTATCCAGGAGGAGCTTATGCCACAGAAGGGCAAAGTGATCCACACCCACAACCGTGTGTACCAACAACCCCCTTTGAGAGCGGTGAGGTACCATTGTGAGCACTATGGGATAGATGGACACTTGAGTGAGTTCTGCTTTCGGCGCAAGAGAGAGGCGCGCCGTGCTAGGGAGATGAACAATGCGGAAATGTACCATCCTTTCCATGATGTACATGCGCCAAATGTTCAGAGACGTGCTGCTAGGCCCAGAGGTCCCGAACCTCAAGCTCCCAGGCCTAGGCAGCGGAGAGGACGTGCCCGGTGGGAGCCTGCAGTTGTAGGCTTTGGACCTCATGGCGGTGGCTTTGTTGTAGAGCGTTTCCCCCACCGTGTTTTGAGTATCGCGATGGACGCTCTTCCCTTAGCGGACCACATTTTCCTCAACGTGGTGATCGCTTCCCCCGTAGGCGCGCTAGGAATGGTTTTTCTACTAATCATTCTTTTGAGCAGCCGGCCCAACACTGGTATTCTTCCTACTTCACTAACCCCAGAGTTGGACCGTATGCTCACCCTATGTCTTTTTATTGATGTAGGTAAAACGATTGGAGGACGTTTGGTTGGTGGATTCCGGTTGCTCGAGGCACATGACCGGAAACGCCAAGTGGTTCTCCAGTCTTAGTCCTGTCGTCGGAAAGGCGTTTATCACCTTCGGCGACAATAGCAAAGGTAAAGTGTTATCTCGAGGGTCGGTGCGAGTTAATGAGCACTTTGTGTTGCGCGATGTTGCTCTTGTTTCTAACTTGCATTTTAACCTTCTTTCTGTTTCGCAACTCTTTGATGACGACTATGAGATTCGTTTTAAGCCAAATCTCAGTCGTATTTTGGATCCTCAGGGCAATCTTGTTTGTGTGATTTCGCCCTTTGGGAAAGTCTTTCGTGCGGATTTCTCAGAGTTGTTTGGAGTTTCTCGTTGTCTTTTGGCCGGCCCTTCCTCCTCTGATCTTTGGAAGTGGCATAGGAGACTGGGACATTTGAGCTTCGACTTGCTTCCGAGACTTAGCTCACTTGGCCTAATCCGAGGATTGCCCAAGTTGTCGATGGAGAAGGATCTTGTTTGCCATTCTTGTAGAGATGGGAAGATGGTTGCCGCTCCCCACCATCCAGTGACTCAGGTCATGACACAGCGCCCTGGAGAGCTTTTACACATGGACCTTGTTGGTTCGGCTCGGGTGAGCTCAGTTGGGGGGAAGTGGTATGTGCTTGTTGTTGTTGACGACTTTTCGAGGTATTCCTGGGTCTTCTTTTTGTCTGAGAAGACCGAGACTTTCTCTTTTGCTCGCAATCTGATTTTGCGTCTTCAGAATGAGTTCCCTTTGAACTCGATGCGAGCTATTAGAAGTGATAATGGTTCCGAATTCAAGAATTTGGATTTTGAGAAGTTTTGTAACTCTTTGGGTTTGGAGCATCAGTTTTCTTCCCCCTACACACCGCCCCAAAATGGTGTTGTAGAGAGGAAGAATCGAACCCTTGTAGAGATGGCCAGGACGATGCTCGATGAGCATAGGACTCCTAGGCGATATTGGGCCGAAGCTATGAACACTGCATGCTATATTTCCAATCGCATTTTTCTCCAAGCTTTCTTGAAAAAGACTTCTTATGAGTTGCGATTTGGGAGACAGCCCAAGGTGAGTTATTTTAGAGTCTTCGGTTGCCACTGTTTTATATTGAAGAAAGGCAACCTGGACAAATTTGAGTCTCATTCTTCTGACGGTGTGTTTTTGGGTTATGGCACTCACACTAGAGCTTATCGTGTACTTAACCTTGATACTAACCGAGTCATGGAGACATCCGATGTCACCTTCGACGAGACCATGGTTTGTCCTTCTTCTCATTTTGAGCGTGCAGGTGATCATGAGGTTGGTGAGCCTCTTTTTGATGACGAGGATGAGGGTGTTGAAGGTATGGATGATCCAACACCCCCTCCACCTGCTTTGCCGCAAGGAGCGGCTTCTACGACGACTCACGGCCCCGACACATCTTCTTCCTGGGGGCCGTGGGATCCGCCACCCCGAGCGGTACCTTTTGTACCCGGGGAGGCACCAGCTGCTGTTGAGGGGGAGGTCACTTCTGCTCGGGAAGCGCCACGACACATTTAGCGCCAACACCCGCCTCAACAGATGATTGGCAGCATCGACGAACGTGTCACTCGGTCCAGGTCACAAATCTCTCACTTTGCTCATTCTACTTTTGTTGCTGATTTTGAGCCCCGAGATGTTGGACACGCTTTGACGGATCCGGATTGGGTCAATGCCATGCATGAGGAGTTAGAGAACTTTGAGCGAAATCGGGTTTGGGTTTTAGTTCCACCTCCTCAAGACTGTAAGCCTATTGGGACAAAATGGGTTTTCAAAAACAAGCAAGGAGAGGATGGCCACGTTGTTAGAAACAAGGCCAGGCTTGTAGCAAAGGGCTATAGACAGAAGGAGGGGATAGACTATGAGGAGACTTTTGCTCCTGTAGCTCGTTTGGAGGCTATTAGGATACTCTTGGCTTTTGCAGCATCCAAAGGTTTCAAACTTTTTCAAATGGATGTCAAGAGTGCCTTCTTAAATGGCTACATAGAAGAAGAGGTTTATGTTGAACAACCCCCCGGTTTTGAAAATCCCAAGATTCCAAACCATGTTTTCAAACTCCACAAAGCTTTATATGGTTTGAAACAAGCCCCTAGAGCCTGGTATGATAGGTTGAAAACCTTTTTGCTTCCTAAGGGTTTTAAAATGGGATGTGTGGATAAAACGCTCTTTCTCCTCAAGCAAGGCAAAGACACTCTCTTGGTCCAGATTTACGTGGATGATATCATTTTCGGTGGTTCTTCTCACGCTTTGGTTGCCAAGTTTGCAGATACTATGAGCAGGGAGTTCGAGATGAGTATGATGGGCGGGCTGACTTTCTTTCTCGGATTTCAAATTAAGCAATCCCGAGAAGGGACGTTTGTGCACCAGGGCAAGTATACCAAGGACTTGCTGAAGAGGTTCGATATGGGTGAGGCCAAGCCTCTTCCAACACCCATGTCGACCACAACGGCCCTAGATGCGGACAAGGATGGAGAAGTTGTGGACCAGAAGGAGTACCGAAGCATGATCGGGTCGCTGCTCTACCTGACGGCGACACGCCCGGACATCCAGTTCGCGGTGTGTCTGTGCGCGCGCTTTCAGGCGTCGCCGCGCACTTCTCACTGTCAGGCGGTCAAGCGCATTTTCAGGTACCTTCGTTTCACACCTGAGTTCAGGATTTGGTATTCAGCTTCCTCCACTCTCTCCCTTTGCAGTTATTCCGATGTCGATTTTGCTGGTTGTCGCATTGAGCGCAAGTCCACTTCTGGGACTTGCTAGTTTATTGGTTCTTCTCTTGTATCGTGGTCTTCTCGCAAGCAGTCTAGTGTCACCCAGTGTACCACGGAGGCTGAGTATGTTGCTGCGGCTAGCTGCTGTTCGCAGTTGCTTTGGATGATGGCCACTTTGCGTGATTTTGGTCTGAGCTTTTCTCGTGTTCCTTTGCTTTGTGACAGCACGAGTGCAATTAGCGTTGCTAAGAACCCCGTGCTTCACTCGAAGACCAAACACATTGATGTGCGCTTTCACTCTTTGCGAGACCACTATGAGAAGGGTGATATCGACCTTCGCCATGTCGATACTCATCATCAATTGGCTGATATTTTCACCAAGCCTTTGGACGAATCAACCTTTAATCGGTTGAGGGGTGAGCTTGGTGTGTGTTTCCCCTTTTAGATGGGGGAAATATTTTGGATCTTGTATCATAGACTGACTATTTTCTCGTTTGGCAGATTTTTGTTTTGCATTTCAGCATACGCTTTTACATTCTGAGCTTCATGTATATACTCTCTAAAATGTAATTATGCTCTGTTTACTATGCTCCGATGCTATATGTTGATGCTAGTAGCTTATGCTCTTTCTGATCACTAATACATGTTGTGAGTTGAGCAATTTTTGAATGGTGAATTTGCTTAATGAACAAAAAACTTGAAAAAGTTCACCATTGAGATATGCAACTAGCATGTGTAGGATGTGTTGAATTCATTCGTGCTTTTCATATATGCTAGGTTGCTATGTCTCTAGTTCTGAGTCTGTCACTTGCTTGGTCTGTTCATACTCTATCAATAAAATCTGAACCAAGTTTTAAGTGAATTGAAAAGATCGAGATAGGATTGCTTGTCAACACATCACAGTTTCGAGACTGTTTCTCATTGCACTTTGAGTTAAACTTGAGCTGTGTAGTGTATGACCGAAACTGTTGGTTTAAGCTTCTGATTGCTTCTGCATAGGCTTCGCACAGTTGAAAAGTTAGGCAATGACAAGCTTTCAACCTCTCGCAATCACATGCTGAAATTTGAACTTGTGTAACCTAAACTGCTGCAACTCCGATAAAATTTGGATACACAAGTCTATGTTTCATTCTATAGCATGATGATTGAACTTTGCTAGGGGTAGTTTACCTTGCATATATGTTTAGCACTTGTCTGATTTCCTGTCTATACATGTCTTGTGCTATTTTGATGGTGAATACCTTTTTTGGCTAAAAACTGCTCATTTTGCTCATATGTTCATATTTCATATTTGGTGATCAGTTTGAGCCTTCGCTAGCTTGTATGCTTTCCAGTGAGTCGTTGGAGCTACACTGTTTAGAGCATCTTTGCATTTTCTTGACTATATTCCTGAAGCTGCTAACTTGCATTGTGACATATGCATTTTGGAAGGGGGCGAACTTCTCTTGTTGGCACTTTTGATGGTGCATTTTCTAAGGGGGAGAAAATTGCCTTCGGTTCCTTTTGCTTGATGGTGCATTTTCAACTAAGGGGGAGAATTTGGACAAATCATGCCTCCCATGTTCAACTAAGGGGAGAGGAATCGGTTGTGTGCACCATGCAAGGGGAGTACAAATCATGCCTCCCACGTTCAACTAAAGGGAGAGGAATCGGTTGTGTGCACCATGCAAGGGGGAGTTTTGCTCGTGATAAATTTTTGAAATTTCCAATTGGTTCGGAGCGCTTTGCTAGTTGTGTTGAGCCCTTGCCTCTATCTTGAGGGACTAGCAGTCGCATCTTTGCTTCAGTTGGCTTCAGTTGGTATCGAGCTTTTCAGTTGATGTCGAGCTTTCTGCTAGTTGTGTTGAGCCTCTATGCCTCTGTCTTGAGGGACTAGCATTTTGCTTTGATTTTTCAATTGGTATCTGCTAGCGGTGTTGAGCCTATTCTACCTCTTCTTGAGGGCTAGCTTTGCTTTGCTTGGTTGCGTCGAGCCGTTGCCCATGTCTTTGGGAACCAAGTTGTCTTTCTCTTTCCACTTGACCTTCTTCGGCTTTGCTATGCTTTTGGGTCATTTGGTTGAGTTCTCTCTTCTCCTTCTTCCTCCTTCTATTTCCATTATGATTTGTGTGTGTAGTTGACAATGCACTCATCAAGGGCGAGATTGCGAATACATGGGTGTATGCCGAGTCTCGAGTGATGAGTGATTGTCAACGGGTTTGATCGCAGGTTCTTTGGCTTGTGTTGTGCAGGTGTCGAGCACGGAGATAGTGATCGAGGGCAAGGTGAAGGTCAAGTAGAGACGTGTCGTGCTGACGGACTGGGAGCACTGAAGGGCAGACGTGACGCTTGGACTGAGGGACCGGTGGCCTGAGGATCAGCTGTGGTGGCTGGCAGCCTAGGACAGCGACGAGCGAAGACTTGCGGGACATGGTGTTGCTCGGGTCGAGGACCTGGGGACACGTGTCGGTGGACGGGGTGCACGGGCGGTGCATCCCTTCTATAGCTTCGGTTTGGTGGTAGAGCCAGAAAAAAACCATCGGGTGGACGGTTTCCAGGTTTGGGCCTCAAAACCTGGGTGCTGCGGGTTTGCCGAGTTTGGGTCACAAAACTCGGGCTGAGGACGGTTTCCAGGTTTGGGCCTCAAAACCTGGGCGCTGGCGGGTTTCCTGGTTTCGGCCTCAAAACCAGGGGATGGACTTGGAGGCTGGTTTCCCGGTTTGGGCCTCAAAACTGGGGGTGGACGTGAAGGCCTGGTTTCCTGGTTTCGGCCACAAAACCGGGGGCGGAGTCCGTGAAGACGACGTAGAGCGGTGGCGGCACGTGGCGGCAATCGGTGAGGTTGCGTCGAGGCAACGCTACCTATTGTGCGGGCGTGGCCGTCGGATCACCACCTACCATGAGTTGGTCCAGAATAACCTTCGGGTTTAGCTGGTTCGCTCTGTAAGTAGTTAGGGGTAGAGTGAGAATTAGGAATAGTTAGAATTAGGATAAGTAGGGGGAGACACCCACCTTCCCATCTATCTCAGTCATTTGCTCTTTGCTTCTAGGGTTTCCTACTCTCCCAATCCCCTGCTGTAGCTAGCTGAGATCCGCAGAGAACCATACCTCTGTGTGCTGGAGATTTTGAGGAAGTGAGGCCGTAACCTCATTGTTGTAGCGTGTGGTAGCCACACGGTTGCAGATCGATGTGTTGATTCACGTTTTGGTTCGTGTTCTTCGTGTTCTTTGTTTCCTCGCGTTTTTCCCGTCACTCGATCTCCCTCTCTAGTGCGTCTTTGAGAAATTCGTTTGAATTAACTTGTTCTTTATAGTGAGGAGATCATTTCCACCGAAGGAATTCATCTAGCTCCTCACGAACAAGTAGATCAGGTTGATTTCGTTTTCGTGGCGCTTTTTCGTTCTTGATCTTCCCCTTTCGATTTCTCGGTGATTGAATCGATTTGAGCGGATGATTTCTTGGGGATAGTCTCCTAACTACCCCGTGATCATCTTCTCCAAGTTTGGGAACGTGGGATTTTGATTTGGATCGAATTTGGAGAGATTTGGGGAGGAGGCAACTGAAATCGGCCTCTCTGTGTGTTCAAGGACAGTCCGCGGTTTGACCGGCGGACAGTTCGCGCGTCGGGGGCAGGCTAGATCAGTGGCTGTGTTCTTCGGCTGTTTTATTGTTTCTTGACCGGCAGACATTCCGTCGTTGGTTTTCGCGAACAGTCCGGGAACTGTCCAGGGGACTTCAGCAGCATTGCGGTTTTGCTCTTTTGGCCGGCGGACAGTCCGCGACCTGAGCCCGGACAGTCCGCCACTGGGCAGACAGTCCGCGACCATACTGCCAGACAGTCCGGGATTTGGCTGAAGCCTCCGGTTTAGTGCGTTTGCTCTCCCGGCTTTTCCATTTGGTTTTCGGACTTCTCGTTTGGATCCGTAGTTAACCTAGGAACGTCTCTAGGTATCTATGCTACTTGTTAGCATCGGTATTTGGGGATTTCTCGACGTAGCCTTCAATCTACGTTCGGGACTCGGTTTTTAAGGGACAAACATGTGCCGGTGCTTTTGGTGTTTGGTTTGCTATCGCTTTGTGGTGCCTCGTTGTGATCCTAGGGATCATCCACCCTCTTCCAAGGGTCGTGGGCATCACGGTTTCGGTCGTAGCTTTCAGGAGTTGATTTTGGGACATTTGGCCAAAGTTTCGAGAGAAATTTTGTTGGCTCCCATTCACCCCCCCCCTCTGGTCGCCTTGCTAGTGCTTTCTTGGTCCTTCAGAATTGCCATGTCATGGATCCGCATCACGTTTACAACTCTTCGTTAGATCCTTTCATCGAATTTCGGAGAGCCGGAGGATCAAACCGACTTCAGGGACGGTGGAGATGCATCCTAGGAGGCGGTGGAAGAAGGTTCCAGAAGGTGGAGGAAAAACGGCCTCCGTGGCCGACAGGCCGGTCGGTGGGCCCCACCGGTCGGTCTGGCCTAGTGGGCCCCCGTGGCGGGCCGCCTCGTCGTGTCTTCTGGTGTCTTCTAGATCCTTCTTTTGCAGGTTTCATTGCGAAATTAATATCTTTTCATCCGGGACTCCGAATATGGCAAATGATATGTTCATTTCGATCGTCTCGATGAGCTCTTCGCAATGGTGCACTCCAATTCATCAATTGAGATACTTTTACATGGTAAAAACATGGATGTCCTACAAAACAAGTGAGAGCACCAAAACTCGTGGAACTTGTTAGATTCAAACCCTACAACTATGCTTTGTGATTCATTTAGTGTCATTTCATGCAATAGTTGATGGTTAATTATGAGCATTAGTGAGCGTCAACAAGTTCCCCAAGCTTAACCTTTGCTAGTCCCGAGCAAAGCCAATCTCAACAATGGATCAGGAGTTGCTACTATGCTTTCACGCCTCAAAAGTACACATGTGTTGAAACAAGAATTCTCCTCCGAAATAGAGTTAACTGCTCTAACTTCAAACTTACTCATATTACCTTTAACTATGGAGCTTTTGGTCTTCACCTGGGTCTTGAGCAATTGAAAGACAGAACAATCAAGTCAAGCACTATGTTTCTAGTTCTTTGATCAACCTTCATTCTGGAGTTTTTATGTGCTTTAAAAATATATCTCAGAGATTCCACTGTATGACGCTCTCAATTCACTCATTTATATTTTTTTATGATTTCTCACCAATACATTTTCCTTCTTTTTATAGATATATATCTGGAGCTTTCAAGAAGTTTAGTAGCATTCCTTACCAAGTCAAAGCTTAAAGCCAGGAAAAATGTCATACTCTAAGATCAAGGATTTTGAACTTTTGTCGTCTCTTGCTGGCATATTGTAATTAGAGGGACCATGGGCTATCATAATTTTTTTTCTTCTATCATATTTCTTTTTCTTGAGGTCGTCAGATACTTGTCCTTTTTTATTTCCTCCTTTATCATACTTTTGCATAGTCCCATGCCTCTAACACAATACTACATCGGAAGAGTGAATCTTTCATATAAAATGATCTTGACATTTGGAGCATGATAAATTTCTCAACCATAGCTAAGAACTTAGAGCAAAGCAAGTAGCCTTAGCTTAAGATTCATTTAATATATAAGGCTCTATGTGGGAATTCATGTTATGTCATACAGGGTCTCATTATGTGAACATTTAAAGCTTTTCAAAAATTAAATCTCCAGAACTCAAGTATCACTAAGAACAAGATATATAGCAGCTCAAACCTTCTCATATCATATCCGTCAATTACCTAGACTTAGATCAAGCATTTTCTACCCACAAGTTTCAGGTTTAGAGTAAATCTTAGGTCAAAACAATCATTTTTAAGATTTGGGAGAGTTCAAAGTTGAAAACTAGGCACTTGAATGAAATTATGGCAGAGTAACTATTCATCATTTCCATAAAGATTTGACCAGGTTCTTTTTATTCTTACGCAGTAATAATTATCTAGACAATAATACTAGCTAAGACACAGACAATAATACTACCTAAGACACAAATGATTAAAGGAGTGAGTCTTCATGTACTAACATTTTTTTATATTTATTTGTAAAGAAAACTTTAAAGGGATAAAGATACTTACCTGGATACACACGGTTGGCCTCCCCCAAGCTAGATGTTGACGTAGTCGTTCAATCTTGTATTGTAGTAGACTGGCAGTGGAGGTGTACTTCTTCTATCAGAGCATTGATTGATGATGATGACGGATGAGACAGTGCTCCAATAGTGGTAGAACATCCACTTGCTTGTCAACTGCGGATACATGGGTGTATGCCGGGTCTCTGAGTGATGAGTGATTGTCAACTGGGATGATGCGCATGTTCTTTGGCTTGTGTTGTGCAGGTGTCGAGCACGGATGCAGTGATCAAAGGCGAGGTGAAGGTCAAGTAGAGACGTGCCGTGCCGATGGACCGGGAGTGGCGAAGGGCGGACGTGAGGCTTGGACTGAGGGACCAGAGGCCCGAGGATCAGCTGTGGTGGCTGGCAGCCTGTGGCAGCTACAAGTGAAGACTTGCGGTCATGTGTTGCCTGAGTCATGGACTTGGGGACACGTGTCGGTGGACGGGGTGCACGGGAGGTGCATCCCATCTACGACGTCGGTTTGATGGTAGAGCCAGGGAAAAACCATCGGGAGGACGGTTTCCAGGTTTGGGCCTCAAAACCTGGGTGCGGATGGTTTCCGAGTTTGGCCACAAAACTCGGGCTGAGGACGGTTTCCAGGTTTGGGCCTCAAAACCTGGGCGCTGAGGGTTTGCTGAGTTTGGCCTCAAAACTCAGATGCTTGGTGGGCTGGTTTCCCAGTTTGGGCCTCAAAACCGGGGGTTGGCTGGAAAAGGCTGGTTTCCCGGTTTGGGCCACAAAACCGGGGGTGCAGAGCGAGGGCGGCACGTGGCGGCAATCGGGAGGTTGCGTCGAGGCAATGCTACGAGTTGTGCGGGCGTGGCCGTCGGATTCACCTACCACCGAGTTGGTCCAGAATAACCTTAGGGTTTAGCTGGTTCGCTCTGTAAGTAGTTAGGGGTAGAGTGGGAATTAGGAATAGGTTAGAATTAGGATAAATAGGGGGAGACACCCACCTCCCCATTTATCTCAGTTAGTCATCTCTGTCATTTTCTCTTGGCTTCTAGGGTTTCTTGCTCTCCCAATCCCCTGCTGTAGCTAGATGAGATCCGCAGAGAACCATACCTCTGTGTACTGGAGATTTTGAGGAAGTGAGGCCGTAACCTCACTGTTGTAGCGTGTGGTAGCCACACGGTTGCAGATTGATGTGTTGATTTGCGTTTTGTTTGTGTTCTTCGCGTTCTTCATTTCTCCGCGTTTTTCCCATCACTCGATCTCTCTCTCCCGTGCGTCTTTGCAAAATCCATTTGAATCATCTTGTTCGTATTTGAAAGGAGATCATTTCCACCGAAGGAATTTATCTATCTCCTTACGAACGGGTAGATCGGGTTGATTTCGTTTTCGTGGCGCTTTTCGGTTCATCCTCCTCCCCTTTTGATTTCCCGGTGTTTGACTCAATTTGAGCGGATGATTTCTTGGGGATAGTCTCCTAACTACTCTGTGATCATCCTCTCCAAGTTTGGGAACGTGGGATTTTGATTTGAATTGATTTGGGATTGCTTTGGGTGAAGGGCGAATAAAATCGCCCTCCCTGAGTGACCGCGGACAGTCCGCCACTCAGGGTGCCGACAGTCCGCGCATCGGGATTCAGCCGAGCAGTGGCTGCGTGTCTCGGTGAACAGTGTTGAAACTTGACCGACGGACAGTCCGCCGTTGTGTTTGGCGGACAGTCCGGGAACGTCCAGGGACTTTGCAGCAACCTTGCTGTTTGGCGAGTTTTGCCGGCAGACAGTCCGCCACTCGCCCGCGGACAGTCCGGCACTACTACGGACAGTCCGGTTCCGTACCAGCGGACAGTCCGGGATTTGGCTGTGTCTTCCGGTTTAGTGCGTTTGCTCTCCCGGCTTGTTTGTTTGGTTTCCGGACTTCTCGTTTGGCCCTAGAGTTGACCAAGGAACCCCTCTAGGTATCTTTGCTACTCGTTAGCGTAGGTATTTAGGAGTTTCTCGACATAGCCGTCAATCTACGTTCGGGACTTGGTTTTTGGAGTTGTGTTCGAGCCGGTGGTTTTGGCGTTTGCTTTGCTATCTTCTTGTGGTGCCTCGCTGTGATCCTAGGGATCATCCACCCTCTTCCAAGGGTCGTGGGCATCACGGTTTTGGTCGCATTTTCTCGGGGTTGATTTTGGGACATTTGTCCAAAGTTTCGAGAGAAATTTTTGAGCTCCCATTCACCCCCCTCTGGTCACCTTGCTAGTGCTTTCTCGGTCCTTCAATTGGTATCGGAGCGGGTTAAGGATCTTCCACCTTAGCCGGTTCCAGATCCACAGAAGGCGACATGGATCGCGGCGTGGGCAAACCGCCGTTCTTTGATGGGACGAACTATGCGTATTGGAAGATACACATGTCGGCCCATCTTCAGAGCATGGGCTCTTTTGTTTGGGAGATTTGCAACAGGGATGATAACGTTGTCTTGGCTGCTCGTGTTACTCAGCTTCAGATGGATGAGCACGATGCCAATAGCCGAGCGCGTAACGCTCTTTTCTCCTGTTTGACCATGTCCGAGTTTGATCGAGTTTCTCACCTCCCCACGGCTCGTGAGATTTGGGCTACCCTCATGCGCTTCCATGAGGGAACTTCTCAAGTCAAATCTCGTCTCTACGAGTCGCACAAGCGGGAGTACGAGAACTTTCGACACATGCCTGGCGAGAGCATAGAGAGTTTATTCGCTCGCTTTCAGGTCATTGTCAACAAGATGAGAGCGAACAAGGAGCTGTTGCCTTTTGACGATCATGAGAGGGCTTTGAAGCTTTTGCACACTCTTGATCGGTCAGTGTGGGACTCAAAGGTCCAGGCGATCATCGAATCGTCTAACTATGAGACCCTCACTTGCGACGAGCTCTTTAGTAAGCTCAAGTCTAGTGAGATTGACGCCATGTCGAGGGCTTCTTATGAAAATCCTTCTGGCCCGACTATGGCTTTGGTTTCTGGCTCTTCTGTTAACCCCTCTGAAGGCTTTGCTCTTTCGTCTCTCTTTTCTGTCACAGAGGACCAGCTGGAGTCTTTGGGGGATGACGAGTTGGCCATGCTTGCCAACCGGTTCTCGCGGTTTCACAACAACCGCATGAACCGTCGTCGCGGAGGAGGACGCTCGGGATGCTATGAGTGCGGCGACCCCGACCACTTCATCGCCAACTGTCCCAAGAAGAAGAACTCATCTGGGAAGGGCGATCATGGGCACAAGTACGACTCCGGCAAGCGCAAGGAGCAGTACGTCCCCGCGAGGCACAAGCGGAGAGGCGGCTTCGACAAGGAGTACATCACGAAGAAGTACTTGGAGAAGGCCCAAGCTGAGCAGCGTGCATTCTTCGCCACGCTCAGCGACGTCGACGGCTCGGATGACGACTCCGCTTGCTCAAGCGACGACGAGTCCGAGAAGAAGAAGAGGATCGAGGACAAGCTGAATGGTCTCTTCTTCTTCGCCGACGACGACGGCCTCTGCACCATGGCTCTCGGCAAGGAGGTCGATGGCGAGCTGGTGAACTCCCCTCGGAAGGACGACGACGACGACGACACCTCCCAGGTATCTCTGACCCACGATGAGCTTTCCGCTGAGGTCGAGAAACTTACTGCCGCGCTCCTTAGTCAAGATAAGTTGCTTAGGCGAGCCGCTAGAGAGCGCAAGGAGTTTAGGCAGAAGTGGGAGGATACGGTGAAGGAACTTGATTCTGTCAAGTCCACCATAGTTGTCGCAGATGAGGAGGAGTGCGAGGCGTGCACCATGCACATGACTGATCTTCTCACTTTGAGAAGCAAGTATGTTGCATTGGTAGGAGAGGTGGATGAGCTCCGTGCTAGGCCCATGCTGTTGGGTGCTTGCAAGACTTGTCCTGTTTTGCAATCCGAGTTGGCAGAGAAGAATGCCAAGATTGTGTCTCTTGAGGAGGCCAGCTCGGGTAGCACTTGTGTGTCTAGGTGCGCTTTGTGTGAGGTTTTGGAGATGGAGATTGCGAATGTGAAGCATGACAAGATGCAAACCGAGGAGGAAAACACATACCTTCGGACCATCTTGTCATGGGTGTCTTGTGGTGAGCCCTAGCTCGGGATGATGATCTCCCAATTCAAGCGAGCTGCTGGAGGTCCTGGTGTAGGTTTTGCTCAGGGTGTTAATCTTTCTGCTTTTGGGAAGATTGGAGAGTCGAGTGGTTTGAACCCGAGTGAGAAGCCCAACTCCACCACTACTCCCAAACTTACCAAGCTTCCACCCAAAGAGCCTCTCAAGCCTAACACCAAGGATGGAGTGTTTGAAGAACCTCCGAGAGCTCCACCCAAGAACCAAGTGTGGCATCCCAAACCCAACCACCTAAAGAACAAGCTGGACACAATGCCACCTATCCAGGAGGAGTTGCCACAGAAGGGAAAGGTGATCCACACCCACAACCATGTGTACCAACAACCCCCTTTGAGATCGGTGAGGTACGATTGTGAGCATTGTGGGAGAGATGGACACTTGAGCGAGTTCTGCTTTAGGTGCAAGAGAGAGGCGCGCCGTGCTAGGGAGATGAACAACCCGGACATGTACCATCCTTTCCATGATGTACATGCGCCGAATGTTCAGAGGAGAGCACCGAGACGTGCTGCTAGGCCCAGAGGTCCAGAACCTCAAGTTCCCAGGCCTAGGCAGCAGAGAGCTCCGAGGAGAGACGCTAGGCCTAGAGGTGTTGAGCCTCAAGTTCCTAGGCGTAGGCCTCGTAGAGAGCGTGCCCGGCGGGAGCCTGAATTTGTAGGCTATGGACCCCGTGTCGGTGGCTTTGCAGTTGAGCGTTTTTCCCCACCGCGTTTTGAGTATCGCGATGGACGCTCCTCCCTTAGCGGACCATATTTTCCTCAACGTGATGATCGCTCCTCCCGTAGGCGTGCTAGGAATGGTTTTTCTGCTAACCGTTCTTTTGAGCAGCCGGCCCAACACTGGTATTCCCCTTACTTCACTAACCCCAATGTTGGCCCGTATGCTCACCCTATGTCTTTTTATCGATGTAGGTAAAACGATTGGAGAACGTTTGGTTGGTGGATTCTGGGTGTTCGAGGCACATGACCGGAAACGCCAAGTGGTTCTCCAGTCTTAGTCCGGTCACCGGAAAGGAGTATATCACCTTCGGCGACAACAGCAAAGGTAAGGTGCTGTCTCGTGGGTCTGTGCGAGTTAATGAGCACTTTGTGTTGCGCGATGTTGCTCTTGTTTCTAACTTGCATTTTAACCTTCTTTCTATTTCGCAACTCTTTGATGATGACTATGAGATTCCTTTTAAACCGAATCTCAGTCGCATTTTGGATCCTCAGGGCAATCTTGTATGTGTGATTTCACCCTTTGGAAAAGTCTTTCGTGCGGATTTCTCGGAGTCATTCGGAATTTCTCGTTGTCTTGTGGCTGGACCTTCCTCTTCTAATCTTTGAAAGTGACATAGGAGACTTGGACATTTGAGCTTCGACTTGCTTGCAAGGCTTAGTTCACTTGGCCTAATCCGAGGATTGCCCAAGTTATCTATGGAGAAGCATCTTGTTTGCCACTCTTGTAGACACGGGAAGATGGTTGCCGCTCCCCACCATCCAGTGACTCAGGTCATGACCAAGCGCCCTGGAGAGCTTTTGCACATGGACCTTGTTGATCCGGCTCGGGTGAGCTCGGTTGGGGGGAAGTGGTATGTACTTCTTGTTGTTGATGACTTTTTGAGATATTCGTGGGTTTTCTTTTTAGCTGAGAAAACCGAGACTTTCTCCTTTGCTCGCAATCTGATTTTTCGTCTTCAGAATGAGTTCCCTTTGAACTCTATGCAAGCAATTCAGAGTGATAATGGTTCCGAATTCAAGAATTCGGATTTTGAGAAATTTTGTAACTCTTTGGGTTTAGAGCATCAGTTTTCTTCCCCCTACACACCCCCTCAGAATGGTGTTGTAGAGAAGAAGAATCGGACCCTTGTAGAGATGGCCAGGACGATGCTCGATGAGCATAGGACTCCTAGGCGATATTGGGCCGAAGCTATGAACACTGCATGCTATATTTCCAATCGCATTTTTCTTCGAGCTTTCTTGGAAAAGACCTCTTATGAGTTTCATTTTGGAAAACTACCCAATGTGAGCTATTTTTGAGTTTTTGGTTGCCATTGTTTTATACTCAAAAAGGGCAACTTGGACAAGTTTTAGTCTCGTTCTTCTGACGGTGTGTTTTTGGGTTGTGGCACTCACACTCGAGCTTATCGTGTACTTAACCTTGACACTAACCGAGTCATGGAGACATCTGATGTCACCTTCGACGAGACCATGGTTTGTCCTTCTTCTCGTTTTGAGCGTGCAGGTGATCATGAGGTTGGCGAAGCTCTTTTCGATGATGAAGAAGAAGGTGCTGAAGGGATAGATGACCCAGCACCTCCTCCACCTGCTGTGCCGCAAAGAGCGGCCTCTACGACGACTCACGGCCCCGACACATCGTCTTCCTGGGGGCCGTGGGATCCGCCACCCCGAGCGGTACCCTTTGTACCCGGGGAGGCACCAGCTGCTGTTGAGGGGGAGGCCACTTCGGCAAGGGAGGCGCCACGACACATTCAGCGCCAGCACCCGCCTCAGCAGATGATCGGCAGCATCGACGAACGTGTCACCCGGTCAAGGCAAATCTCTCACTTTGCTCATTCTGCATTTGTTGCTGATTTTGAACCCTGGGATGTTTGACACGCTTTGACGGATCCTGATTGGGTCAATGCCATGCATGAGGAGCTTGAGAACTTTGAGAGAAATCGGGTTTGGGTTCTAGTGTCTCCACCTTCTGAGTGTCATCCAATTGGGACAAAATGGGTTTTCAAAAACAAACAGGGAGAAGATGGCCATGTTGTGAGAAACAAGGCCAGACTCGTAGCCCAGGGATATAGTTAGAAGGAGGGGATAGACTATGAGGAGACATTTGCTCCTGTAGCACGTTTGGAGGCTATTAGGATACTCTTGGCTTTTGCTGCATCCAAAGGTTTCAAACTTTTTCAAATGGATGTCAAGAGTGCCTTCTTAAACGGCTACATAGAAGAGGAGGTGTATGTTAGACAACCCCCCGGTTTCGAAAATCCCAAATTTCCAAACCATGTCTTTAAACTTCACAAAGCTTTGTATGGTTTGAAACAAGCCCCTAGAGCTGGTATGATAGGTTGACAACCTTTTTGCTTGCTAAGGGTTTTAAAATGGGATGTGTAGATAAAACGCTCTTTCTCCTCAAGCAAGGCACTATCCTCTCTTGGTCCAAATTTACGTGGATGATATCATTTTCGGTGGTTCTTCTCACGCTTTGGTTGCCAAGTTTGCAGACATTATGAGCAGGGAGTTCGAGATGAGCATGATGGGCGAGTTGACGTTTTTCCTCGGATTGCAAATTAAGCAATCCCGAGAGGGGACGTTCGTGCACCAGGGCAAGTACACCAAGGACATCCTGAAGAAGTTCAACATGGGTGAGGCCAAGCCTCTTCCAACACCCATGGCGACCACAACGGCCCTGGATGCGGACAAGGAGGGAGAAGCAGTGGACCAGAAGGAGTACCGGAGTATGATCGGGTCGCTGCTGTACCTGACGGCGACACGCCCGGACATCCAGTTCGCGGTGTGCCTCTGCGCTTTCAGGCGTCGCCGCGCACCTCTCACCGTCAGGCGGTCAAGCGCATTATGAGGTACTTATCCTTCTCTCCAGAATTCGGGATTTGGTATTCTGCTTCCTCCACCCTTTCCCTTTGCGGTTATTCCGATGCCGATTTTGCTGGTTGCCGTATTGATCGCAAGTCCACTTCTGGGACTTGCTAGTTTATTGGTTCTTCTCTTGTTTCATGGTCCTCTCGCAAGCAGTCTAGCGTCGCCCAGTCTACCACGGAGGCTGAGTATGTTGCTGCGGCTAGCTGCTGTTCCCAGTTACTCTGGATGATAGCCACTTTGCGTGATTTTGGTCTGAGCTTTTCTCGTGTTCCATTGCTTTGTGACAGCACGAGTGCGATTAGCGTTGCTAAGAACCCCGTGCTGCACTCGAAGACCAAACACATTGATGTGCGCTTTCATTTTCTGCGAGACCACTATGAGAAGGGTGATATCGACCTTCGCCAAGTCGATACTCATCATCAGCTTGCTGATATTTTTACCAAGCCTTTGGACCAATCAACCTTTAATCAGTTGAGAGGTGAGCTTGGTGTGTGTTTCCCCTTTTAGATGGGGGAAACACTTTGGATTTTGTATGATTCACTAACTTGTTGTTTTCAGTTGTTTTTGCTTCTTTTTGATTTCTTCGTGCATCTTTTGCATTTTAGCATACGCTTTTACATTCTGAGCTTCATGTGTATAATCTGAAGAATGTAACTATGCTCTGTGTAGTTTTTGCTCTGATGCTTTATGTTGATGTTGTAGCTTATGCTCCTTCTGATCACTAGTGCATGCTATGAGCTGAGCTATTTTTGAATGGTGAATCTGATAATGAACTTAAAACTTTAAAATGTTCACCATTGAGATATGCAACTAGCATGTGTAGGATGTGTTGAAGTCACATGTGCTTTTCATATATGCCAGGTTGCTATGTCTCTAGTGTTGAGTTATTCACTTGCTTGGTATGTCATATTCTGTTTAAAATCTGAACCAAGTTAAGTGAATTGGAAAGATCGAGATGGGTTTGCTTGTTAGCACCTCACAGTTTCGAGACTGTTTCTCATTGCACTTTGAGTTAAACTTGAGCTGTGTAGTGTATGACCGAAACTGTTGCTTTAAGCTTCTCATTGCTTATGCATAGGCTTCGCACAGTTGAAAAGTTAGGCAATAACAAGCATTCAAGCTCTCGCAGTCACATGCTGTTTTCTGAACTTGTGTAATTTCACCGCTGCAACTCCGATTAAAATTTGAAATTACGAGTAAATGCCTAAATTGGTATCAGCATGATGATTGAACTGTGCTAGGGGTAGTTCACTTGGTATACATGCTTAGCACATTTGACTTCCTGCCCATACATGTCTTGTGCTATTTTGATGGTGAATACCTTTTTTGGCTTAAAACTGCTCACATGTTCATATTTCATTCTTAGTGATCAGCTTGAGCCTTTGCTAGCATTCTGTGCATTTTTCTGAGTCATCGGATTTGAACTCTATAGAGCATCCTTGCACTCTTTTGAGTATACTCCTGAAGCTCCTAACTTGCATTTTGCCTCATTTGCATTTTGAAAGGGGAGAATTCTGCGTGTTGGCACTTTTTGTTGGTGCATTTTCTGAGGGGGAGCCTTATTTCTTGATAAGTGTATTTTCAACTAAGGGGGAGAAATTGGAAATCATTACCCTCTATTTCAGCTAAGGGGGAGTCTTCCTGGTTGTTTGCACTATTCGAGGGGGTCGAGGGGGAGTTTGTTTCCGGTTGAGTCTTTGACATTTTCAATTGGTTTGGAGCGGTTTGCTAGTTGCGTTGAGCCTTAGCCTCTTTCTTGAGGGACTAGCATTTGCTTTTCAGATTTTCAATTGGTGTCGAACTCTTTTTGGTAACAGTCGGTATCAAGCTTTCTTTGCTAGTTGTGTTGAGCCTCTGTGCCTCTATCTTGACGGACTAGCATTTTGCTTCAATACTTTTGATTGGGATTTGCTAGCGGTGTTAAGCCTGTGCTACCTCTTCTTGAGGGCTAGCTTTGCTTTGCTTGGTTGCATCGAGCCGTTGCCCATGTCTTTGGGGACCAAGTTCTTTCGCTCTTTCCACTTGACCTTCTTCGGCTTTGCAATGCTTTTGGGTCATTTGGTCGAGTTCTCTCTTCTCCTTCTTCCTTCTTCTCTTTCTATTATGATTTGTGTTGGTAGTTGACAATGCACTCATCAAGGGGGAGATTGCGGATACATGGGTGTATGCCGGGTCTCTGAGTGATGAGTGATTGTCAACTGGGATGATGCGCATGTTCTTTGGCTTGTGTTGTGCAGGTGTCGAGCACGGATGTAGTGATCAAAGGCGAGGTGAAGGTCAAGTAGAGACGTGCCGTGCCGATGGACCGGGAGTGGTGAAGGGCGGACGTGAGGCTTGGACTGAGGGACCAGAGGCCCGAGGATCAGCTGTGGTGGCTGGCAGCCTGTGGCAGCTACAAGTGAAGACTTGCGGTCATGTGTTGCCTGAGTCGCGGACTTGGGGACACGTGTCGGTGGACGGGGTGCACGGGAGGTGCATCCCATCTACGACGTCGGTTTGGTGGTAGAGCCAGGGAAAAACCATCGGGAGGACGGTTTCCAGGTTTGGGCCTCAAAACCTAGGTGTCGATGGTTTCTGAGTTTGGCCACAAAACTCGGGCTGAGGACGGTTTCCAGATTTGGGCCTCAAAACCTGGGCGCTGATGGTTTGCTGAGTTTGGCCTCAAAACTCAGATGCTTGGTGGGCTGGTTTCCCGGTTTGGGCCTCAAAACCGGGGGTTGGCTGGAAAAGGCTGGTTTCCCGGTTTGGGCCACAAAACCGGGGGTGCAGAGCGAGGGCGGCACGTGGCGGCAATTGGGAGGTTGCGTCGAGGCAATGCTACGAGTTGTGCGGACGTGGCCGTCGGATTCACCTACCACCGAGTTGGTCCAGAATAACCTTAGGGTTTAGCTGGTTCGCTCTGTAAGTAGTTAGGGGTAGAGTGGGAATTAGGAATAGGTTAGAATTAGGATAGATAGGTGGAGACACCCACCTCCCCATTTATGTCAGTTAGTCATCTCTGTCATTTGCTCTTGGCTTCTAGGGTTTCTTGCTCTCCCAATCCCCTGCTGTAGCTAGCTGAGATCCGCAGAGAACCATACCTCTGTGTACTGGAGATTTTTAGGAAGTGAGGTCGTAACCTCACTGTTGTAGCGTGTGGTAGCCACACGGTTGTAGATTGATGTGTTGATTCGCGTTTTGTTCGTGTTCTTCGCGTTCTTCGTTTCTCCGCGTTTTTCCCATCACTCGATCCCTCTCTCCCGTGTGTCTTTGCGAAATCCGTTTGAATCATCTTGTTCGTATTTGAAAGGAGATCATTTCCACCGAAGGAATTTATCTATCTCCTTACGAACGGGTAGATCGGGTTGATTTCGTTTTCGTGGCGCTTTTCGGTTCATCCTCCTCCCCTTTTGATTTTCCGGTGTTTGACTCGATTTGAGCGGATGATTTCTTGGGGATAGTCTCCTAACTACTCCGTGGTCATCCTCTCCAAGTTTGGGAACGTGGGATTTTGATTTGAATCGATTTGGGATTGATTTGGGTGAAGGGCGAATAAAATCGCCCTCCCAGAGTGACCGCGGACAGTCCGCCACTCAGGGCGCGGACAGTCCGCGCATCGGGATTCAGCCGAGCAGTGGCTACGTGTCTCGCTGAACAGTGCTGAAACTTGACCGGCGAACAGTCCGCCGTTGTGTTTGGCGGACAGTCCGGGAACGTCCAGGGACTTTGCAGCAACCTTGCTGTTTGGCGAGTTTTGCCGACGGACAGTCCGCCACTCGCCCGCGGACAGTCCGGCACTACTGCGGACCGTCCGGGACCGTACCGGCGGATAGTCCGCGATTTGGCTGTGTCTTCCGGTTTAGTGCGTTTGCTCTCCCGGCTTGTTTGCTTGGTTTCCGGACTTCTCGTTTGGCCCTAGAGTTGACCAAGGAACCTCTCTAGGTATCTTTGCTACTCGTTAGCATAGGTATTAAGGAGTTTCTCGACGTAGCCGTCTATCTACGTTCGGGACTTGGTTTTTGGGGTTGTGTTCGAGCCGGTGCTTTTGGCGTTTGCTTTGCTATCTTCTTGTGGTGCCTCGCTGTGATCCTAGGGATCATCCACCCTCTTCCAAGGATCATGGGCATCACGGTTTTGGTCGCATTTTCTCGAGGTTGATTTTGGGACATTTGGCCAAAGTTTCGAAAGAAATTTTTGAGCTCCCATTCACCCCCCCCCCCTCTGGTCGCCTTGCTAGTGCTTTCTCGGTCCTTCATCAACTCTCCTTAATGATCCTGCATAGCTCAAATAGACAACAAAACCCATGGAACTGATTAAGTGTTAGACATATGAGTTTTAATTGCCTAGAGCCTTGGTGATTGATTTTTAGAAAGGATCTTTAAACTATAAAAATTCAATCACATCAATTTCTTCTAAATTTTCAGGTTCTAGAAAAACTTTCAAACGTTGACCATTTACTTTGAATGTGTTACCTTCATCGTCTTGGATTGTGATGGCGCCATGTGATGAGGTTTCCACTACTTTGAATGGTCCTTCCCATTTACTCTGAAGTTTTACATGACCAAAAAGCTTCACTCTTGAGTTGAACAGAATTACTTTGTCACCAGGCTTGAACTCCTTGTGCTTGATTCTCTTATCATGCCACCTTTTTGTTCTTGCTTTGTATATCTTAGAGCTATGGTAGGCCTTCTGTTACAATCAATTCGATTGGAAAGTCCAATGGCAAAAAGAAGGAGATTCGTTAGCTCGCTATTTAGTACGAGTCGGTGAAATGAGGGAATCCATAAAAATTATTCAACAGGCTGTAGAGAAAATTCCTGGAGGACCTTATGAGAATTTAGAAGCCCGACGCTTTAAAAAAGCAAAGAATCCCGAATGGAATGATTTTGATTCTTCTAGCTCTGATATTTGCATCTGACGATTCTTGTCAGCTAGGTGGAGATCCATGTTCCATTTCTTGATTGCCAAGTGAGCTCTGAATTCTAATTCAACAGGTAGGTGACATGTTTTCCCATACACAAGCTGATAAGGTGACATTCCTATTTTTTTTGTATGCTGTTCGATATGCCCACAGTGCATCGTGAAGCTTGTACTTCCATTTCTTCCCCATTTCATCCACAGTCTTCTGTAGAATGTTCTTGATTTGCTTATTTGATGTTTTAGCTTGACCGCTTGTCTGTGGATGGTATGGAGTTGCAATGTTGTGTTTGACTCCATATTCTTCTAAGAACTTTCTCAAGGTTTTGTCAATGAAGTGTGATCCTCCATCACTTATGACCAGTCGAGGTGTTCCAAATCTTGGGAATATCACTTCATGGAACATCTTTTTAGCATGCTTGGAATTTGCAGCTCGACATGGTAATGCTTCTACCCATTTAGACACGTAGTCCACTGCCACCAGTATGTATTCAGCATCTCCAGACTTAGGGAATGGTCCCATGTAGTCAATTGCCCCGACATCAAACAGTTCCACTTGGAGGTTGTTCTGGAGTGGCATCGCATCTCGAGCATTAATGTTTCCATGCTTTTGGCATCTGACACATCTTCTGACAAACTCCATTGTATCTTGATACTGAAGGACCGAAAATGCTACCAGAAAGCGACCAGAGAGGGGTGAATGGGAGCTTCAAATTTCTTTTCAGAAACTTGTCGCCACTGTCTGTAACACCCAAGGTGTTAGTCCCAAATTAAGAAGTGGGTTTGAGCACAGACAAACTATATCAAGTGATGATCAAGGGATTGGTTCAAGTATTGCCAGTGGTGATAGACGAGTTGAGATCAACCTCGGAGACGGAGTCCAAGTTTTTGCTCAAAATGTTTGATAAGGTGAAGGAGAATATTGGAGATCAACCAAGTATTGCAACCTTGCCCAAACGACTATAGATGGACTCATGAACAAAAGTTATGAAAAGTCAATGTTGAGCATATGCCCAGAAAATACCCCATCGACTGGAAACCCTAATTCGGACTCCACCAGGTGATTACTTTGACCAGCTTTGAAAGACATTTTGGAGACCTTGCATGACAGTGAGCCCTAAACAAAAGTTCTAGTAGAGATCGAGAGAAACAAACTTTGTTTAATGGTCAAGACCTTTATCGGTTCCAAAAATAGTGAAAAGGGCTCCCAAGATCAAATTAAGTGCTGATTTCAGGGTTACAAATATTGGAATTTCGGGCACCGTGGAGTTTCCGTTGACAATTGTTACTGTGCAAACAATTAGGGATTTGACCAAGCCTCATTAAGGAAAGTCAGAATACTCACCAAGACGACAACAATAAATTAAGTTTCATCGGAATCGGAGTTTATATGGATAGTGATCGTAAATTTGGAAAATAGCGAACAATTTTTGCAGGAGATTTATTTTTGGAGGTGGAGTTTGTTATAAAATAAAAGGGGCAGCAGCCCTGGACGCCCTCCCCCTTCTCCTCCCTTCTCCTGTATGCATTGTTCTCCCTCCTCATCTTGAGCTCTCCCTCTCTCTCAACCATGGCAGCAGCCATGGCTGCCCTCTCCTCCCCTCCCCTCCCTTGGATGGCAAGCTGCAGGGCAGCAGCTCTTCTCCATGGCCCCCCTCCCTGCAACTCCCCTCCCATGGCCGAATTACCCTCCCTTCTTCCTGCTCGCCCACTCCTCCACTCCATGGCTGCTGCTCTCTTTCCCCTCCTCCATGGCAGCAGTCCTCTTCCTGGTGCTCCCTTCCCCCTCCTCTATGGCAAGCAGTAGCAGCTTTACTCCTTGGTTCCCCCCTTGCCATGGCTACCCCTCTCCCTCCTCCATCTCCATGGCAGTGCAGCAAGCAGCAGTGACGCCCCAAACCCTAGCCATGGCTGCTCACTAGTACAGAACAGGCCTATTGCCCCGGGCCATTTTGGCCTTTAGCCCCGGACATGGAGCCGGGGCTAAGGAATCGGGACTAAAGCCCCGACCTTTAGCCCCGGTTCCATGGCCCGGGGCTAATGGAGGGACCTTTAGCCCCGGTTGGTAACACCAACCGGGACTAAAGAGGCCAGCAACGGTGGCCCGGCTGGAGGCCCCTTTAGTCCCGGTTGGTGTTACCAACCGGGACTAAAGGGGCCTCCAGCCGGGCCACCGTTGCTGGCCTCTTTAGTCCCGGTTGGTGTTACCAACCGGGACTAAAGGGGCCTCCAGCCGGGCCACCGTTGCTGGCCTCTTTAGTCCCGGTTGGTGTTACCAACTGGGGCTAAAGGTCCATCTGCTTTTTTGTTTTTTCTTTTTCTGTTCTTTTCAATTGGTTATTGTTTTTGGTTTTACAATTACATTAGGTTTTCTAATACGTATTCTTCGCTGCTAATATATTCTATTATATTAGGCCAGTTTCAAATACACGTATTATTCTTCGCTGCTAATAAATATATATAAACACATAAAATTTACAATTACACACAAATGAAATATGAAACTATACATATATATATATATTATAGAGCTAGCTATACACACATATGTACATAAAATATACAACATTATCCATCATGCATGCTTAACTTGATATTTACACACAAATATAATACCGTTCCTAACTTAGAGGTCATACAAGTGTTCATCTTGGTTTGGCTTCATTGGTTCGTCTTTATTAAACCAATACTCGGTGCCAGACTTAAGGACATGGTCATTAAGGAAGCTCGCGATGGTCTCTTGAATTGCTTTGAGGCGGACCTTATCCATCACCTGGTTCTTCAACCATGTCTCCTTCAATTTGGATTAAAATAAAAAGAAAGTATTAACATACATAATATTTATGTAATAGCAACAAAAAATAAAATAAATTTATTTACATGTTACGTACTTGCTGACTCTGTAAAGGAGTTCTTTTTTCATACACCGTCAGAAACTCGCAAACATAGTACCCACATAAATTGTTTCCCGGTGACTGCCGTAGAACCCACTGTACAATATGTAAAAAGAGTACTCTCGGTTGAGCGTGCGTCTGCTGAGTGATGCTAATTAAGGTAAAGAGGCGGGGAGGTACTCTACAACTTACATTTAGGAGTAGAGGATCAGGAAGTTGCGCTATCAGATCCGGACGGTGTTTCTGAACAAACCAAGTCCAAACCCTTCACAATAATTGGAACGTTAATTAACTATTGCAGAGTTAAAGAGCTATAGCAGGAATCAATATTTAAAGATCACATTACCCTCGGATAATATTAATCATATCTTGGTAATCTTCTTGTGGTTTTCTCAGAGAGTCATAGATTAGCAAACGACTCTCGTGGAGATCGATTACCATTAGAATCCAGTGAAAACTGCATTTATGTTTATATAGTCAACACATATATATATCTTTATGTCAACCTATAATAAAATGTGCATATGATAACAAAACTCACCTAAAGTTGTAGGGGAATAGTATATATCTTTTGTCCCTTTGGTTTACCAAGAACCTCCGCAAATTACTCTCTGTTTGAGTTTTCCATGCATCCGAGTGAGTATTGCTTGGGTGCTTGAAGACGATATATGGATCGATGAAACCAATCTCCTTGTCATTTTTACGCCTTAGTTGTCTCATCATGTTTCTGCACATGTTTAGAAACGCTTGCTAGCAGTGTGAGGATAATTACTTATACATATACATAAGCTAAAGTGAGATTATTAAAGGAAACAATCACTTACAGGCAGAAGCAGCTGACGAGAGATTTGTCGAGAGCGTCCATGTGGCAGAGCTGATGTAACTCATTAAACTGAACATATATGATGTCATCACCACGGAAGTAATCATGGTCTCTAATTCTGACGCAAATGTAGTCATCAGCTTTTCTGCCACACGTCGTAAGGTACCACTGATTTAGCAAGTGCATCTGTGTACCAAGATCCCTCAGGGCCGCTGGGTTGTATAGACTTTGGCCATATACATATGCCCTCTGCCATTTATCAACTTCTGGAGCACTTTTGATGCCTGCTTCTCCGAGTATGTTTTCCACATTCAAACCAGTTAACAAAAGATACATATGCGCTGCTCCCTCCTCTCCAAGCTCCATGACAGTAGCAGCAGCAATCCAACAACACAACCATCCCTAGGGTTTCCTTTGGTGATGAATCTTTTGTTTCCTTCAATGTTTATTGTGGATGATTTGATAAATTATGTACTCATGTTCATGATAGTTGGTAGTTCAAATGATTTATATGTGTACTCAAATGGTAGTCAAACAAGTGATGGATCAATGTATTGCTTTTCTGAAATTACTGTCGGAGCAGATTCTGTTGAGGTGTTAATTTCGTAAAATAATCTTATTTGCTGTAGGTTTGGTCAATACAAAAGTTTTAGATGATTGCATGATCTAGCTGCTGTTAAAATTTGGTGATTTCTGGCCTAGTAGTTTAGGAGTTACATCTGTTTAAAGTTAGGGTTCAGAAATAGTTGTTCTCTAAAATTCCTAGATCAGATTCTGTAAATGTGTATGCTAGACCCTTTAAATTTATGAATCATGTTGTGGTGATTAAAGATAAAAGGTAGATAATTTCATAAGCTTTCCAGAATGTCTTGTTGCATGTCTTTTGAAGTTATGTAGCTCTAGTTATGATTTAATTACTCAGCTGTTCATTGTATGTCTAGCTATGCTGAAATGGCTGCAGAAGCAGTTTCTATAGTGGTCATGGTTTCGAAATGCAAATCATGTTTTCTGTGGATAGGTATAATATAAAAGTTGTAGATAACTTACATATCTAACTTGTGTTAAATTTTCATGATTTTTGGTGAAAATAAGTAGGAGTTATGGCTGTGCAGAGTTCAGTTTTAGAAATAGGTGTTCTCTGAAATCTTTGGACCAGATTTGAGAAATGCATTAGTTCGACCATGTTAACTTGTGAATCATACTGAGATGTTTAAAGATGATTGGTAGGAAATTTTATAAGATTTCTAGATTGTCTTGTTCCATATCTTTTGGATGAGTATAGCTTCAGTTATGGTCCAAGTAATCAGCTGTTGTTGCAGTCTAGATTGATATGTCAATGTGCTGAATGGACTGCATGTGTGGTTTCAGTTGGAGTGGTTACTTTGTGATGTAAATGTTGTTTTCTATAGATGTGATACATATAAAAGTTGTATATAATTCTCATATCTTTTTTGTCCTAAAATGTCATGATTTTAGGCCAAGTGGTTTAGGAGTTATAACTTGTGCAATTTCAATGTCCAGATTTGCTTGCTCTCTAGACAGATCTGAAAGAGTGGATTGTTTGGCCTAGTTAAACTTCGAATCATCCTTTGATATTAATAGAAGAGTTGTAGTTCTTTTAATATTCTTTCTAAATTGTCTTATATCATACTTTTTGGTGGTCTAGAACTTGAGTTACAGGTGTTTAAAGTTAACTGTCCAAATCTGTCCAAGTCTGGGCAGATTTGCTTGTTTGAGTTGTTTGATTTAGATAACTATAGAATCACCTATAGGTGTTTAAAACAAAGTTGTAGTTCTTTTGCTAAGATTTCTGTAAAGTCCAAGAACTCCTTTATTGGACATATAGAGATTGAGTTATAGCTGTTTTAAGATAGATGGCTAAATCTGTCCAAGTCTGGACAGAGATGCTTTTCTTTACTTGTTTGGCTATGTTAACTTGTGAATTACCTTGAGTGGATAATAAATAATTTGTAGACTTCTAGATAACCTTTCTAAAAAGTCTAGTGCCAAATTACCAGGTTTTATATATATTTTGATATGGTTGTCTTAAGTTTCTGTTGATGTTGTGTAACAAGTTCTATCCATGTTTGGACCAAGCTGCACTAATCATGTCATTTGACTTGGTTAGCCTTTGATTCACCATTTGATAATAACAATAAAGTTTTAGATAATATTATAAGCTTTTCAGAATGTCTAATTGTATGATTATGTCATGTCTATATCTTGAGTTGTGCTTCTCTAAAGCTGACAGCTTTTCTGTCCAAAAATTTGGACAGAGCTGTTTTGTCCTCTGTTGTTGACCTAGTTAACCTCTAAATTAGCCTTTGTGTTGAATAGCAAAGTTGTAGAAAATCTTGTTAGCTTTTTGTAAAGTCTTAGTTCACCTTGTTTGGAGGTCTGTAGCTCGAGTTATGATTAATTTAATAAACTACTGTGCTGCTGTCCAGAACATACGAATAAATCCAAGTTGATTGCTTTAGTTTGATGTTGCTTATGTGATCTTTGGTGACATCTCTTGCCTTGTTAATAATTAGCTTGTGTATTCCATGTTTCTAAATGAATGAACCTAATATATTGTATAAATATATTATGCATAGTGTGGGTTAACTTACTTAACTAAAAATATGAGTTGTAGGCGCATGTTTGTGTTCCTTTGTGTGATGTATGTCTTGTATTCATGATTGGTTGTTATAGTTAGCTTCCATACATGCCTAATGAACATTGTATAACAACATACTATAAATAAAACTCAGTGATATGATTAGATTTTAGTGCATGTTAAGTAATAATAAAGCTATGCATTCTCTTTTATAAGTTGTCTTAAATACTTAGGTGAACTAGTCAGTAGTACTTGATATAGGTCTTATGTTTGCATCATGTGTTGCATCCCTTGTATTCATGCATATGCATTGTGCACCTCATGCTAGGTACGCTAGTTGATGACCACGTGAAGTGAAGTGCATAATGTTGGAGCTAAGCCTGATGATGGTGTTGGGTGGCCATCCCGAAGAAGGTGTTGGCGAACCCCACAAGTTCCTGGAGCGGTGATGTTCCCGATGTTGGTGCCAACTAACACTAGCTTAAGTGTTGTTTCCCAGGCAAGCCCCGGTGCATACTACCCACTCTCTGTTTTACAAATACTTTATTACACTATAGGTCTTGTGAAATGTGCATTAAGTAAATAGGAGTTGAATGAAACCGTTGCTGCATGAATACCTTGGATTTCCAGATAATCCCCTGATGATATCCCATCAATAGGGATAAGACGATCTCAAATGCTTAGCAATGCTTAGACTTCGGTAGAAGTCGATCGATGATTTCATCGTTCGCAAGATATAGGTTTTACCTTTTCTCTCTTCGACTCTGTCTATGAGTCGTGAGAACCCTAATACAATGATAACTATTAAACTGAGACCGGGCGGGTAACTTGCACAGGAATGGAGTCCTGGTGTAGTGTTTCCGCCTGTGTCGCTTAGGACCCATTCGCTGTTGGCCCGTTGGATCGAGAACTATTTGCTAGTACTGGTCACATGCTTCGGTAAGCCCTACTATGGCTATGCTCTTACTGGAACGGCGCACCCGCGCACTGGGAGTGGAGAGATGGTGGGAGCAGCGTGTACCCACCCTGTTCGGTCCACTGATGGACGTTACTCATCAAGGTCGTTGTAGGGTGATGGTGTACTGTACTTCTGGGTGGCGCGGCTCCGGTCCGGTTTGAGCGGATCCACGGGAAGGTTGATATATGCAAGTTCGGTCTCGCATATGTCGTGTGATAAGGAAGCCCCAGCTGGGTAGATCAAGCGGTTTGAATCGTCGTTTGCTCCACGAGAAAAGGAGACTCGTCCTCGCCCCCTCAGCGTAGTTTAATCAAGTGAAGATGATGGCAAGAGAAGTTTGTCATGAGATGTGATGCTTAAACAAGTGTTTGATTTAGATAGGTGCAAAGTGGATACTGCTTAATAACTTAATGCACCGCTAAAACTTAAAAAAAAGATGAACAAGTACAAAGCTTTTCTGCAAAGCTCTTCTCTTCTGCTAGCCTCACTACATCCCTTAAGCCAGCATGCCCTTGGAGTCTTTTTCTTAGTCGGGTAAGTCTTGCTGAGTACCCTCATGTACTCAGGGTTTTATTCTCCCTTGTTGCAGGTGATGGTTCGACCTGCTTAAAGTTGGTGGCTAAGTGCCGGTGGGCTCGGTGATTCCATACTACTTCTTCTCTTTATGCTTTTCTTGGAGGATGTCATTGGAGCTAGCAGTGTATTTCAACTTATGTTATTGTATTCATTTCAAAGCTATGTTGTTTCTTCTAAATTAAGTGAAACTCAAATTGTATCCTTATTTATGAACTCTTGTAATATTATTTTCCGCTGCCAAGCTCCGTGTACGTGATATGTATTTGCTTAAACCTGCGATCTTGGTTGTGTTGTGATTAACCGAGGTCCTTTGTGACTCTCGGCAGACTACCGGGTTTATATAAGTGAAAGTATGTGTGTGTCAACGTGCTGAGCGGGGACAACCATACTTGATCTTATATAAATTGGGCGGTTCTATCACAGAAGTGGTATCAGAGCATGGTTAACCAAATTACAGTCATGTACATGGTTTTAAAACAAAAGTTTTGCTTTTGAAAAGCCTATTTTGACTTAAACTTTTAGCTAATAGGCAAATTTGTCAAAAATTATTTACAAAACTATGCTAGCGACAACCTCCAGTAAGCCCAATTAGGATCTCTAGGTGGCTGTAAGTAAAGTAATGCTAACTTTTGGGGGGTTTATGTTCTTGCAATTTAATTCTTGCAACGACACGTCGAACCGAAGGTACGTGTAGATGACCGCACTATGCTACCCTGTGGTCTAATGTTGGAGGTAGCCCTCACATATGATGTACTCATATATGTGGGGTAGTTGAATTTATTTTATGCAACGTCGCACCTAAGTTCAGGTAAGTGTGAGTTGTGAGAGCATGATCGAACAACCGTTGATCTAGGGGAGTGTTAGTTTGGTACTGGATTATATACATGTTACACACAAGTATATATGAAAGTATTTAATTGTGGATAGATATATCATCTGGGTAGTTTTGGTGCTACATGTATGCATATGGGTATGTATATATGGGAGTACTTAGAATTTTATTTCCTGCATTATATTATATTTGTTGTGGGGTTGGGCTGAAATGAAATTTTGTGCAGGTACGCTAACCCCGAATGCGTATGTGTAGTTGACGACTAGTTATATCGAGAGTGCGTGTTATGCCACCGAATTAGAAAGTCATTGCCACCTTAGGCTGGCAATTTGTGAGGACGTATAGGACGAGCATACATCATGATTGTTGCTTGTGCATAAACATGCTTCTCTCACCCTTATTCCAATAATAAGCAACTTGTTATCAAAATTGTGAGTAATGTGATGTGCCATACTGCTTGTGATAGGCTAGAATAATTGCCATGTCTGATGTTGATTAGATAGTCTTGCTAGAATGTACCATGTGGTTACTTTGTGTTGTCTTGTCATGCTTTGCTTAAATGATTGCTTAAAAAAATGGGTTAGATAATAAGTTTCTAGTCACTAGAAGTTCTCATATTGCAATGTCTTGTTAGAATCAAATGTGTGATGTGGTGTCACTCTTCTTGTATGTATAGTTGTAATAGTTTGAATGCTTGTGCCAAAAACCAGTAACCATGCCATCCAAGCCTTTTGTTTGACTAGCTATCCCAAGTTTAGCTTCCCAAACATATGCTTGCTTCTAAATCCATGCCTTTGCTTGACTCGTAAGCCTGAGCTATTCCTTTGAAATGTTGCCTCCTGCCATGTTTTGTCTTCATATCTCCACCTCATCAGTCTCAAACCTTGTTATCATCCTTGATTGCTACTTGCCTTGCACATGATGCTTACCTGTGCAAGATCTATCTGTCATGTGGGATTTTCCATTGGTTCTAGGCTCGATAACGGTGTCTTGATTAAGAACTAATGGTGCCGCGACGAAACCGAGGGCCTCCTGTGGGCGCACACACATGGTTGTGCTGCTCGGCACGCGCTGGTATCATGGATTCTAGTCATGATCCATTATGGAAACTGCACCAATGTGTAATCTTCTCATGATTCTTCTCCTTTTAATCTTCCATATCTTCTCAGAAAAATCCATATGTCAGAACAATTGTGGCAGTGTTTTCTTCTGAAGTTGCAAAGAGGATAACTTTTGGAAGGTAGGTCACTAATGTAGACATTAACAGACTCAGATAATATTGTGTTGTCATTAGAGAAAGAGAATTGCATACATGGAAACTTATGTAACAGTGGTTTCTCGTCAGTCGGTTCTTCACCGTCTTAAAGGATGTTTGCTTTGTTTATAGTCACAATCTTGATGAAGATCAAGTCCTTGCAACAATCCTATCTTGGATTTCTCCCAAAGTAACAATGCAATGTGGATTTCCTTTCGCCCAAATAGATTTCAAAGGTGTCTTGAGTTTCATACCAATGTTTTATGGAAGTCTATAAAGTAAATTATTCAAACAAGAGTGACCGCAAAATAACATGAAAGATTGAAAAGTTTTTTATTCCTAACAGTTTTTATACTACTGAGAAGCCAGTAGCTTGAACTATCATTACCGGTTAAGGACAGGTGTTATGCCCCACTTCCATTGAAAAGTCTTTCGCTCTGAATCTCGGGACGAGATTCTTTTAAGGGGGGTTTGTTTATAACACCCAAGGTGTTAGTCCCAAATTAAGAAGTGGGTTTGAGCACAGACAAACTATATCAAGTGATGATCAAGGGATTGGTTCAAGTATTGCCAGTGGTGATAGACGAGTTGAGATCAACCTCGGAGACGGAGTCCAAGTTTTTGCTCAAAATGTTTGATAAGGTGAAGGAGAATATTGGAGATCAACCAAGTATTGCATCCTTGCCCAAACGACTATAGATGGACTCATGAACAAAAGTTATGAAAAGTCCATGTTGAGCATATGCCCAGAAAATACCCCGTCGACTCGAAACCCTAATTCGGACTCCACCGAGTGATTACTTTGAACAGCTTTGAAAGACATTTTGGAGACCTTGCATGACATTGAGCCCTAAACAAAAGTTCTAGTATAGATCGAGAGAAACAAACTTCGTTTAATGGTCAAGACCTTTATCGGTTCCAAAAATAGTGAAACAGGGCTCCCAAGATCAAATTAAGTGCTGATTTCAGGGTTACAAATATTGGAATTTCGGGCACCGTGGAGTTTTCGTCGACAATTGTTACTGTGCAAACAATTAGGGATTTGACCAAGCCTCATTAAGGAAAGTCAGAATACTCACCAAGACAACAACAATAAATTAAGTTTCATCGGAATCGGAGTTTATATGAATAGTGATCGTAAATTTGGAAAATAGCGAACAATTTTTGCAGGAGATTTATTTTTGGAGGCGGAGTTTGTTATAAAATAAAAGGGGCAGCAGCCCTGGACGCCCTCCCCATTCTCCTCCCTTCTCCTGTACGCATTCTTCTCCCTCCCCATCTTGAGCTCTCCCTCTCTCTCAACCATGGCAGCAGCGATGGCTGCCCTCTCCTCCCCTCCCTTCCCTTGGATGGCAAGCTGCAGGGCAGCAGCTCTTCTCCATGGCGCCCCTCCCTGCAACTCCCCTCCCATGGCCGAATTCCCCTCCCTTCTTCCTGCTCGCCCACTCCTCCACTCCATGGCTGCTGCTCTCTTTCCCCTCCTCCATGGCAGCAGTCCTCTTCCTCGTGCTCCCTTCCCCCTCCTCCATGGCAAGCAGCAGCAGCTTTACTCCTTGGTTCCCCCCTTGCTATGGATACCCCTCTCCCTCCTCCATCTCCATGGCAGTGCAGCAAGCAGCAGTGAAGCCCCAAACCCTAGCCATGGCTGCTGCTCCCTCCTCTCCAAGCTCCATGACAGTAGCAGCAGCAATCCAACAACACAACCATCCCTGGGGTTTCCTTTGGTGATGAATCTTTTGTTTCCTTCAATGTTTATTGTGGATGATTTGGTAAATTATGTACTCATGTTCATGATAGTTGGTAGTTCACATGATTTATATGTGTACTCAAATGTTAGTCAAACAAGTGATGGATCAATGTATTGCTTTACTGAAATTACTGTCGGAGCAGATTCTGTTGAGGTATTAATTTCGTAAATTAAATCTTATTTGCTGTAGGTTTGGTCAATACAAAAGTTGTAGATGATTGCATGATCTAGCTTCTGTTAAAATTTGGCCATTTTTGGCCTAGTAGTTTAGGAGTTACATATATTTAAAGTTAGGGTTCAGAAATAGTTTTCTCTGAAATTCCTAGATCAGATTCTGTAAATGTGTATGCTAGACCCTTTAAATTTATGAATCATGTTGTGGTGATTAAAGATAAAAGGTAGATAATTTCATAAGCTTTCCAGAATATCTTGTTGCATGTCTTTTGGAGTTATGTAGCTCTAGTTATGATTTAATTACTCAGCTGTTCATTGTATGTCTAGCTATGCTGAAATGGCTGCAGAAGCAGTTTCTATAGTGGTCATGGTTTCGAAATGCAAATCATGTTTTCTGTGGATAGGTATAATATAAAAGTTGTAGATAACTTACATATCTAACTTGTGTTAAATTTTCATGATTTTTGGTGAAAATAAGTAGGAGTTATGGCTGTGCAGAGTGCAGTTTCAGAAATAGGTGTTCTCTGAAATCTCTGGATCAGATTTGAGAAATGCATTAGTTGAGCATGTTAACTTGTGAATCATACTGAGATGTTTAAAGATGATTGGTAGAAAATTTTATAAGCTTTCTAGATTTTCTTGTTTCATATATTTTGGATGAGTATAGCTTCAGTTATGGTCCAAGTAATCAGTTGTTGTTGCAGTCTAGATTGATATGTCAATGTGCTGAATGGACTGCATGTGTGGTTTCAGTTAGAGTGGTTACTTTGTGATGTAAATGTTGTTTTCTATAGATGTGATACATATAAAAGTTGTATATAATTCTCATATCTTGTTTGTCCTAAAATGTCATGATTTTAGGCCAAGTGGTTTAGGAGTTATAACATGTGCAATTTCAATGTCCAGATTTGCTTGCTCTCTAGATATATCTGAAAGAGTGGATTGTTTGGCCTAGTTAAACTTTGAATCATCCTTTGATGTTAATAGAAGAGTTGTAGTTATTTTAATATGCTTTCTAAATTGTCTTAGATCATACTTTTTGGTGGTCTAGGACTTGAGTTACAGGTGTTTAAAGTTAACTGTCCAAATCTGTCCAAGTCTGGGCAGATTTGCTTGTTTGAGTTGTTTGGTTTAGATAACTATAGAATCACCTATAGGTGTTTAAAACAAAGTTATAGTTCTTTTGCTAAGATTTCTGTAAAGTCCAAGAACTCTTTTATTGGACATATAGATATTGAGTTATAGCTGTTTTAAAATAGATGGCTAAATCTGTCCAAGTCTGGACAGAGATGCTTTTCTTTACTTGTTTGGCTATGTTAACTTGTGAATTACCTTGAGTGGATAATAAATAATTTGTAGACATCTAGATAAACTTTCTAAAAAGTCTAGTGCCAAATTACCAGGTTTTATATATATTTTGATATGGTTGTCTTAAGTTTCTGTTGATGTTGTGTAACAAGTTCTATCCATGTTTGGACCAAGCTGCACTAATCATGTCATTTGACTTGGTTAGCCTTGCATTCACCTTTTGATAATAACAATAAAGTTTTAGATAATATTGTAAGCTTTTCAGAATGTCTAATTGTATGATTATGTCATATCTATATCTTGAGTTGTGCTTCTCTAAAGCTGACAGCTTTTCTGTCCAAAGATTTGGACAGAGCTGCTTTGTCCTCTGTTGTTGACCTAGTTAACCTCTGAATTAGCCTTTGTGTTCAATAGCAAAGTTGTAGAAAATCTTGTTAGCTTTCGGTAAAGTCTTAGTTCACCTTGTTTGGAGGTCTGTAGCTCGAGTTATGATTAATTTAATAAACTACTGTGCTGCTGTCCAGAACATACGAATAAATCCAAGTTGATTGCTTTAGTTTGATGTTGCTTATGTGATCTTTGGTGACATCTCTTGCCTTGTTAATAATTAGCTTGTGTATTCCATATTTCTAAATGAATGAACCTAAGATATTGTATAAATATATTATGCATAGTGTGAGTTAACTTACTTAACTAAAAATATGAGCTGTAGGCGCATGCTTGTGTTCCTTTATGTGATGTATGTCTTGTATTCATGATTGATTGTTATAGTTAGCTTCCATAGATGCCTAATGAACTTTGTATAACAACATACTATAAATAAAACTCAGTGATATGATTAGATTTTAGTGCATGTTAAGTAATAATAAAGCTATGCATTCTCTTTTATAAGCTGTCTTAAATACTTAGGTGAACTAGTCAGTAGTACTTGATATAGGTCTTATGTTTGCATCATGTGTTGCATCCCTTGTATTCATACATATGCATTGTGCACCTCATGCTAGGTACGCTAGTTGATGACCACGTGAAGTGAAGTGCATAATGTTGGAGCTAAGCCTGATGATGGTGTTGGGTGGCCATCCCGAAGAAGGTGTTGGCGAACCCCACAAGTTCCTGGAGCGGTGATGTTCCCGATGTTGGTGCCAACTAACACTAGCTTAAGTGTTGTTTCCGAGGCAAGCCCCGGTGCATACTACTCACTCTCTGTTTTACAAATACTTTATTATACTATAGGTCTTGTGAAATGTGCATTAAGTAAATAGGAGTTGTATGAAACCGTTGCTGCATGAATACCTTGGATTTCCAGATAATCCCCTGATGATATCCCATCAATAGGGATAAGACGATCTCAAATGCTTAGCAATGCTTAGACTTCGGTAGAAGTCGATCGATGATTTCATCGTTCGCGAGATATAGGTTTTACCTTTTCTCTCTTCGACTCTGTCTATGAGTCGTGAGAACCCTAATACGATGATAACTATTAAACTGAGACCGGGCGGGTAACTTGCACAGGAATGGAGTCTTGGTGTAGTGTTTCCGCCTGTGTCTCTTAGGACCCGTCCGCTGTTGGCCCGTTGGATCGAGAACTATTTGCTAGTACTGGTCACATGCTTCGCCCCCTCAGCGTAGTTTAATCAAGTCAAGATGATGGCAAGAGAAGTTTGTCATGAGATGTGATGCTTAAACAAGTGTTTTATTTAGATAGGTGCAAAGTGGATACTGCTTAATAACTTAATGCACCGCTAAAACTAAAAAAAAAGATGAACAAGTACAAAGCTTTTCTGCAAAGCTCTTCTCTTCTGCTAGCCTCACTACATCCCTTAAGCCAGCATGCCCTTGGAGTCTTTTTCTTAGTCGGGTAAGTCTTGCTGAGTACCCTCATGTACTCAGGGTTTTATTCTCCCTTGTTGCAGGTGATGGTTCGACCTGCTTAAAGTTGGTGGCTAAGTGTCGGTGGGCTCGGTGATTCCATACTACTTCTTCTCTTTATGCTTTTCTTGGAGGATGTCATTGGAGCTAGCAGTGTATTTCAACTTATGTTATTGTATTCATTTCAAAGCTATGTTGTTTCTTCTAAATTAAGTGAAACTCAAATTGTATCCTTATTTATGAACTCTTGTAATATTATTTTCCGCTGCAAAGCTCCATGTACGTGATATGTATTTGCTTAAACCTGCGATCTTGGTTGTGTTGTGATTAACGGAGGTCCGTTGTGACTCTCGGCAGACTACCGGGTTTATATATGTGAAGGTATGTGTGTGTCAACGTGTTGAGCGGGGACAACCATACTTGATCTTATATAAATTGGGCGGTTCTGTCACACTGTCCCGAGTATCAACCCCTAAGAGCAAACCTAGAGCTTGCAAGTGTCAACGACCCTAGATGTAGGGTGGATGCTTCCAAGAAGCACAGCGGGACACTACACAACTCTATAAACCCAACGCAAAAGCCAGAAACCAAAACCGACAACGGATGAACAAACTACGGACGAAAACACACAAAACAATACTGACCGGACTCTGGCCAGCGTCCGGTCAGGTTTGATCAGACGCGTCCGGTCGCTCAAAAACCGGTTTGGAACCTCATTGTTCCAGACCGGACTCTGACGGTCAGTGCGTCCGGTCAGTTTGGACAAAAACCATGAACAGTGTGACGATTGCGTCCGGTCACTTGTGAGTCAAGCGTCCGGTCAGATCGTGATGAAGAACACAGCAGAAATGTTCAACGACCGGACTCTGGACCGAGCGTCCGGTCAGCCCGTGGAGTGAGTTCGGTCACCCCGAAAACCAGCTGTTCATTCACCGATTCGACTCAGACTCACCCAAAACGAAACCTCTAGGGTCCAAACTTGGTGAGTAGAGTCACAAGGAGGATAGTGAGCTACCCCTAAGAGATCTTGGCTCGAACCTATCTCCAAATCGATGAATCGAGAGAAATCGAGAAGAGGGAAGAAAAGTTGATCCAAAACTAAAACGGATTGATCTACTTGTTTATGAGGTTTCAGTTAAATTCCTTCGGTGAAAGTGATCACCTCACTGCAAAGAACAAGTTGATTCAAATAGTTTTGCAAATGGAGCAACGTAGAAGGAGAACGATCAACGGGAAAATCGTGGAGAAAATGCAAAACGCGAAGAATAACTCCAAAACGCGAATCACAGCCACGAATTGCAACCGTGTGGCTACCACACGCTACAACAGTGAGATTACGGTCTCACTTCCACAAAATCCCACAAACACAGAGGTATGATTGTCTTCTCTGTGGATCTCAGTTCACTACAACAGAGGATGGGGAGAGCAGGAAAACTTAGAAGGCAAAATAGCAAATGACTGAGATAAGATGGGAGGTGGGTGTCTCCCTCTACTTATACTAATTCTAATTCCCACTCTACCCCTAGTTATTTACAGAGCGAACCAGCCAAACCCTAAGGCTATCCTGGACCAACTCGAAGATGAAGGTGATCCGACGGCCACGCCCGCACAACTGGTAGCGTTGCCTTGACGCAACCTCACCGATTGCCGCCACGTGCCGCCTCCGCTCTGACCGTCCTTTTCCCGAACTTTGCCCGCGGTTTTGAGGCCCAAACCGGGAAACCAACCTTCGTGACCAACCCCCCATTTTGAGGCCCAAACTGGGAAACCTGCCATCCATTGCCTGAGTTTTGAGGCCCAAACTCTTAAACCCGCAGCGCCCAGGTTTTGAGGCCCAAACCTGGAAACCGTCCTCAGCCCGAGTTTTGTGGCCCAAACTCGGAAACCATCAGCGCCCAGGTTTTGAGGCCCAAACCTGGAAACTGTCCACTCGATGGTTTTTCTGTGGCTCAACCATCAAACCGAGCCATAGAGGAGATACAACGCTCGTGCACCCCATCCACCGACACGTGTCCCCAGGTCCTCGACCCAAGCAACACCATGCCCGCAAGTCTTCGCTCGTCGCTGTCCCAGACTGCCAGCCACCACAGCTGATCCTCGGGCCACCGATCCCTCAGTCCAAGCCTCACGTCCGCCCTTCGCCACTCTCGGTCCATCGGCACGGCACGTCTCTACTTGACCTTCACCTTGCCTTTGATCACTGTATCCGTGCTCGACACCTGCACAACACAAGCCAAAGAACATGCACATTATCCCAGTTGATAATCACTCATCACTCGAGACTCGACATACACCCATGTATCCGCAATCTCCCACTTTATGAGTGCATTGTCAACTACCAACACAAATCATAATGTAGAGAAGAAGAAGGAAGAAGGAGAAGAGAGAACTCGACCAAATGACCCAAAAGCATAACAAAGCCGAAGAAGGTCAAGTGGAAGGAGCAAGACAACTTGGTCCCCAAAGACATGGGCAACGGCTCGACGCAACCAAGCAAAGCAAAGCTAGCCCTCAAGAAGAGGTAGAACAGGCTCAACACCGCTCGCAGGAAAGCTCGATACCAATTGAAATACCAATTGAAGTTCAAGCAGAATAGAGCTAGCCCTCAAGAAGAGGCAAAAACGGGCTCAACACCGCTAGCGAGAAAGCTTGATACCACCTGAACAAGCATAAAGGCACAAAGGCAAAGACGCTAGTCCCTCAAGAAAGAGGCAGAGGCTCAACACAACTAGCTACCAAAAATGCCAAAAAAAACTGCTCCAAACCAATTGGAAAACTTAAAAACCGAGCCAGTTCAGACTCCCCCTCCAATAGTGCACACAACCAGGAAATCTCCCCTTATGATTTGGCAAATTTCTCCCCCTTAGTTGAAAATGCACTATCAAGTATCTCCCCTCCAAATGCATATGAGTCAAAATGCAAGTTAGCAGCTTCAGGAATATAATTGATAGAATAAGAAGATGCTCTAACAAAATGTTGATCCGATGACTCATCAAAATGCACAAAATGCTGGCAAAGGCTCAAACTGATCACCAAATACGAAATATGAACATGTGAGCAACGTGAGCAGTTTTTAGCCATTCAGAAAAGGATGTTCACCATAAAAATAGCACTGAACATGTATAGACAGGAAGTCAAGCAAGTGCTAACCATGTATACCAAGTGAACTACCCCTAGCAAGGTTCAATCATCATGCTATAGAATGAAACATAGACTTGTGTATTCAAATTTTATCGGAGTTGCAGCGGTTAAATTACACAAGTTCAAATTTCAGCATGTGATTGCGAGAGGTTGAAAACTTGTCATTGCCTAACTTTTCAACTATGCGAAGCCTATGTAGAAGCAATCAGAAGCTTAAAGCAACAGTTTTGGTCATACACTACACAACTCAAGTTTAACTCAAAGTGCAATGAGAAACAGTCTCGAAACTGTGATGTGCTGACAAGCAATCCCATCTCGATCTTTCTAATTCACTTAACTTGGTTCAAATTTAAAAACAGAATATGAACATACCAAACAAGTGAATGACTCAGAACTAGAGACATAGCAACCTAGCATATATGAAAAGCACAAGTGATTTCAACACATTCTACACATGCTAGTTGCTTATCTCCATGGTGAACATTTTCAGGTTTTAGGTTCATTAAACAAGTTCACCATTCATAAAATAGCTCAGCTCACAACATGTATCAGTGATCAGAAAGAGCATAAGCTACAAGCATCATTATAAAGCATCGAAGCATACACTACACAGAGCATAGTCACATTCTAAAGATTATATACATGAAACTCTGAATGTAAATATGCAAGATGAAATGCAAAGATGCATGAAGAAATCAAATGAAAGAAAAAGAGTCAGTCTATAATACACGAACCAAAATGTTTCCGCCTTTGTTGACACTGATTATCTATCATAATTAAGGGATAAATAAATATGAAAAGGGCAAGAATTTGATCACCAACAAAGGTTTAGGGTTTCAACTGACAATATTCCACGAGTTTTGGTGAACTATGATTCTGCAGGGACTAAACCAGGAAATCAGCACCGATAGCTTCCCATAGAAGGAAACCGACGGGAGATAACGCCACCACTACGTCAGGATTATTCTAGAAGACTCCAGAGGACATAAGAAGATACCAGGAGGTCGACCACCACGAGAGGCCGTCAGGTGGGACCAGTCGGTCCCACCCTTAGACCGATCGGTCTGCCCCCGGGCCCGCTGGCTTCCGTCTTCTGCAAGCTTCCTCCACCAACCTCTAGGACTCATCTCGGCCGTACCTTAAGTCAGTTTGATCTAACGACTGCGGTTGATCCCTCAGGGCTATATAACCAGACCCCAGACCCCCCTCTCCATCATCATTAGATCTCAAGTCATTAGAAGAGGAGGAGGATTAATCAGAAACCCTAATTTCCTTAGAGCCACATCAACTTAGGCATAGCTAAATAGAATTAGAATTAGAAGAGGCAAGCTTCGCTTGGAATCCAGATCCAGTCGCGAGAAGGCTCGGTAAACCCAAGATCTTCTCTCTTGTATCAACATTATGGATCTAATTATGTTTCTAGTTCATAATTGTTCTTCTAGTTCTTCATTGTTCTTCATTGTTCATCTTCTAGTTCTAGTTCATCGTCTAGTTCATCTTCTAGTTCATACTCTAGTTCATCTATGTGTTCTAGTTCATCATATTGTTCATCATTGTGTGCTAGTTCATAGTCTAGTTCATAATAGTTTAGATATAATTGATATGACTAAGACATTAATTACTATATTTTTAATTATACTGCTTGTAGTATGCATTGGTTATATATTTGGCATAGATAGATTATCATCATGTTTATACTCATGTTCGTATAGCGCTCATCTTAATGATCATTGGGTGGGTGATAGATGCTGTGTAGGCATGGTGCCTATACACTATTTATCTGCGAATGCGTCCTATGTTCCGGATAGAGTGGTAGATCGCGGGTGTGACAGGCCTGTTGAGTCCTTTGTATTCCACCTCCCAAATGTAGTGTTCAGTATGGCTCAGTTAACTCATGGTTTAGGGGTTACTCTGTTTGGCACCTTTACTATGGAGTTGCCTCTTGAATATGAATATGGGATAACCTAGCCAATGATTGCCAAATATAATTGCACTAATCAATGTATATTATGACTTATAATTAGAATAACTTAGGAATACTTCTTTATAATGTCTATTCTAATCCGCATGCCTTGTCTAAGTTGAAATGCTCTAAGGACTATCATAGATTGATCTTTTATTATTTATAGTGTACCTCATTATTGTGATTGATCCCTGTTTAGGATAAAGGAGTGTGTTCTTGCTTTGTTCTCAATTCTCCTATCACATGTGTACAGTAGCTCTTGTCCTCATTTATCTCACTTGATTCCTAGTGCTAACTATAAATAACGATACTTCGAACATCTCTGGGTAAAATGCTGCTACAACGGGTGTATTTATCTGTGCGCTTGCGGGTAAATATTTATCTTTAGAGTCAGTGCTATGATATAATCACATTGCTAGTTTCATGTTGGGGATGACAACTTGACGTTAAGTGATGCTAGTAGTGTCCCGTACACTTCTTAGTGCCTTCACTAGGTTATTGTTTATGAAGTCTATCTTAGAGTGATTCCATTAAGGAGTGTCAATAAGCATTTTTGGCGCCGTTGCCGGTGAATGAATGAGTAATTAAGGACGGTAGCTAGAATACATTTTTCAACATCTAGGAGAACTCTTACACATGTGATAATTGAGATATTTTATTCACCCTTTATCCAAACAGGCCCACCCTAGCTTTTGTATAGTTTTGATCTTATGCAGGGTGAGGTGTATGACTGGTTTTGAACTTCCGACAAACTACGTTGCGGGTCCAGAGCTTTGCTCAAGCCTCAAGATCCATTCAACCACTTTGTTAGGAATCAACCAGATAAGGTATAGACAATTGTTGTCACTTTGACTTTCCGACAAACTCCCACAAGGATAGAAGAAGGTCAACGTTACAAGTTTTCAAGCACGTGACGAGTGACGACACCAGACGTTGTACCACTCACAACTCCATTGTGAGTCATGGTAAGTTTAATCGAGGTGAGTCAGTCTTGCTCATGGACTTTAAATTGATGAGTAGTTATCTTATTAAATCCTTTACATATCATCATACATTCACTCCATTTAGTTTATGTTCTCTCATACATGTTTAATTTTTATCACTTGCATCCACTCATGTTATGTGCATCTAAAAAGAAAAAAAATATATATATATACTACTCACCTTGATCACACTCTTTCATCTCCATTAAAGTGAATCTCTGTAGTGCTTTCATACCACTGTTATTTACTATAGTATGCTTAAGGTTTGGAGTATGTTCATACATCTTTTAAATTAAGCATGGTGCTTAGTCTAGGAGTGTTGATCTTACTTTCAAAGGCTTTTTAAATTAAGCGTGGTGCTTAGGTTAAAATGCTTTCCTAGATTAAATTAGACATGGCGTCTAGTTTGATTTTTGAACCAAGAGTATGCTCTAGTAGATATCGGTTATTTTGTTGGACTAACCCCTGTAGAAATCTCTCAATATCAAAATGGGGAAGTCAAGAGATGAACTCACATTGGGATGAAGCAAGGCATAGGACTGCTCCAATAACCTTCACACAAAAGACATGGCTCATTCATCACGAACTGTAAGTATCAAAGATATTCACTTTGTCTTTTGCTATAAGATACCTTGCCTTGAGCCATGAAACAACAGCCACCAAGTTGTCTATGAACTATGATAAATCATGTCTATGCTAAAAACAATTCCAAATCCATCTACCCATTAGCATAGATAAGGTTATAAATTTAATAGTGGACAACCTGTATTTCAACTTTATATATTCCCTCGGGTATGTGTCCATTAAAGAAAGGTCTTGCTCAACGAACCTAAAACTGCGAGCCCTCGCCGAGAGGTCAATCGGTAGTTATCTTATGACTTTTTAAATTTAATCTTGTCTTAATTTACAAAAAAAAAAAAATAATAATAATAATTATGTTCTTAGGACTAGTTCCCTTCGTGTATTCTTGTCACTAACCACTGCAGGGTGAACAATGTCCGAGAACATGAGGTTTGCAAATAAACGCAAGGGATGCTTAAACATTCACACTTGCCTCGTCTAAGCGTGGGGAGGAAGGCTAGCTCTTCCAAATTCTACAACCATGCTCATCCTCCCAATCAAGAAGCTGTCAACATCCCGACACACTGGTTTGCAATCTCTCTTCTCACTGTTACTTGTCTCTTTAAGTTTGAATGATTTCACAAATTCCATGCTTGAAAATCAAACTTAAGATACAAAATAAAATTAATCTTTTAGAGAAGAAGTAGTGTGTGAACAATGAAGGTAAATAAAATATGGGATACAAGTTCTATGCTAATTAAAATGCCAAAGATTAACTTCTCTATAGCATAGAAAGTGACTTTAGCTCTATGACAATGCTACCCTTGTTATTACTTGTATACCCTTCGGGTATGTGTTGTCCACTAATGCTTTCAGGAATAGAGCAATAAGTGGAGCAATAAGTCCAAACATAATTCATGAGGAGAGAGAAAAAGGGTAGCTTAGAGGTGGAGGAAGATAAAGTGCAACACAGGAGACAAGATGCTCAGGAATAAGCTCAAGATGCAGGAGAAGTTTCAAACAAAAGCAAGGGATCATGATAGATCATCTATCCCTCTTCACATGGCGCCACTGCGTTTCAATGATGAAGGTAATATTTAAGGTAAAGTGATCATTCTCTACAAAAGCTTTCCCTTGGTCTTGCCCTGCACTTAAATAAAAAAAATCAAAATGTTTGAGTTACAACTTTAAATGTTTAATCTAAAAAACTCAACATGCTTTCTTCTTTGAGTATCACCCTTTTAATCACTTAGTCTTGAACAACTCAACCCTCGTTGTCAAATTCATGCTCACTCTTATGATTTCATCACCCATGTTTTAAGAATGAAACAATGCACAAATACCAATCTTATCATATTAAATGTGCCTAAGGTTAGAGTAGAGTAAATGAAGTTTTGATTCTATGGTGTTTTCTCACCAGCAGAACTTATGCACTTGATCTCTGCCTTAGTTTTGCGAGTAGGACACACTATACAAAGAGTAGTCTCCTAAAGTTTCATGAATTCTAGAGGATGTTGCTAGCTTACAGTATTAATGCTTCACTTAAAAATTTGGTTTGACATTTACCTCCTATTTCTTGATAGATATGTGATTAAACAATTATTGCACCATCATTGACTCACATACATAAATGGAAATCCAAACCTCTGTTGCTTTGTGCTTGAAGAAATAAATCAAGACTCTAAAATAATTAAGGTGTAGTTTTTTCACTAACCCTTAATCTATTCCACGAGCTTTGTTGTCTATCTGAGTTTCAACAGAAGATATGAATTCCACTATGATGCCGACGAAGCCTTCGTCCACTCAAGAGCCAATCATCAATGGTTATAGCTCAAGAGAAGTGATGAACTTCTACGCTGTCAAGGATTCAAAGTAAATGATCATGCCAACACCCATTAAAGAATATGAAGAGCAGTGAACCAAAGGAGACAAGTCCACCAGCCACTTGAAGAAGAAAGAGAGTTCTACTGAAGTACAACTAAGGTCTTCACCACGAGGATCTGCTGACGCACCCAAGGAAGAATAAAGAGCGTGCAAGAAGTCTTGTTCGATAGACTATAAACATCGAATCCTCGCCGGAAGGTAACTCGGTAGTTATCCATATTTTTTTTTTTTGTAGCAAATTATATCTGCATTAGAAAAGAAAATAAAAATATGAAAAACTTTAAGCCCCATGAGAACAGTTTAGTGGTGTGTTAAAACCCATAAATATATTCTCTGTGGAGGCATAAAAAATAATAATACATCTACATATTAATTTCTGCATTGCATTAGAAAAGGAATCAAAAATATTGCATTTGTGACACTACATCATAAACCATGAAGCCCAATGTGAATAATTCTATGGTGTGTAAAAACCCACAGGAATGTTCACCGTGGTGGCATAAAAAATATAATAATAATAATATAATAATACTAAAAATAAATATGCATACATTCATCCTGTTGCATTTTTCTTGCATCGTAAAAAAAATAATATATAATAAAATATAAAAAAAAAGATCTTACTGAAATTCTAGACAACTATGGCTTGAGTGGCCAACCGCTAATGCTTAATCTATTCCACAAGTTTTGTTGTCTATTTGAGTTTCACAGGATTTGAAAGGCCAAGAAAAGCTGACGAACAAGTGAATGCTCCATACACTGTTGGAGCACTGTCTCAACAAACATCAACACCAATCAAATCTCTAATAGAGGAAGGACATATCCACTGTCAGTCTGCTACATTGCAAAGTGACTACGTCAACATTCAGCTTGGGGGAAGGCACCCCCATGTATCCACGTAAGTATCTCTATCCTCTTAAGTTTTTCATTCTATAAATAAATTCAAAACACCAAAAACATGTGAGCACATGAAGGCTCACCATTAATTAAAAAAAGAGAGGAACAAAAATATGTGGGCACATGAAGGCTCACCATTAAATCTAAAAAGAGACACTATAGAGAACTGCTGAATTTCTACTTAGTGGAAAGGAAGAACATAAATGATCTTAAGAGCTTTAGACAACTAGATAAAGGGAAAGAATATTTATCACTAACACTTAATCAAGTTCCACTAGTTGTGTTGTCTATCTTTAAGTTCAACAGGAAATAAAGGAGGGACTTAAGCCACTGCTGATGGTCTACTCATCTTCTCGGGAAGAGATCACGTCAAGATCCAGCTTGGGGAGAGCACCCTCAGTTATCACGATAAGTATCACGGTTTTATCTATATTATTAGTTCGGTTTAGTTAGATCAGGTTAATAAATGTAGACCCCCTAAAAAGATGAATAACTATTACAAAACCAAATAAAGATATTATATAATGAATAAATGCCTAAGTGGATATGAACAAATTTTGCTCATGATGAAAATGATGAATAGTTGCTCTACCGAATCCCTCTTAAGTACCTACTGTTCAAACTTAAATTTTCTTGAGTTTTAGACAAAGTTGTTCTGAATAAACTCTGAACCTGAAACTTGTGGATGACAAATGCTTGATCAAAAGTATAGATAATGTGAGATATAATAAAGTTTGAGTTGTTGTTTATCTAATTCCTAGAGATACTAGAGTTCTGGAGATTTACACTTTGAAAGATTAAAGATACATGATGAGATCCTGTATGACATAACATGAATTCCTACTCAGAGCCATTAATATGATCTTAAGATAAGGCTACTTGCTTGTTCTAAGTTTTTAGTTATGGTTGAGAAATTTATCATGCTCTAGAGATCAAGAATGTTTATTAAAAGATTCACTATTCCGAAGTAGTATTGTGTTAGAGGCATGGGCTATGCAAAAGTATAAAGGAGGAAATAAAAAGGGACAAGTGTCCGACTACCTCAAAAGAAAAAAAAGGTTTGAAAGAGAAAAAGAAAGATAGCCCATGGTCCCTCTAATTACAATATGCCAGCAAGAGATGACAAATTTCAAAAGTTCTAAGTTCTTGATCTATGAGTATGACATCTTTCTTCCTAAAATTTGAACTTTGACTTGGTAAGATATGCTTTTCACTTCTTAAAGCCCCAGATATATATCCATAGAAGGAAGGAAAATGCATCAGTGAGGAATCATAAAATATAAAAGAGCGATTTGAGAGTGTCATACAGTGAAATCTCTGATCTTTATTTTGAAAATATATTTAAAACTCCAGAATGAAGGTTGATCAAAGAGTTAGAGATACAGTGCTTAACTTGATTGTTCTATCTTTCAATTGTTTAAAGACCCAGGTAAAGGCAAAAGCTCCATAGTTAAAGGTAATATGAGAAAGTCAGAATAGTTAACTCTGATTCAAGGAAGATTTTGTTTGAACATATGTACCATTGAGGTGTGAAAGCATAGTAGCAATTCCTGATTCATCATGAATGTTTGCTAAGGACTAGCAAAAGGTAAGCTTGGGGAATTGTTGACACTGATTATCTATCATAATTAAGGGATAAATAAATATGAAAAGGGCAAGAATTTGATCACCAACAAAGGTTTAGGGTTTCAACTGACAATATTCCACGAGTTTTGGTGAACTATGATTCTGCAGGGACTAAACCAGGAAATCAGCACCGATAGCTTCCCATAGAAGGAAACTGACGGGAGATAACGCCACCACCACGTCAGGATTATTCTAGAAGACTCCAGAGGACGTAAGAAGACACCAGGAGGTCGACCACCACGAGAGGCCGCCTGGTGGGACCGGTCGGTCCCACCCTTAGATCGACCGGTCTGCCCCCGGGCCCGCTGGCTTCCGTCTTCTGCAAGCTTCCTCCACCGACCTCTAGGACTCATCTCGGCCGTACCTTAAGTCGGTTTGATCTAACGGTTGCGGTTGATCCCTCAGGGCTATATAACCAGACCCCAGACCCCCCTCTCCATCATCATCAGATCTCAAGTCATTAGAAGAGGAGGAGGATCAATCAGAAACCCTAATTTCCTTAGAGCCACATCAACTTAGGCATAGCTAGATAGAATTAGAATTAGAAGAGGCAAGCTTCGCTTGGATTCCAAATCTACTCACGAGAAGGCTCGGTAAAACCAAGATCTTCTCTCTTGTATCAACATTATGGATCTAATTATATTTCTAGTTCATAATTGTTCTTCTAGTTCTTCATTGTTCTTCATTGTTCATCTTCTAGTTCTAGTTCATCGTCTAGTTCATCTTCTAGTTCATACTCTAGTTCACCTATGTGTTCTAGTTCATCATATTGTTCATCATTGTGTGCTAGTTCATAGTCTAGTTCATAATAGTTTAGATATAATTGATATGACTAAGACATTAATTACTATATTTTAATTATACTGCTTGTAGTTTGCTTTGATTATATATTTGGCATAGATAGATTATCATCATGTTTATACTCATGTTCGTATAGCGCTCATCTTAATGATCATTGGGTGGGTGATAGATGCTATGTAGGCATGGTGCCTATACACTATTTATCTACGAATGCGTCCTATGTTCCGGATAGAGTGGTAGATCGCGGGTGTGACAGGCCTGTTGAGTCCTTTGTATTCCACCTCCCGAATGTAGTGTTCAGTATGGCTCAGTTAACTCATGGTTTAGGGGTTACTCTATTTGGCACCTTTACTATGGAGTTGCCTCTTGAATATGAATATGGGATAACCTAGCCAATGATTGTCAAATATAATTGCACTAATCAATGTATATTATGACTTATAATTAGAATAACTTAGGAATACTTCTTTATAATGTCTATTCTAATCCGCATGCCTTGTCTAAGTTGAAATGCTCTAAGGACTATCATAGATTGATCTTTTGTCATTTATAGTGTACCTCATTATTGTGATTGATCCCTGTTTAGGATAAAGGAGTGTGTTCTTGCTTGTTCTCAATTCTCCTATCACATGTGTAGAGTAGCTCTTGTCCTCATTTATCTCACTTCATTCCTAGTGCTAAATATAAATAACGATACTTGGAACATCTCTGGGTAAAATGCTGCTACAACGGGTGTATTATTCTATGCGGGTAAATATTTAACTTTAGAGTCAATGCTATGATATAATCACATTGCTAGTTTCATGTTGGGATGACAACTTGACGTTAAGTGATGCTAGTAGTGTCCCGTATACTTCTTGGTGCCTTCACTAGGTTATTGTTTATGAAGTCGATCTTAGAGTGATTCCATTAAGGAGTGTCAACACCCTTCTAAAAGGGGAAACACACACCAAGCTCACCTCTCAACCTAGCAAAAGTTGATTGGTCTAAAGGCTTGGTAAAAATATCAGCCAATTGATGATGAGTATCGACATGGCGAAGGTCGATATCACCCTTCTCATAGTGGTCTCGCAGAAAATGAAAGCGCACATCAATGTGTTTGGTCTTAGAGTGCAGCATGGGGTTCTTGGCAATGCTAATAGCACTCGTGCTGTCACAAAGCAAAGGAACACGAGAAAAGCTCAGACCAAAATCACGCAAAGTGGCCGTCATCCAAAGCAACTAGGAACAGCAGCTAGCCGCAGCAACATACTCAGCCTCCGTGGTAGACTGGGCGACGCTAGACTGCTTGCGAGAAGACCACGATACAAGAGAAGAACCAATAAACTGACAAGTCCCAGAAGTGGACTTGCGCTCAATCCGGCAACCAGCAAAATCAGCATCAGAATAACCGCAAAGGGAGAGGGTAAAGGAAGCAGAATACCAAATCCCAAATTCTGGAGTGAAGCATAAGTACCTCATAATGCGCTTGACTGCCTGACGGTGCGAGGTGCGCAGCGACGACTGAAATCACGCGCAAAGGCACACCGCGAACTGGATGTCCGAGCGTGTCGCCGTCAGGTACAGCAGCGACCCGATCATACTCTGGTACTCCTTCTGGTCCACAGCTTCTCCATCCACATCCGCATCCAAGGCCGCCGTGGTCGGCATGGGTGTTGGAAGAGGCTTGGCCTCACCCATGTCGAACTTCTTCAGGATGTCCTTGGTGTACTTGCCCTGGTGCATGAACGTCCCCTCTCGGGATTGCTTGATTTGGAACCGGAGGAAAAACGTCAACTCGCCCATCATGCTCATGTCAAACTCCCTGCTCATAGTATCTGCAAACTTGGCAACCAAAGCGTGAGAAGAACCACCGAAAATGATATCATCCACGTAAATCAGGACCAAGAGAGTGTCATTGCCTTGCTTGAGGAGCAAAAGAGTTTATCCACACATCCTATTTTAACCCTTAGCAAGCAAAAAGGTTTTCAACCTATCATACCAGGCTCTAGGGGCTTGTTTCAAACCATATAAAGCTTTGTGAGGTTTAAAAACATGTTTGGAAACTTGGGATTTTCGAAACCGGGGGGTTGTCTAACATACACTTCGTCTTCTATGTAGTCGTTTAGGAAGGCACTCTTGACATCCATTTGAAAAAGTTTAAACCCTTTGGATGCAGCAAAAGCCAAGAGTGTCCTAATTGCCTCCAAACGAGCTACGGGAGCAAAAGTCTCCTCATAGTCTATCCCCTCCTTCTGACTATACCCCTGGGCTACTAGTCTGGCCTGTTTCTCACAACATGGCCATCCTCTCCTTGTTTGTTTTTGAAAACCCATTTTGTACCAATAGGGTGACACTCAGGAGGAGGAACAAGAACCCAAACCCAATTTCTCTCAAAGTTCTCAAGCTCTTCATGCATGGCATTGACCCAATCTGGATCAGATAAAGCATGTCCAACATCTCGGGGTTCAAAATCAGCAACAAATGCAGATGAGCAAAGTGAGAGATTTGTTGTGACCTTGACCGAGTGACACGTTCGCCGATGCTACCGATCATCTGTTGAGGCGGGTGTTGGTGCTGAATGTGTCGTGGCGCCTCCCGAGCTGAAGTGATCTCCCCCTCAACAGCAGCTGGTGCTTCCTCAGGTACAAAAGGTACCGCTCGAGATGGTGGATCCCACGGCCCCCAAGTCGTTGAAGAAGAAGGATCGGAGCCATGAGTGGTAGTAGAGGTCGATCTTTGCGGCACAGCAGGTGGAGGTGGTGCTGGGACATCATCCCTTCAGCACCCTCGTCCTCATCATCAAAAAGAGGCTCGCCAACCTCATGATCACCTGCACGCTCAAAACGAGAAGAAGGACAAACCATGGTCTCATTGAAGGTGACATCTGATGTCTCCATGACTCGGTTAGTGTCAAGGTTAAGTACACGATATGCGCGAGTATGAGTGCCATAACCCAAAAACACACCGTCAGAAGAATGAGACTCAAATTTGTCCAGGTTGCCTTTCTTAAGTATAAAACAGTGGCAACCAAAAACTCAAAAATTACTTACCTTGGGCAGTTTTCCAAAACGCAACTCATAAGAAGTCTTTTTCAAGAAAGCTCGGAGAAAAATGCGATTGGAAATGTAGCATGCAGTGCTCATAGCTTCGGCCCAATATTGCCTAGGAGTCCTATGCTCATCGAGCATCGTCCTGGCCATCTCAACAAGGGTCTGATTCTTCCTCTCTACAACACCATTCTGTGGCGGTGTGTAGGGCGAAGAAAACTGATGCTCTAAACCCAAAGAGTTACAAAACTTCTCAAAATCCGAATTCTTGAATTCGGAACCATTATCACTTCTAATAGCTTGCATCGAGTTCAAAGGGAACTCGTTCTGAAGACGCAAAATCAGATTGCGAGCAAAAGAGAAAGTCTCAGTCTTCTCAGACAAAAAGAAGACCCACGAATATCTCGAAAAGTCATCAACAACAACAAGCACATACCACATCCCCCCATCCGAGCTCACCCGAGCTGGACCAACAAGGTCCATGTGTAAAAGCTCTCTAGGGCGCTTTGTCATGACCTGAGTCACTGGATGGTGGGGAGCGGCAACCATCTTCCCATGTCTACAAGAATGTTAAACAAGATCCTTCTCCATGGATAACTTGGGCAATCCTCAGATTAGGCCAAGTGAACTAAGCCTTGCAAGCAAGTCGAAGCTCAAATGTCCTAGTCTCCTATGCCACTTCCAAAGATCAAAGGAGGAAGGACCAGCCAAAAGACAACGAGAAGTGCCAAAAGACTCCGAGAAGTTCGCATGAAAGACTTTTCCAAAGGGCGAAATCAAACATACAAGATTGCCCTGAGGATCCAAAATACGACTGAGATTCGGTTTAAAACGAATCTCGTAGTCGTCATCAAAGAGTTGCGAAACAGAAAGAAGGTTAAAATGCAAGTTAGAAACAAGAGCAACATCGCGCAACAGAAAGTGCTCATTAACTCGCACCGACCCATGAGACAACACTTTACCTTTGCTATTGCCGCCGAAGGTGATAAACTCCTTTCCGGCGACTGGACTAAGACTGGAGAACCACTTGGCATTTCCGGTCATGTGTCTCGAACAACCGGAATCCACCAACCAAACGTTCTCCAATCATTTTACCTACATCAATAAAAAGACATAGGGTGAGCATATGGTCCAACACTGGGGTTAGTGAAGTAGGGAGAATAATAGTGTTGGGCCGGCTGCTCAAAAGAACGGTTAGCAAAAAAACCATTCCTAGCACGCTTACGGGAAGAGCGATCACCACGTAGTGGAAAACGTGGTCCGCTAAGGGAAGAGCGTCCATCGCGATACTCAAAACGCGGTGGGGGAAAACGCTCAACTACAAAGCCACCGCCATGGGGTCCATAGCCTACAATTGCAAGCTCCCGCTGGGCACGACCTCCTCGCGGCCTAGGCCTAGGAACTTGAGGTTTTGGACCTCTAGGCCTAGCAGCACGCCTCTGAACATTCGACACATGTACATCATGGAAAGGATGGTACATGTCCGTGTTGTTCATCTCCTTTGCACGGCGCACCTCTCTCTTGCACCGAAAGCAAAACTCACTCAAGTGTCCATCTCTCCCACAGTGCTCACAATGGTACCTCACCGCTCTCATAGGGGGTTGTTGGTACTCACGGTAGTGGGTGTGGATCACTTTGCCCTTCTATGGCATAAGCTCCTCTTGGATAGGTGGCATGGTGTCAAGCTTGTTTTTCAGGTGGTTGGGCTTAGGAGACCATGTATGTTTCTTTGGTGGAGCTCTTGGAGGTTCAACAAATACCTCATCCTTGGTGTTAGGCTTGAGAGGCTCTTTGGGTGGAATCTTGGTAAGCTTGGGAGTAGTGGTAGAGTTGGGCTTCTCACAAGGGTTAAGACCACTCGACTCTCCAATCTTGCCAAAAGATGAAACATCAACACCCTGAGCAAAGCCTACACCTGGACCTCCTGTAGCACGCTTAAACTGGGAGATCATCATCCCAAGCTGCGGCTCACCACTAGACAGCCATGACAAGATGGTCCGAAGGTATGTGTTTTCCTCCTCGGTTTGCATCTTGTCATGCTTCACGTTGGCTATCTCCATCTCCAAGCCCTCACACAAAACACACCTAGCCACACAAAGTGCTACACGAGCTGGCCTCTTCAAGACACACAATCTTGGCATTCTTCTCTGCCAACTCGGATTGCAAGCCCGCACAGGACTTGCATGCACCAAGCACCGAAGACCTTGCTCTAAGCTCATCCACCTCTCCTATCAACACAACATACTTACCTCTCAAAGTGAGAAGGTCAGTCATGTGTGTGGTGCACATTTTGCACTCACTCTCCTCAGAAACAACTACGGTGGACTTGGCAAATTCAAGCTCCTTCACTGTATCCTCCCACTTCTACCTAAACTCCTTCCGCTCTCTAGCAGCGCGCTTAAGAAGCTTGTCTTGACTAAGAAGGGCGGCAGTAAGCTTCTCAACCTCAGTGGAAAGCTCATCAGGGGTCAGAGATACCTCGGAGGTGTCATCGTCGTCGTTCTGAGGGATCTCCTCTAGCTCGTCGTCGACCTCCTTGCCGAGGGCTATGGTGTAGAAGCCCTCGGTGTTGGCGAAGAAGTAGAGGCCGTTCAGCTTGTCCTCGATCCTCTTCTTCTTCTCGGACTCGTCGTCGCTTGAGGAAGCGGAGTCGTCATCCAAGTCGTCGACGTCGCTGAGCGTGGCGAAGAATGCACGCTGCTAAGCCTGGGCCTTCTCCAAGTACTTCGTCTTGATGTACTCCTTGTTGAAGCCGCCCTTCCGCTTGTGCTTCGTGGGGACGTACTTCTCCTTGCACTTGTCGGTGTCGTACTTGTGCCCATGATCCGCCTTGCCGAAGACTTGCTTGTTCTTCTTCGAGCAATTGGAGATGAAGTGGTTGGGGTTGCTGCACTCGAAACAACCGAAGCATCCTCCTCCACGGCGACGGTTCATGCGGTTGTTGTGGAACCGCGAGAACCGGTTGGCGAGCAAAGCTAGCTCGTCATCCCCCATGAACTCCAGCTGCTCCTCTATGACAGAAAGAAGTGAAGAGAGTGCAAATCCTCCAGAGGAGTTAGCAGAAGAGCCAGAAAGCAAAGCCATTGATGGGCCAGAAGGATTTTCATAAGAAGCCCTCGCCATGGCGTCATTCTCACTGGACTTGAGCTTACTAAAGAGCTCGTCGCACGTGAGGGTCTCATAGTTATGCGATTTGATGATTGCTTGAACCTTGGAATCCCACACCGACCGATCAAGAGTATGTAAAAGCTTCAAAGCCCTCTCATGATCGTCGAAAGGCAACAGCTCCTTGTTAGCCCTCATCCTGTTGACAATCACCTGAAAGCAAGCGAATAAACTTTCTATGCTCTCGCCAGGCATATGTCAGAAGTTCTCATACTCCCTCTTGTGCGACTCGTAGAGACGGGATTTGACTTGAGAGGTTCCCTCATGGAAGCGCATGAGGGTCACCCAAATCTCACGAGCCGTGGGGAGATGAGAAACGCGATCAAACTCAGACATGCTCAAGCATGAGAAAAAAGCATTACGGGCTCGGCTATTGGCATCGTGCTCATCGATCAGATGCTGAGTGGCACGAGCAGCCAAGACCACATAATCTGCAGAGTTGCAAATATCCCAGATGGAAGCACCCAAACTCTACAGATTGGTCGACATGCGTATCTTCCAATACGCATAGTTCGTCCCATCGAAAAACGGCGGTTTGCCCACGCCGCGATCCATGTCGCCTTCTGTGGATCTGGAACCGGCTAAGGTGGAAGATCCTTCACCCGCTCTGATACCAATTGAAGGACCGAAAATGCTACCAGAAAGTGACCAGAGGGGGGGTGAATGGGAGCTTCAAATTTCTTTTCAGAAACTTGTCGCCACTGTCCCGAGAATCAACCCCTAAGAGCAAACCTAGAGCTTGCAAGTGTTCATGACCCTAGATGTAGGGTGGATGCTTGCAAGAAGCACAGCGGGACACTACACAACTCTATAAACCCAACGCAATAGCCGGAAACAAAAACCGATAACAGATGAACAAGCTACGGACGAAAACACAAAAAACAGTACTGACCGGACTCTGGCCAGCGTCCGGTCAGGTTTGATCGGACGCGTCCGGTCGCTCGAAAACCGGTTTGGAACCTCATTGTTTCAGACCGGACTCTGAGGGTCCGTGTGTCCGGTCACAGCCTTAGCGTCCGGTCAGTTCGGACAAAAACCATGAACAGTGTGACGAGTGCGTCCAGTCACTTGTGAGTCAAGCGTCAGGTCAGATCGTGATGAAGAACACAGCAGACATGTTCAACCACCGGACTCTGGACCGAGCGTCCGGTCAGCCCGTGGAGTGAGTCCGGTCACCCCGAAAACCAGCTATTCATTCTCCGATTCGACTCAGACTCACCCAAAACGAAACCTCTAGGGTCCAAACATGGTGAGTAGAGTCACAAGGAGGATAGTGAGCTACCCCTAAGAGATCATGGCTCGAACCTATCTCCAAATCGATGAATCGAGAGAAATCAAGAAGAGGGAAGAAAAGTTGATCCAAAATTAAAACCGATCGATCTACTTGTTCATGAGGTTTCAGTTAAATTCCTTCAGTGAAAGTGATCTCCTCACTGCAAAGAACAAGTTGATTCAAATAGTTTTGCAAATGGAGCAACGTAGAAGGAGAACGATCAACGGGAAAATCGTGGAGAAAAAGCAAAACACGAAGAACAACTCCAAAACGCGAATCACAGCCACGAATTGCAACCGTGTGGCTACCACACGCTACAACAGTGAGATTACGGTCTCACTTCCCAAAAATCTCACGAACACAGAGGTATGATTGTCTTCTCTGTGGATCTCAGTTCACTACAGCAGAGGATGGGGACAGCAGGAAAACCTAGAAGGAAAAATAGCAAATGCCTGAGATAAGATGGGAGGTGGGTGTCTCCCTCTACTTATCCTAATTCTAATTTACACTCTACCCCTAGTTATTTACAGAGCGAACCAGCCAAACCCTAAGGCTATCCTAGACCAACTCGAAGATGAAGGTGATCCGACGGCCACGCCCGCACAATTGGTAGCGTTGCTTCGACGCAACCTCACCAATTGCCGCCACGTGCCACCTCCGCTCTGACCGTCCTTTTCCCGGACTTCGCCCCCGGTTTTGAGGCCCAAACCGGGAAACCAACCTTCACGACCAACCCCCGGGTTTGAGGCCCAAACCAGGAAACCTGCCGTCCATTGCCTGAGTTTTGAGGCCCAAACTCAGAAACCCGCAGCGCCCAGGTTTTGAGGACCAAACCTGGAAACCGTCCTCAGCCCAAGTTTTGTGGCCCAAACTCGGAAACCATCAGCGCCCAGGTTTTGAGGCCCAAACCTGGAAACCGTCCACTCGATGGGTTTTCTGTGGCTCGACCATCAAACCGAGCCGTAGAGGGGATGCACTGCTCGTGCACCCCATCCACCGACACGTGTCCCCAGGTCCTCGACCCAAGCAACACCATGCCCGCAAGTCTTCGCTCGTCGCTGTCCCAGGCTGCCAGCCACCACAGCTGATCCTCGGGCCACCGGTCCCTCAGTCCAAGCCTCACGTCCGCCCTTCGTCACTCTAGGTCCATCGGCACGGCACGTCTCTACTTGACCTTCACCTTGCCTTTGATCACTGTATTCGTGCTCGACACCTGCACAACACAAGCCAAAGAACATGCACATTATCCCAGTTGACAATCACTCATCACTCGAGACTCGGCATACACCCAAGTATCCGCAGATACATCGTTGGCCAAAAGAATCAACTCTGCCAAATATTAGCATGTGTATGATATGCTCCATAATGTCCTCCATAGGGTGATGCATGACATCTGTCTATGATCTTTGTGGCTTCTTCCATTAGGACACATCTCCTTAGCAATCCATTAGAGCAGACACGATAAAAGTATGGATCATCCCATAAGTGGCAGCGGGCATCGTATTTGAGCTTTCTCTTGTTTCCTCCTGGTGGAACATAACCTGCAACCATAAAATTCACAATATCCGCATACCAGGGGTCTGAGTGTGTTACCGCGAGGAGTGTGTCATTCCTAAGATAGTCATTAATGGGTAATTCATGTGTTTCCTTATATTGCAACCTAGACAAGTGATAAGCTACCGAGTTCTCTACTCCTTTCTTATCTCTAATTTCTATGTCAAATTCTTGGAGTAGGAGAATCCATCGGATTAATCGAGGCTTAGCATCATTCTTAGTGAGGAGGTATTTAAGAGCAGCATGATCTGTATAAATGATTAGTTTTGCTCCTACTAAGTAAGACCTAAACTTGTCTATTGCAAAGACAACAACTAGCAACTCTTTTTGAGTGGTAGCATAATTGAGTTGTGGCCCAGACAAAGTTTTACTAGCATAGGATATAGCATAGTGCTTTTTATCTTTAGTTAGGTGAAGAACAGCTCCTACAGCAAAGTCGTGGCATCACACATGATCTCAAAGGGTAGCTTCCAATCAGGTGGCTAAATGATTGGAGCTGAAATAAGTGCCTTTTTAAGGATTTGAAAAGATTCATGACACTCATTATTAAAGATGAATGGCGTATCTTTAGCTATGAGGCTTGTCAGGGGTCTAGCAATTTGAGAAAAGTTTTTAATGAAACGCATATAGAACCCTGCATGGCCTAAAAAGCTATGAACACCTTTCACATTTGTGGGAGGTGGAAGTTGTTCTATGACTTCAATTTTTGCTTTATCCACTTCTATCCAACTCTCAGAGATCTTGTGTCCTAGCACTATTCCTTCCTGAACCATAAAGTGACATTTCTCCTAGTTTAGGACTAAGTGCTTTTCTTCACACTGTTGTAAGACTCTGTCTAAATTCTTAAGACCATCATCGAAGGTTTTGCCATAGATGGTAAAGTCATCCATGAACACCTCCACAATTTTCTCAATCATGTCAGAGAAAATAGACATCATGCACCGTTGGAAAGAAGCTGGAGCATTGCACAATCCAAACAACATTCGTCGGTATGCGTAAGTTCCATACGGGCAAGTAAAAGTGGTGTTACTCTGGTCATCTGGGTGGATTGGGATTTGATGATACCCGGAATACCCATCAAGGAAACAAAAGAAAGAGTGGTTTGCAAGTCGTTCCAACATTTCATCAATGAAGGGTAACGGGAAGTGATCTTTCTTTGTAGCCTTGTTAAGTTTCCGATAATCAATGCACATACGCCACCCAGTGACAGTTCGTTGTGGGATAAGTTCATTATTTTCATTTCTAACGACTGTCATTCCTCTCTTCTTCGCCACGACTTGCACTGGGCTAACCCACTCGCTATGTGGCACAGGATAGATAATCCCAGCATGTAAAAGCTTCAAGACCTCTTTCTTAACAACCTCTCGCATAGCATTATTAAGTCTTCGTTGTGGCTCCCTCGAAGGTGTGCAATTAGGATCAGTGGGGATGCGATGAGTGCAGAGAGCGGGACTAATGTCGATGAGGTCTTCAAGTGAGTAGCCTATAGCAGATCTATGTCTTTCTAGAATAGTGACAAGTTGTTGTGTTTTATCTTGAGTGAGCTTGTCACTAATGATCACAGGGGTTTCTCGATTATTATTAAGAAAGGCATATTTCAAGCCTGGAGGAAGAGGTTTTAATTCAATTGAGGGTTGGGATGGCACCTCCATTGGATCTATCTTAATTGGGTCTGCTAACTCTTCCTCTTCTAGAATGAAGTTCATCGTCGAAGAGTGGTTGGGCTATGTCTTCTAAAGCTGACATTAGGACTTCCTCAATAGGATCTTGTTCGGGCTTGGGTTCTACTATGCATTGTGTGAGCGTGCAAGTGAGATATCAATAGTAGATTTTCCCCAGCTTCAAAGTCAAGAGGCTTTGATTTGGTCTCTCTTGAAATAGTGTGCCAAAACGTACACCAATCAAGAGAGACATGTCTGAGATGTCACAAATGTGAAAGTCTAGACGATACTCAGATCCGCTTATGCGCATTGGAATAGACCTCATGTGACGGAACGGCCCTAATCTCATGGCCCACGTGTCCCTGTCAACCTCTGACAGCCGAACCCATGTTCCATGTGATTAAGACCTGTTCGCCACCGGGCTACATCAGTGCCCAATGTCCGCAGGATCATCTCACAATTCGGTTACAGCATTGCATACTTTTACAAATAACATCGGAATAAAGAGCGGAAGACTTAAATAACATTAGTTTTACAAAGCAGGGTTCCAAATAGAAATTAAGGTGCAGTTATTACAAACCAAGTTCTTGATAATAGAAATAGACATAGGCAACATAGTGGAGAACAGCAAAGATACTTATAATCACCCAGCCCGAGGGTGTACAACTATTCTTCGGCCTCATCGGCCTCTTCCTGGACGATGGTCACGCAGCAGGGTGCAAGACACATCGGGGACTCTGTCATACCTGCAGCATGGGTAACAAACCCTGAGTACTGGGGTACTCAACAAGACTTACCCGACTAAAGAAAAGGGAGAAGACTCAGGAATGAGAGGCTTAGGGTAGTCAAGGTAAGGCTTAAGCAAGATCAAGTATTTTGCAGAAAAGCATTTTTGTAAACCTTATTTTATTTTTGAAAGATTCAGTATTCCTCAATTCTTCATCGTTCATGATTCATTTTACATTTCAAAACATTCCTAGTTGAGAACCACTCTCCGTTGACAGTCAGTGACCAAGTCTCCATAACCGAGGAGCAACGTTAATCCGGATAAATAATACTCAGCTGAGGATCCCTATCCACACTGCATATGTAGCACCCAAGCTTGCATATGCCAACTCGTCTACCACGATTCCTCCAAGATTGGACCCGGTCCTACGCCACCCGGAAGTACAGTACACCACTCCTTTCCAGGTACGACGACCACGTGGGTACATGCTACTTCCGCCATCTCTCCACTCCCAGTGCGCGGTTGTCGGTCCCAATCAAGGATTTCTCGGAGCCAGAGCTTTCCGAAGTATGTGAATAGTTACAAGTCTTGACCAGCAGGCCCCCATACGGATGGTCCCTAATTTTCCAGCCAGAACTATACCTTGGTCATATCTCACCCAAGCGTAATAGTCCTGTCAGTTTTTCAACCCTGTCCCGGTCGGTGTCAACTGTTGAGTCCCGGACTACAACATGACGGCACCGTACGCTCGGACAACCTCTCCTCGCTATTGACTAGGTACGGATCAGATACCTAGCCAACAGCCGGGGAGTAAGACCAAATTCCCATAAACATTCCTTAAGTGATCACACTTTTGAAATTGGCATTTTATTGCAAAGTCTAATTCAATAAGCATTGCTAAGCATTTTTCAAATACTTTTGAAAAGCAGGTATCAGGTGTATCAGTGGTCAAGGTGGATAGTGCATCAATTAGGATAGCACACAACTCCTATAAACCTAATGCAATAATTTAACTCAAAAGCATTTAAGGAAATCATTTTATAAATTCAAGGAAAGGGTTAAATGCACCGGGGCTTGCCTTGAAGAGCAAAGACAGCTGGCTCAGGGTTGGAGGTGCAGAGGTCGAAGCTCGGAGTTACCTCGGGAGCAGGTTCGTCGGCGGCGGCCTCGACTTTGACTTCTCTTCGGTGACTATACGAATGCAATGATGCATGCACATGAGTATGCTAGCATGAACAATGCAAAACAGGGCATACAACATGAACCCTAATCACTTTTTCTATTTTCCTTAATTATTTAAAAAGGTCATTTTATGAAGTTGCTCCAAAAATTACCAAATTAATCACATAAGTTCATTATGGTGTAGATAGATGGCAAAACAAATTTCATAATTTTTGGAGGTCATTAAGGTGCTCAAATAAAATCAGACATTAATTAACAAAGGCACTATTTAACAATTAAAGATAAATGCTCAAAAATCAACTTGTTCCAAAAGACTTCAAAATTTCACCAGAGACTAAACATGGCATAGGAAGCTCACAAAAATTTATCTCATGATTTTTGGAGTTATAAATAATTTCTAAAAATCCAAAACCATCCATTTATTAATTAAAAGAGGGATTTTACATTTTCAAATTCTTGCAGAAAAGTCAAGTTTCATATTTTTATAAAATACTACACAGTGCATGGAGCATACCATAATTTTATCAGGATTTAAGGAACAACAATTAATTCACACAAAAAGAGAAAACAGCACACTATTCACACTCTTTCAAAAAGAAAAGAAAAAGAAAAGCTGTGCGCGCTCCTTCTCGCAGGGGCTCGGGCGAATCGCTGCGAGGGCGGACAGCAGGGCTCGGGCGAGGCGGAAACAAGCGTTTCGTCCGAGGCCTGGCCGGGAGGCTCGGGCGAAGCGGAACAAGCGTTTCGTCCGAGGCCTGGCCGGGAGGCTCGGGCGAAGCGGAGACAAGCGTCCGTCCGAGGCCTGGCCGGGAGGCTCGGGCGAAGCGGAGACAGCGTCCGTCCGAGCCTGGCGGGAGGCTCGGGCGAAGCGGAGGGAAGCAGAGACTGGGGGCTTCGAGTGCTTACCACGGGTCGGAGGCAGGGCTCGGCTGCTTCGAGGGAGCGCGGTTCGCAGGCGTGCTCGAGGGTGTGGCTCGGGAACGTGCTCGAGGGTGAGGCTCGACACGTGCTCGAGGGTGAGGCTCGAGGAAGGAGACGCCGCGGCGGCACTCCGGCGATTCGGCGATCCTGCGCAACACACGAGACCGCAAGGGCCTGGTTAGAGTCGCGCGGAGCCAAGGAAGCTGACACAGGGGTCAGGGGAAGATGATCGTGGCCGGAGAGGTAGTATTTCACGAACCCGAGTTCACCGGTGTTTCGTCGGAGTTGGGAAGATGGGGTTACGCCGGGCGATTGGAGGCGGGGGAGGTGAAATTGAGGGGCTGGGAAGCTTCACGAGCTCAAGGCGGAGCTTTCGGGCTAGGTGGTTGAGCGGCGGGAGCTTCGGAGTGGGCTGGCGACGGCGGCGGAGATGAGTGAGGAGCTCGGACTCCGGCGGTCCCTTTTATAGGCACGGTCGGGGACGGTAGAGAGCACGGGATGGTGTGGATGAGCTCGGCCGAGGCGTGCGCACTCGATTGCAAGCGCGGGGAGGACGGCGTGCACCCAGGGCCTGGGCGAAGGTCGCCGGTGACGGCCACGCGGCGGCGAGCCCTGGCACTGTAGGGACGGGCGCGGAGGTCAGCGCTCGTGCGAGGGTGCGAAATGATGGGCGGGCGCAGGCGACAAGTCGGGGGCGGGCGTGCGGCTGCCAGGCACGCGTGGCGCAACGGCGCTGGCGCGCGGCCATGGCCGGGGCCCCTGCTGTAGGTGAAGATGAACAGGGCTAGGTCTTAGGGTTTGACTATGGGCTGATTTTGTATTTTGCAAATTACTTCCAAAACTTGAACTGAGCAGCAAAAACTCAAAACACCAAAGTTGTCAGAAAAAGGAGATCTACAACTTTGTCAAAAAGAATATTTTCAAATCCAAATAGTTTTTGGACCACATTTGAAAACAGAAAAGGGAACACTTTTGATTTGAATAAATTCAAAATTACTTTTGATTTTACATTGAAAGTTGGAAATCTGCAAATATGAAAGTTGTTCCTTTTATCAAAACCTACAACTTTGCTAATATACCCTTTTCTGAAACTCAATAGTTTTTAAATAAATTTTGAAAACTGAAAAGGGGACAAAAACTGGAATTTGAATGAATTTGGATTTACTTCAAACTTTGTACAGAAACTTGAAAATTTGTAAATACCAAAGTTGTTTCTCTTGCCAGATCTACAACTTTGCTTTTTGGACCAACCTCAAATTTGAATAATTTTTGAATTACAAAAAGAGGGATAAAATCCAGGGTTGGAAATCAGGGTTTTGCAAAGGGATTTGAAATCTGATTTGGTTTTTGAACTTTGGCCACACAACAAAACTTCAAGACATCCAACTGAACAAGAATTACACAAAGCTAGGCACAGAGGTGAAATTACCATTTTTGCCCTTATAGGAAGATTTGGGCTTTAGGGTTTTGAAAAGAGATTGCTACACAAGTACTAAGCAAACATAAATGCAAGGCAAGAATGATTAATGACTAATGATGATGACATGTCAGGTTAATTACATATTAAACACCAGAGGTGTTACAGCCTTCCCCCTAAAAGAAATCTCCCCGAGATTCCACGTCTTAAGAAGGAAAAGGCAAAACCTTACATCTACAGAGATTCGAGAAAGTCGGGATAGTTCTTTGCTAAGAAGTCTTCGGATTCCCAGGTGGCTTCTTCTTCAGAGTGCTGGTTCCACTGGATCTTGTACCATCTTGTGGTGGTTCTTCGGGTAACACGATCCTTGTGATCCAACACGCGAACTGGATACTCAGTGTATGACAGATCTGGTTCTAGCTCAACGCCTTCAACTTCAACCACATGTTCAGGTACTCGGAGGCACTTCTTGAGTTGGGAGACATGAAACACATTATGAACTGCTGAAAGATGATCGGGCAACTTAGCTTGTAAGCGACCTTGCCACAACGATCCAGAATCTCAAAGGGACCAATGTAGCGGGGTGCTAACTTTCCTTTGACTCCAAAACGAGTGACTCCTTTGGTGGGTGAGACCTTCAGGTACACATAATCCCCGATCTCGAACTGCAGAGGTCGACGTCTCTTGTCAGCATAACTTTTCTGTCGAGACTGTGCAATCTTCATGTTCTCTTGTATATGCTTGACTTTCTCTTCCATATCTTTTACTAGGTCAACTCCAAAGAATTCCCTTTCTCCGGGTTCAGACCAATTGAGAGGTGTACGACAACGGCGGCCGTACAGTGCTTCAAAGGGTGCCATTTTGATGCTCTCTTGGTAACTGTTATTATATGAGAACTCTGCCAAGGGCAAACAGTCATCCCAAGTATCTGCGAAGGTGAGCACACATGCTCTCAACATATCCTCTAACACTTGGTTGACTCGCTCAGTTTGTCCATCTGTTTGCGGATGATATGCCGTACTATGCAAGAGCTTGGTTCCAAGTGAGGTATGGAACGCTTTCCAAAACTTTGCGACAAACTGGGTACCACGATCAGAGATAATGCTCTTGGGTATGCCATGGAGTTTCACTATGTGGTTCTTGTACAAAGTGGCATAAGTGGGGACGGTGTAACTGGTCTTCACTGGCAGGAAGTGAGCTTGCTTAGTGAGGCGATCCACGATCACCCATATGGAATCAAAACCTCTTGATGTCTTGGGTAGACCATTGATAAAGTCCATACTGATATCGTCCCATTTCCAAGCAGGTACAGGTAAAGGTTGCAATTCTCCTCCGGGCTTCATGTGCACGGCTTTGACTTTCTGGCAGGTATCGCACTGAGCGACATACGGGCGATCTCAATCTTCATCTTTGTCCACCAGAATTGCTGCTTCAAATCCTGGTACATTTTGTTGCTGCCGGGGTGGATGGAGAATCTAGTCAAGTGTGCTTCATCAAGGATTAACTTTCTTAACTCAGGCACTTTAGGAACTACTAACCGATTCTTAAACCATTACTCCTGCATCATCGATCCTGAAACAATCAGCCTTTCCGGATTGGACCTTTTCGATGATGTGCTTGATTCCAGGGTTATCTTTTTGTGCAGCGATGATCTGCTCTCTGATAGGGGTTTCTATTCTGATATTATTCAGAGTTCCTTGTGGAATCATTTCAATATTCAACTTTTCCAGCTCATAACACAAAGAAGAATCATAGGGTTTCTTCATCAGACAGTTGCAATAAGACTTGCGACTGAGTGCATCGGCGACCACATTCGCCTTACCCGGATGGTAATGCACTTCAAGATCATAGTCCTTAATTAACTCAAGCCATCTTCTCTGCCTCATATTCAGTTCCTCTTGAGTGAAGATATACTTCAGGCTTTTGTGATCAGTGTACACATTACAGGTACTGCCAACAAATAATGACGCCAGATCTTCAAGGCATGCACTACTGCTGCTAACTCGAGATCATGAGTTGGGTAATTCTCTTCATGTCGCTTAAGCTGTCGGGAGGCATAAGCGATCACTCGACCTTCTTGCATCAAAACACAGCCCAAACCAGTACCAGATGCATCACAGTAGACATCAAAGGGCTTCTCGATGTTCGGCTGGGCTAGCACTGGTGATGTAGTTAACAGTTTCTTCAGAGTTTGAAAGGCTTGCTCACAGGCTGGTGACCAGACAAACTTCACAGAATTCTTTACTAACTCAGTGATAGGCTTGGCGATTCTTGAGAAATCTGGGATGAATCGACGATAATATCCTGCCATTCCCATAAACTGCGGACTTGATGAACAGTGGTAGGTGGCTTCCAATCCAGAATGTCTGCCACTTTACCAGGGTCAACTGACACACCTTCAGCGGAAAGGACATGACCAAGAAACTGTATCTGATCTAACCAGAACTCACATTTACTGAACTTGGCATACAGCTGATGTTCTCTGAGACGGGATAGAACGATACGAAGATGTTCGGCGTGATCTTCAGGGGTTTGAGTAGACAAGGATGTCGTCAATGAACACGACCACGAATTTATCAAGCTCTGGCATGAACACAGAGTTCATGAGGTACATGAAATGAGCAGGGGCATTGGTCAAACCGAAGGACATGACCAAGTACTCATATAGGCCGTATCTGGTGGTGTGAAAGCTGTTTTAGGAATATCTTCAGGACGAATCTTTATTTGGTGGTAGCCAGATCTGAGATCGATCTTGGAGAATACTTTGGCTCCAGCTAACTGGTCAAAGAGAAGATCAATACGAGGCAAGGGATATTTATTTTTGATGGTGACCTCATTGAGTGGCGATAATCAATGCACATTCTGAGAGTCTTGTCTTTCTTCTTTACAAAGAGTTGCAGGACAGCCCAAGGAGACGAGCTTGGGCGAATGAAACCCTTGTCCAACAAATCTTGTAATTGGATTTTTAGTTCTGCCAACTCTCTGGGAGGCATTCGATAAGCTCTGCGGGATATAGGAGCAGTCCCGGGCTTTAGCTCTATGGCAAACTCAACGTCACGGTCAGGAGGCAGACCAGGCAAATCCTCAGGAAAAACATCAGGGAATTCACAAACCACGGGGATGTCCCGGGTTTCCAGAACATAGGCGGTATTTATTTGAGTGGCTGCTGGTTTTTGAGGCATTGGAAGTTGGAGAAGGAGTTTGGCGGTACTGTTAGGAATATCCACTCTCACAACTCTATTCAAGATGTCGATCATGGCTTTATACTGACACATCCAATTCATGCCTAGGATGACATCTATCTCCTGATCATGAAGCACTATCATGGTGGTGGGAAATACATGTTCCCCCAACATTACTGGTATACTGCGAACCACTTCCTTAGTACTTATACGCCCTCCAGGCGAAAATATGCAGAAACTTTCTTTAAAATCCTCAATTGATATTTCATGCTTGATGACAAAAGTACGACTGATGAAGGAATGCGATGCACCAGAATCAAACAACACAACTGCAGGGTGATTGGCAACAGGAAACCTACCGATCATGACGGGCTCCCCTTCTGGTATCGCTGACAGCGGTGTAGTAGACTTGCCCGTGCTTCTTGACAATCTTGCCCTTCTGAGCATGCTGCTGCTGTGCACGGTGCTGCTGCTGCTGAGATCCTCCAGGATTCTTCTGAGCATTCTGAGCATACCTCTTGGGCTTTGGGCACTCACGAGACCAGTGACCAAGCTGGCCGCAGTTGTAGCAGGGATGGTTGTAGGCTGTTTGTGGAGTGGTGATACGAACACCTGGGGCGTTCGGCTGTGTGGCACTCTGCTGGTTGGCATTATGGGTGGTGGCCGCGGTACGGACGACCACTTGCTGGTTGGGGTAAGGTAGACGATTGTGGTGGTGGCTGGGGTGATAGATGATTCTCTGGCGTTTGTGACCGCCAGAGAAGCTGCCTGACCCTGCTTTCTTTCTTCTTCTTCTCTTCCTGGTACTGGCGATTGCTTTCTTCAAAAGCAACAGCCCGGTCAACAACATCGTGATAAGACCCAGTCAGGTTATTGGACAAGCTCCTGCGGATCTTTGGGTGCAGTCCTCTGAGGAAACAATCCCTCTTCTTCTCATCTGTGTTGACATACTCTGAGGCATACTGGCTGAGATGATTGAATTGACCCACATACTGCATGACTGTGGAGTCTTTCTGTTGGAGAGCCAGGAACTGATCAAGCTTCATTTTCATCAAATCCGGAAGGGATGTGATGAGCACGGAAAGCAGTGCGGAACTCCTCCCAGGTCAACCGATGACCTTCTGGCTGGGCAGCCAACAGGTTGGCGTACCAAGCACTTGCCGGACCACGAAGCTGCTGTGAAGCGAACCGTGGCTTCTGGATATCGGTGCAGTTGATAAGACCAAACTTCTGCTCCATGGTGCGGAGCCAATCATCAGCTTCGAGGGGTTCATCGGCCTTGGTGAAGACCGGTGGACGAGTTTCGGTGAATTCCACATAGGTGGTCTCTTGGTTGATGTTGTGGCGACCACGGTGAAAGTTCTGCTGTCCTTGGTTTTGAGCCATTAGGTTGGCAGCGGCGGCCAAGGCTGCAATGGCATCTGCTAGGGTAGCTGGGACAGGTGGAGGGTTTGGGAGGTTGGCATCATCAGAACCTCCAGCTCCAGTGCGAGTGTTCACAGGCATCTGTTAAGCAACTTGGAACTTAGCATTCATAGATAGGGTTCTGAAAACAACAGACTGATAGCTTCTTCTGATACAAAGACTGATGACTTGATAAGGTGACTGACAGATGATACAGACCGATAAGGGAAAAATGCGAAAAGAAAGATAGCCAGACTTGGCAACAGACAGACTAACGCCCCCAAACCTAGACTAAGGTTTTAGGTAAGCAGATGGTACAGACACTACGAGTCTAGTCGTCGTCGATGATGATCATGTCTTCGTCGTCGTCTTCTTCGAGGATGAGCTCAGGCTCCTCCTCCTCGTCCTCGTCTTCAGCGTGGACGTCCTCAGCAGGTTCAATTTCTTCGTCCACGTCTGGCTCTTGTTCCACATCGGGTTCTTCCACTACTCACTCGTCCTCAGGGTCTTCCATAACCGGGGGTACCAAGGGGTGGAGTTGATCATACAGCTGATGCACTTCCTCATGAAGCATATCATTGAACTGTTCAATCTGAGCTGTGTACTGCTGCAGTCCGTGGAGCTGGGCTCTGGTAACGTCCTCGCGGGTCCAAGCATCATTGCGCTGCTCGATAGCGCGAACCGTATTCCGATTGGCCTGCTCCAGGGAAGCTCGTGCCTCATAAAACTCCAGGCGTGAGTGGTAGAAGTCATGCTCCAAGTTCTTCAGCTCAGCCTTCAGATCCTTGATCTCCTCCTTCAGGTTCTTACGGGTGCGGCGGGGAAAGCGACGACCGTTGGAAGATTCTCCAGTCTCCTCCCCAGCGCGTGGTGCCAGCTGGTGGCGTGGCACACCATGCGGTCCAGTCGACTTGCGGGCAGTCAGCTTGATACGGGCCATGTCTGGATAAGAGAAGATGGATGAGAAAGGCTAGCAAGAACAGGTAAAGGCATACTACCCCAACGAGAGAGACTTAGTGAGGGATGTGGATCTGAGTTACTTAATGATTATGACATGATGCATACTCGTTTCCATATGGACTCAAAGCAATGCAATAAATAAATAAGGTACATAGGGCTTAAAACGGCCCTAATCTCATGGCCCACGTGTCCCTGTCAACCTCTGACAGTCGAACCCATGTTCCATGTGATTAAGACCTGTTCGCCACCCAGGGCTACATCAGTGCCCAATGTCCGCAGGATCATCTCACAATTCGGTTACAGCATTGCATACTTTTACAAATAACATCGGAATAAAGAGCGGAAGACTTAAATAACATTAGTTTTACAAAGCAGGGTTCCAAATAGAAATTAAGGTGCAGTTATTACAAACCAAGTTCTTGATAATAGAAATAGACATAGGCAACATAGTGGAGAACAGCAAAGATACTTATAATCACCCAGCCCGAGGGTGTACAACTATTCTTCGGCCTCATCGGCCTCTTCCTGGACGATGGTCACGCAGCAGGGTGCAAGACACATCGGGGACTCTGTCATACCTGCAGCATGGGTAACAAACCCTGAGTACTGGGGTACTCAACAAGACTTACCCGACTAAAGAAAAGGGAGAAGACTCAGGAATGAGAGGCTTAGGGTAGTCAAGGTAAGGCTTAAGCAAGATCAAGTATTTTGCAGAAAAGCATTTTTGTAAACCTTATTTTATTTTTGAAAGATTCAGTATTCCTCAATTCTTCATCGTTCATGATTCATTTTACATTTCAAAACATTCCTAGTTGAGAACCACTCTCCGTTGACAGTCAGTGACCAAGTCTCCATAACCGAGGAGCAACGTTAATCCGGATAAATAATACTCAGCTGAGGATCCCTATCCACACTGCATATGTAGCACCCAAGCTTGCATATGCCAACTCGTCTACCACGATTCCTCCAAGATTGGACCCGGTCCTACGCCACCCGGAAGTACAGTACACCACTCCTTTCCAGGTACGACGACCACGTGGGTACATGCTACTTCCGCCATCTCTCCACTCCCAGTGCGCGGTTGTCGGTCCCAATCAAGGATTTCTCGGAGCCAGAGCTTTCCGAAGTATGTGAATAGTTACAAGTCTTGACCAGCAGGCCCCCATACGGATGGTCCCTAATTTTCCAGCCAGAACTATACCTTGGTCATATCTCACCCAAGCGTAATAGTCCTGTCAGTTTTTCAACCCTGTCCCGGTCGGTGTCAACTGTTGAGTCCCGGACTACAACATGACGGCACCGTACGCTCGGACAACCTCTCCTCGCTATTGACTAGGTACGGATCAGATACCTAGCCAACAGCCGGGGAGTAAGACCAAATTCCCATAAACATTCCTTAAGTGATCACACTTTTGAAATTGGCATTTTATTGCAAAGTCTAATTCAATAAGCATTGCTAAGCATTTTTCAAATACTTTTGAAAAGCAGGTATCAGGTGTATCAGTGGTCAAGGTGGATAGTGCATCAATTAGGATAGCACACAACTCCTATAAACCTAATGCAATAATTTAACTCAAAAGCATTTAAGGAAATCATTTTATAAATTCAAGGAAAGGGTTAAATGCACCGGGGCTTGCCTTGAAGAGCAAAGACAGCTGGCTCAGGGTTGGAGGTGCAGAGTCGAAGCTCGGAGTTACTTCGGGAGCAGGTTCGTCGGCGGCGGCCTCGACTTTTGACTTCCTTCCTCGGTGACTATACGAATGCAATGATGCATGCACATGAGTATGCTAGCATGAACAATGCAAAACAGGGCATACAACATGAACCCTAATCACTTTTTCTATTTTCCTTAATTATTTAAAAAGGTCATTTTATGAAGTTGCTCCAAAAATTACCAAATTAATCACATAAGTTCATTATGGTGTAGATAGAGATGGCAAAACAAATTTCATAATTTTTGGAGGTCATTAAGGTGCTCAAATAAAATCAGACATTAATTAACAAAGGCACTATTTAACAATTAAAGATAAATGCTCAAAAATCAACTTGTTCCAAAAGACTTCAAAATTTCACCAGAGACTAAACATGGCATAGGAAGCTCACAAAAATTAATCTCATGATTTTTGGAGTTATAAATAATTTTCTAAAAATCCAAAACCATCCATTTATTAATTAAAAGAGGGATTTTACATTTTCAATTCTTGCAGAAAAGTCAAGTTTCATATTTTTATAAAATACTACACAGTGCATGGAGCATACCATAATTTTATCAGGATTTAAGAACAACAATTAATTCACACAAAAAAGAGAAACAGCACACTATTCACACTCTTTCAAAAAGGAAAAAGAAAAGAGCGCTGTGCTCCTTTCTCGCAGGGGCTCGGGCGAATCGCTGCGAGGCGGACAGCAGGGCTCGGGCGAGGCGGAAACAAGCGTTTCGTCCGAGGCCTGGCCGGGAGGCTCGGGCGAAGCGGAGACAGCGTTTCGTCCGAGGCCTGGCCGGGAGGCTCGGGCGAAGCGGAGACAAGCGCTTCGAGGCCTGGCCGTGAGGCTCGGTTGAAGCGGAGACAAGCGTCCGTCCGAGGCCTGGCCGGGAGGCTCGGGCAAGCGGAGTGGAAGCAGAGACCGGGGCTTCGAGTGCTTACCACGGGTCGGAGGCAGGGCTCGGCTGCTTCGAGGGAGCGCGGTTCGCAGGCGTGCTCGAGGGTGTGGCTCGGGAACGTGCTCGAGGGTGAGGCTCGACACGTGCTCGAGGGTGAGGCTCGAGGAAGGAGACGGCCGCGGCGGCACTCCGGCGATTCGGCGATCCTGCGCAACACACGAGACCGCAAGGGCCCGGTTAGAGTCGCGCGGAGCCAAGGAAGCTGACACAGGGGTCAGGAAGATGATCGTGGCCGGAGAACCCGAGTTCACCGGTGTTTTCGTCGGAGTTTGGGAAGATGGGGTTACGCCGGGCGATTGGAGGCGGGGGGGTGAAATTGAGGGGTGGGAAGCTTCGCGAGCTCAAGGCGGAGCTTTCGGGCTAGGTGGTTGAGCGGCGGGAGCTTCGGAGTGGGCTGGCGACGGCGGCGGAGATGAGTGAGGAGCTCGGACTCCGGCGGTCCCTTTTATAGGCACGGTCGGGGACGGTAGAGAGCACGGATGGTGTGGATGAGCTCGGCCGAGGCGTGCGCACTCGATTGCAAGCGGCGGGAGGACGGGCGTGCACCCAGGGCCTGGGCGAAGGCTTGCCGGTGACGGCCACGCGGCGGCGACGCCCTGGGCACTGTAGGGGACGGGGCGGAGGTCAGCGCTCGCGAGCGGGTGCGAATGATGGCGCGGGCGCAGGCGACAAGTCGGGGGCGGGCGTGCGGCTGCCAGGCACGCGTGGCGCAAACGGCGCTGGCGCGCGGCCATGGCCGGGCCCCTCCCTGTAGGTTGAAGACGAACAGGGCTAGGTCTTAGGGTTTGACTATGGGCTGATTTCTGTATTTTGCAAATTACTTCCAAAACTTGAACTGAGCAGCAAAAACTCAAACACCAAAGTTGTGCAGAAAAAGGAGATCTACAACTTTGTCAAAAAGAATATTTTCAAAATCCAAATAGTTTTTGGACCACATTTGAAAACAGAAAAGGGAACACTTTTGGGATTTGAATAAATTCAAAATTACTTTTGATTTTACATTGAAAGTTGGAAATCTGCAAATATGAAAGTTGTTCCTTTTATCAAACCTACAACTTTGCTAATATACCCTTTTTCTGAAACTCAATAGTTTTTAAATAAATTTTGAAAACTGAAAAGGGGACAAGAACTGGAATTTGAATGAATTGGATTTACTTCAAACTTTGTACAGAAACTTGAAAATTTGTAAATACCAAAGTTGTTTCTCTTGGCCAGATCTACAACTTTGCTTTTTGGACCAACCTCAAATTTTGAATAATTTTTGAATTACAAAAAGAGGGATAAAATCCAGGGTTTGGAAATCAGGGTTTTGCAAGGGATTTGAAATCTGATTTTGGTTTTTGAACTTTGGCCAACAACAAAACTTCAAGACATCCAACTGAACAAGAATCACACAAAGCTAGGCACAGAGGTGAAATTACCATTTTTGCCCTTATAGGAAGATTTGGGCTTTAGGGTTTTTGAAAAGAGATTGCTACACAAGCACTAAGCAAACATAAATGCAAGGCAAGAATGATTAATGACTAATGATGATGACATGTCAGGTTAATTACATATTAAACACCAGAGGTGTTACAAACCTCATGATCCCATAACTTTCAGTGTAACTCCACAAGGACTTGTGACACTTACTACAGTCGCCACCAAAGTCCGCCCTTGGCAAACGACACTAGTACTGCTAAGGTATGTTATAGAACACTAGAGATAAATTTGCAAATCGCACCGATTAGATACCGCACTTACCGGATGTAGAACAAGTTTTATATCGAACCCAAAGAAGCGTGTGAACATATTAAGTCTATTGCTTAAACCCTGAGCACTAGCAAAAGCGAGAATATAAAAGATAAAGGGGAACACTAGGGTTTCTAGCTCTAACCTCAAGAAGCTATGCGATTACTATTCTACTGTGGATTACGTTGGGAGACCACATCCAGAGTATGGCGATTCCCAAGTAATATACTCCTACCAGCCCTATAGACGGGAGGTGGACTATGGAAGATTCAACAGGCCTATAAGAGTCACACCCGCGAGCTACCACCGATCCAGAATATAAGGTACACTATGCAAGTAATCGAGTCTAAGCACCACGCTTACATGACGACGACTCCTCTAACTCTAGAGCGACTAGATTAGAGTCCCCTAATTAGAATTAGTAATCTAATTAGAGATGCAAGCGAGAAGAACAATAAGAACAAGAACGCTTACTGATAATTAGAAGTTGAAGACCGAAGATTATCCTGATCCAAGCTCTTGACGAACTTGAATCCGTAGGTACAAGCTGAAGAAGTAGATCCGACAGGCCGGAGCTCCTTCTAATCTCCCTCTAATACCTCTCTCTCTCTTTTCTAATCCTACAGAAGACTAGATCTAATCCCTAATTAAAGGGTTACTAATCTTCTAATTGCTAGATAGCTCTAATCCTCTCCTGATGAATATGACTGGAGTCTCTTTGTCTTGGATCTGATCTGAATGAGGATTGCTTCACGGAGGGGGGTCTGGGGCTGTTTATATAGTCCAGTGGGATGAACCGCAGCCCTTAGATCAAACCGACATCGAACAATGGTTGAGATGCATTGAGGAGGTCGATTAGGTCAGTCGTGCAAAGGAGGGCTGGCTGACAAGTGGGCCCAGGCCGACCGACCTAGGGTTGAGGCCGGCCGGCCTCCCCCTGGCGCCGCCCGCCTCTTCCTTCATCTGCAAGTCTCCTAACACCTTCCTTGTTTGTCTTGAATCCTTGTTCGATAAGTTTGCGCAACGAGTCTTGGCGTGGAAGGATTCCTTGTCGTCTTCTTCCTGTCTGGTCCCTAAATATCTCTGGTATTTTGTAGCTATTGGACTCTGGTCGTTACCACCCCTGATCTTCATATGGATAAGGCTTCTAGATGGTTCTAGAGTCTTCCTAGTCGTATTCATCGAGGATTCTTCTGTCGGGACTCCGATTGTGGTAAACCATGTGTCCGTTTCGATCGTCTCGACGAGCTCGTAACATTGGTGTGTGTAAGGACCTGTGTGGTCTAGAGGGGGGTGAATAGGCCTGTCAAAAATCACAGCTCAAAACTTAATTAGATAAGCCCGGCACTACCGCTCTGTGCCCGGCACTGCCGCTGCCCGGCACTGCCGGCCCCAGCGCGGTACTGCAGCGCAATGTGAGACCAGAAGCTGCAATTCGAAATCCACAATCCACAACTAACCGATTCTATATGAATAGAAATGCTACAACAAGTTCTATGAACCAGCAGAACCAACTACTCCAAGCCAAATATGAAGAATAAAGTAGATCGGGCCAAACCCTAGAATCTATCACAAGCTCATGAATATGAAGGATGAAACTAAGCAAGCACAAGAGACAGTGATTATCCCGTGGTTCAGCTCGCCACCAAGGCTTGCCTACCTCCACGTTGTTGAGGTTGACCACTTAGGTCATGAGCTTTGCAACTCTACCTCTCGTTCTCAAGTCAAGGAACCAATCCTTGAAGTGAGGGGTAATAATACTAGCTGCACAAGTGATTACAAACCTCCCTAGGCCCCACACAAGTTGGCAAGGCTCTAGGCGACGCCTAGCCAGCTAGGGTTCCAAGAACCCAAGAGTAATAGAAGCAAATCCACCGGCTATGGCTTAAAATCAAGTGCTCTAGGAAGTAAATCTCAGCTAGGGCTTCTCTTTGATGAAGGTTTAAGCCTCTCAATCACTTGGAATCAATGGAAATCGAAGGATTGGTGAGAGGGGAGTAAAGAGCCTTCAATGGGGAAGAGAGAAGCTTGTCTGGAGGTAGGTGACGAGTTCTGGTTGTGGATAACCATTGGGGTGGCAGGGAGATGGAGTAAATATCTCCTCCCTGCCAACGGTTACATCAAGTCGCAGCAGTGCCGGCCTAGCCCGGCAGTGCGCGGCCCCGGCACTGCCGCGCTGGGAGCAGCACTGCCGCGCCTACCGAGCAGACAGACACAGATCTAAAATGGGTGCAGCTGTCTTTGGTTTAGAAACATGGATGGTTTGGGTTGGTTTGAGCACATGTCATTCAGCCATAGCAATGTATTTGCATTCCCCCTTGATAGTACGGCATTCCTATAACTCAAATTCAATTGAAAAAACTTGACATATCACTTTGAGTCCGGATCCGATGAAGTATAGAATGAGGGGTCCACCAACGCATATAAACCATCCTTTCTTATTATTACCTGCTTGTCATCTTCATAAATCTCATTAGTTCCCCAATCATATTGTCATTAATACCAAAACCCACAATTAGGGCTTGATTGCACTTACAATCTCCCCCTTTTTGGTGATTGATGACAATACAATTGAAGCTTACAATAAAAGGTACAATACTTGAGATTAGAAGCTTAGGTGTGAAACCTCCCCCTAAATGTGTGAATGAGAATGGAAATCTCAAATTGGCATTAGAGGCCAATATTCACATATCCATAAGTGAGAAATGGGTTCAGTTTCACATCTAGTAGCTTTGTGGGGTGCAACTAAACTGTGTCAAGAATAATACGTGATGCGAATGACAGTTTAAGCACATCAGAGGTGTTTGCTGCCTTTCTGTCAGAGCGGCACTGCCGCCCTGGGCGCGGCACTGCCGGAGTCCGGCACTGCCGGCCCTGGAGCGGCACTGCTGCTCAGGCTACAGACAGCAAACGCAGCGGAATTAACACACAAGCCACAAAGCATAATCAATAACAGAACTAAACAAGATAACACATGCCAGATAAGCAAGTAAAAGTACATGTCCACATCCAAGCCTAAGAAGTAGTACCCATAGAGTAATATTACAAACATAGAGTTTTGAATGAATCAAACTCCCTCACAACTCACAACTACTAACATGATGGGGACATGAACAGAAAGAAAGTGTTGTACCCCCTTCGCTTCACCTAATCTCCCCCTTTGGCAACAAGTCACCAAAAAGAGAGAAGTAGAGAAGAGAAGAGTGTCCAAACACTCACTCATCATCCGAAGCTATCTTGTCCCACTGAACTTCTTCTTCCTCCTCATCATCATCATCGTCGTCGTCGGACTCTACCACGGCCTTCCCCTGACGGTGAGTGGAACTGGTGTAGCGAGTCGAGGTCGAGGCACGTGTAGAACGACGGGGTGGCACAGCACTATCTCCTCCTGCTCCTCATCTCCATCAGAGTCTATGTCATCTGAGTCGAGACTGGAGAGGTCGAAGTGAGGTGGAGAGCGGGGTGGAGGTAACGGCGAACGTCCCGCCCGCTCTCGCTCTGCTCGCTGCTCAACGAGTGCCTGGTGAGCTGTCTGGGCTGCGTAGGTGCAAGTAGAGAAGATGGCCTTGATCCATTTGGCCAACTTGCTCTTCTTCTTCCTCTGATAGGAAGGGCGGGAGCTCTCTGGCCTGTCAGCTGCTGCTGCCCTGCGGCTGCTCCTCTCTTTTTCTCTGCACGGTACGGCTCATGCAACCCATCCTTAGCAAAGGTATAGCCGGAAACCATCTCAATCATAAACATGATGTAGGGGGCATAAAGAACTGCCTTCCTAGCATCCTCAGCTGCAACCTGAAGCTCAGTCCATATAAAGCTGGATATGGAAAAGCGATTAGCCCCTAGGGCCATCCTAGCCAACATGTTCCTGCCATATCCATACAAGTTAGAATGGGACCCACTCTTGGGTTGAGAGTTTGCCTGAAGGTTTGTTCAACATGTAATAAAAACCTTGTAGTCCCTGACCAACCCATCTGCCTTCCGAGGGTCCTCATACATGAAAGCAATCTCAGAATCTGTCAAGGTCTTCTCATCATGCAGATTATCAAGCTCTCTATCCTCGCTGCCCAAACCAAGGATCCTACTAAAGGTCTCATAAGTGACCTTGTAGTGACGACCCTCAGTCATCCAGTGCATCTCCTCAACCACATTGTCAACATATAGTGTTGCATGAAACTGATGTATGATCTCGGTGTTCCAATTATAGCTAAATCCCATCAAATCATACATGTTTCTTGCCTTGCATGCAGCCACCACCCTATTGATGTCACGTCAGTCTTGCTCTCTAGATGCTCCCAATCAACATACTTCATGTTCAGAATCTTTTGCTTCTTAGCATTGTACAGGACTGAGCGATAGAAATCTGAATGGAACTCGTTCCAGAACCTGTAATCAATGCCCATATCCTTTTGATGATTGTATGGGTTGTGCTGGCGCTGAGACTTGACCGAGCTGAACGTTGATAGTATGACAGGGGCTGCCTGTCCCTGGTGTCCTGAGGTGGCCTTTCCTGCACATCCTCTGTGTAGGGCTGCAAGTGTGCTCTGCTGACCTCTGCCAGGTGCTCTGGGGTGTTGGGATAGAGGTCATCCTGAATCTGACGACCCTGCACTACAGGCGAGCCTCATCTCGGATTTGCTGCCTCACTGAAACATCTCCTTGGGAGCTAGAGCCACCTCGACGGGATGGCTGCTTGCTCCTCCCCCTGAGCGGATCCATCCTCTGCTTACCCTTCTTCTCTCATCTCCTCTTCCGCCCGACATCTAAAACATGGAAACTGCGAATTAGAAGACTGCATAAGGGCTGGTAGGTTATAGTGAGGCGATAGATTTTGATGGATAAGGTGTTACTTGGATCAAATCCCTGCTCATGGTCCGGCACTGCCGCTCTGGGAGCGGCACTGCCGGGGCCCGGCACTGCCGCGCAGGGCGCGGCACTGCCGCGCAGGCAGGCCAGATCTGAGCCAAGGAACACCACATCCATTCTCTACCACTTCCCTATCATCTACAAACCCTTCTACAACCTCTAAATACAATACCCATGGCGCATTTTATAAATCGGGAAAAACTTAGGGTTAGGGATTTTGAACTTTCACCTTGAGAGGAAGGAGAGGGAAGGAGACCCTTGAGAAGAGGACAATGGAGCAGCACCGAAGGAGATCCCGAGCAGCACCTCCGGAGGCCAGAGCTGCCGGGGAGCACGGTTGGTGGAGAGAGAGAGTGCGGTCGCCGGTCGCCCGTGAGAGAGAGGTGAAAAGGAGACACGGGCTGGGTGAAAGGATGAGGGAGAGAGAGGGGGTCATGGGTAAGAATAGGAAAGTTTTCCCTTGGCCCCACTCGGTAACAAACCGATTCAGACTGAATCGGTAAGTCGCGGCACTACCGCGCCTGGCGCGGCACTGCCGGGGCCCGGCACTACCGCGCCTGGCCCGGCACTGCCGGACAGTCACCTACAGAAGGAGTTATTCTCTAAGGCACTACAGCTCATCCTTGGAGTGGACACATACTGCTTGCATGTTATGACCAGAGACAATCAGTCAATACAGAACAATGGTCATACCAAGCAAGTTTTCTTTCAAAGATTTTGAAACACAATATGAAAGTTTTGAAATTTGTTTTGCCTAGGTCATTCTAGTTGATCAATCAAGCATGCTAGGTTTCAAACTACGTTACGAGAGTCAAGTATATTTAGTTCACTCCTTAAAGCACAAAACCTTGACTCATCTAGAGGCTTAGTGAAGATATCGGCTAGTTGTTTGTCGGTGCTCACATGTCTAATGGCGATATCTCCTTTGATTTCATGATCTCTCAAGAAGTGATGTCGGATGTCTATATGTTTGGTTCTTGAGTGACTCACTGGGTTGTTTGCAAGTTTTATGGCACTTTCATTGTCACACAAGAGTGGGATATGAGTAAAGTTACATCCGAAGTCACGAAGGGTTTGCCTCATCCAAAGTAGTTGCGCACAACATGCACCTGCAGCAACATACTCGGCCTCGGCTGTGGATAGGGCTACACAATTTTGCTTTTTAGAACCCCAAGACACTAAGGAGCATCCAAGGAATTGACATGTCCCCGAAGTGCTTTTTCGATCTACTTTACAACCAGCATAATCGGAATCCGAATAGCCAAGTAGTTCGAACTTGGAGCCCTTAGGATACCACAAGCCAAGGTTTGGTGTGTGAACTAGATATCTCAAGATTCTCTTAACGGCCACTAGGTGACACTCTTTTGGGTTAGCTTGAAATCTAGCACACATGCACACACTAAGCATAATATCGGGCCTAGATGCGCATAAGTAAAGAAGAGAACCGATCATGGAGCGATATACCTTGATGTCCACGGCTTTCCCTTCCACATTGAGATCAAGATGTCCATTGGTTGGCATGGGTGTTTTGATAGGCTTGGCGTTCACCATGTCAAACTTCTTCAACATATCATGGGTGTACTTGGTTTGGCAAAGAAAAGTCCCTTCCTTTAATTGCTTGATTTGAAAACCAAGGAAGAACTTGAGCTCACCCATCATAGACATCTCAAATCTCTTAGTCATGATCCTACTAAACTCATCACAAAAGGATTTGTTAGTACTACCAAATATTATGTCATCGACATATATTTGGCACACAAAGATATCTCCATTGACTTTATGAGTGAAGAGAGTAGGATCGGCTTTGCCTATTTCAAAGCCTTGTTTGAGCAAGAATTCCTTAAGGCATTCATACCATGCTCTAGGTGCTTGTTTAAGCCCATAGAGCGCCTTATGGAGTTTGAAGACGTGGTTGGGGAACTTGGGATCTTCAAAGCCCGGTGGTTGCTCGACATACACCAACTCTTGTATAGGGCCATTGAGGAATGCACTCTTCACATCCATTTGATATAGCTTGAATTTGTGATGGGCTGCATAGGCTAGAAGAATCCGAATGGCTTCAAGCCTTGCAACCGGTGCATATGTTTCTTCAAAGTCCAAGCCCTCTACTTGAGTGAAGCCTTGAGCTACCAATCTTGCCTTGTTCCTTGTCACCACACCTTCTTCATCTTGCTTGTTGCGGAAACCCATTTGGTTCCAATAACATTGGTATTTGGTCTTTCCACAAGTGACCATACTTGATTGCGCTCGAAGTTGTTGAGCTCTTCTTGCATGGCCATCACCCAATCCGGATCATCCAGGGCTTCCTCTACCTTGATAGGTTCCAAAGAGGAGACAAACGAGTAATATTGACAGAAATTTGCTAAATGAGAGCGTGTCGTTACCCCCTTTCGAAGACTCCCAAGAATATTGTCAACGGGATGATCCCGTTGAATAGTTTGCTTGAGCCTTGGATGATCAATGGGTTCTGGTTCATCTTCTGCATTCTCTTCTTCATCTTGCTCGAAGATGGGTTGTAGATTCACTCCACGAAGTGGAGTGGCTGCAGCTGCCCTGGGTGTGCCCGGCACTGCTGGGCTTCGCCCGGCACTGCCGCCGTCCAGCACTGCCGGGGTCAGGCCCGGCACTGCCGGGGACTGTATCTGATCAATCCCAGCAGGAGCTTCAGCTTGAGGACCATCCTGACCAGTAGCCTGCTGTTCTTGTGGTCTAATATCACCAATGGCTAATTGCTTGATTGCTTCACAAGGTGGTTCCTCATTACCTACAACAACTTCATCAACTTGCTCTACTTGAGAGCCATTAGTTTCATCAAACGTCACGTCTATCGCTATTTCAACCTTGCCGGAGGCCTTGTTGAAAACACGATAGGCATGCTCGTTTGATCCATAACCGAGAAGAAAACCTTCATCAACCTTGGATGCGAACTTAGAGGCTTTGGGCTTCTTGTTCAATATGAAACATTTGCACCCCAAATACTCTAAAGTACAACACCTTTGGTTTGTTACCGGTGAAGCAGATCATAGGAGGTCTTCTTTCTTCTCTTGTGGAGGTAGAGGCGGTTGATTGCATGGCAAGCGGTATTGACGGCTTCGGCCCAAAAGATGTCCGGCGTCTTGTACTCATCTAGCATCGTCCTTGCCATGTCAATGAGTGTTCTATTCTTCCTCTCCACCACGCCATTTTGTTGAGGGGTGTATGGAACTGAAAATTCATTCTTGATGCCCTCTTCATCAAGAAACTCATCCACTTGGGTGTTTCGGAATTCGGTTCCGTTGTCACTACGAACTTTCTTGATGTTGAAACCGAATTCCCTTTGAGCTCTTCGTATGAACATCTTCACCTTCTCTTGCACTACACTTTTGTCATGCATAAAGAATACCCAAGTGAAACGAGAAAAATCATCAACAATAACAAGACCATGTTTGTTACCGCCGATGCTAAGGTAGGCAACCGGTCCAAAGAGGTCCATGTGGATCAACTCCAATGGATGAGTAGTAGTGTCGTAGCTCTTTGGTGGGTGAGGTACGCCTACTTGTTTTCCGGCTTGGCAAGCTCCACATACTCTGTCTTTCTCAAAATCAACATTGGTTAGTCCTAGGATGTGGTTGTCCTTTTGAAGTTTGGCCAAGTTCCTCATCCCAACATGAGCTAGTCGGCGATGCCATAACCAACCCATGCTAGATTTTGCCACTAAACAAGTCTCAAGTTTGGCTTCACTTTTGTTGAAATCAACTAAGTAAAGCTTCCCTTTCAAACGACCCGTAAAGACAATAGAGGAATCCTCTCTTCTAAAGACTTCCACACCCTCATCCGTAAAGAGACAATTGAAACCCATTCCACATAATTGTGAAACGGATAGCAAGTTGTAACTCAACGAATCGACATGTAAGACATTAGTAATTGAATGCTCAAGTGTAATAGCAACTTTACCAAGACCTAACACATCCCCCTTGGAGTTATCACCGAAAATGATGTTTTCGCTTGCATTTGAAGTTGGGGAATATGATGAGAACATACTCCTTTCTCCGGTCATATGATTTGTACATCCGCTATCAAGCACCCAACTTGATCCACCGGAGGAGTATGCCTGCAAGACAAGTTTAGTTCCTAGGTTTAGGTCCCCAATTGATATTGGGGCCTTGCAAGTTAGTCACAAGTATCTTAGGAACCCAAATGCACTTGTCGGCTGTCCTCTTGTTATCACCAACATACTTTGCAACAACTTTACCACTGTTGTTGTGTCCTAAAATGTAACAAGATGACATGCTCTTCCTTGGGGCTTCTATCTTGGGTTGATGTGCAAACTTGTTCTTGGTCACCCAAATAGATTCCTTTGGTTTCTGAGATTCTTGCTTTGGGTTGGGTACCTGCTTGTGTTGTGTGTGAGACTGAGCAGAAGGCAAACTAGTAGCCTTCCCTTTCTTGGGGCGCGGCACTGCCGGCCTGGGGGCGGCACTGCCGCTCGGGTCCGGCACTGCCGCGGTATGTGCAGGCTGAACTGTACCAATCTGACCCTTCTTCTCAAACCTCACACACTCATAGCCATTCACTGTCCTTCTTCCATTAGTCTTGCCTCCTTTTTCGTGCCCCAACCCATCTTTTATGGAAGGACGCCGTCCATTCTTGAACTTGGGCTTGCTCTTCTCTTGAGTCTTCTCATTAGCACTTGTGGTAGACTTGACACAACCATTTACAATGATATTTGTCAATCTTGCTATCTCCTTTCTCATGGCCTCCATGTTCACAAGGTTAGTGGAATAGACATTTCAAATCAACATTATAGCATTTTCCACAACCTTCACTAGTGGAGGGAATAGAGGTGACATTTGCTTTAGGAAGAGTTGAGTTGCTTTCCCAAAGAAGATTATATTGCAACTCAAGTTCTTTGTGCTTTTCATCTAAGCCACAATACTTTTCCTTGAGTGCAATATGGGCCTTCTTTAGGGAAGCATGTTCATCTTGCTCTTTGGCCAAGGCCTCGTGCAAGACGTCCAACTCACTTCTCTCTAATGCAAGAGCTTCCTTGCAAGCAATGTAGAGGTCCTCTTGTTTGATGAGAGCATCCTCACTTATTGCTAGCTCGGCTTGTACACTTTCTAGTTCCTCCATTAGTTTAGTGATAAAGAGTTTGGTTTTCTTGTCCAACCTTTTAGTTATCATGTTTATTTCTTCATCACTAGAATCATCATCACTAGAGGAATCACTAAGTTCACTACTAGAGATGTCACTAGGTGGAAGAGAGGTTTTAGAAGTGTGAGCCTTTTTCACCTTCTCTTTCTTGGCCATGAGACAATGTGTGGGAGTTGCAATCATCATCATCGGACAAGTTGTTGAATAGTCTTGGTGAAGGAGATGACTTTTGAAATGCTATTGTTGCTATCTTCTCATCTTCTTCACTTGAGGTTTGTGCGGTTGAATCCCATTCATGTCCAATGTGAGCTTCTCCCATGTATCTCTTGTTGTGTTTCTTGTAAGTGCCTTTGTCATCTTTCTTGCCCTTGTTGAAGTTGTCCTTCTTCTCATGTGGACAATGTGCTATGAAATGATCGGTGCTTCCACAATTGTAGCAAGTTCTTTTCTTCTTGTTTGGAAACCTTCTCTTTACAAACTTATAACCTTCCTTCTTGAGCCCCTTGCGGTATCTTCTCATGAAAAGAGCTATATCACCAATTTCTTCAAATTCTTCACCATCACTTTCACTTCCACAAGATGATGATGTGCTGTCCTCAACTTCAATTTTCTTCTTTTGTTGCTTGGGCTTGCTTGTAGAGGCTTGCTTGCTTGATTTTGCCTTGCTTGATGTTGCTTGCCTTGATGGCTTGCTAGCCTTAAGTGCCACATCCTTGATCTTCATCCCATCTAGCCTAGCTTGCAACTCTCCAAGCTTCCTTCTCTCATTTGCCTCTTCTCTTTGCATATCAAATGTGATAATCCTTCCAAGCACATCACTAGGTGTGAATTGCTCAAACTTCTTCTTGTCCCTAATCAATGTTACTACGGTCTCATTCTAGGTGAGTATGCCTCTAACATGATCTTCACAACCTTGTGATCATTGATTTCATTTCCACCTAGCCCTCTAATCTTACCAACAATCACCATCAATCTATCAAACATCTCTTGTGGACCTTCACCATCACAAATCACAAACCGGTTGAGCTTAGCCATCAACAAGTCAATCTTGGATTGCCTCACTTTGTCAACCCCTTCATGAGCTATATGCAATGTGTCCCAAATCTCCTTTGCAACCTCAACTCCCATGACCTTGTTGTACTCATCACCATCCAAGGCACTAAGCAACACACTAGTGGCTTGAGCATTGAGATGAATGTTGCGGAATTCATCTTGAGTGGGGCTCTTTGGATCAACCGGTGCTTCAAGTCCATTGTGCACTATCTCCCAAATACCTGGATGGAGACCAATAAGATAGGTCTTCATAATGTGCTTCCACTTGGCAAAGTTAGTCCCGTCGAAACGAGGTAACTTGCCCGCGGGCACATTGATGAGAGGCCTAGAGTCATGGTTAGTCATAGAAGAATAGTTAAAGGATACTTCTTTATATGACTTCTTCATGTCCTCCTTCTTCTTGTTGTCCTTATGTGTGTAGGAGAAGTGATCATCTCCATCTTCGGTGCTACTTGAGTCATCACTCAAGTTCACACTCTTCTTTGCTTGGAGCTCTTCCTCCTTCTTCTTTTCTTCTCTTCTCTTGGCTCTTTCTTCTCTTCTAATCTTTCTCTCTTCTTTTCTTTGAGCCTTTTCTTCTTTTGCTTTGAGAATCGTTGCATCTTCTCTTGCTTTGGCTCTAGCTTCTCTTCTCAATCTTCTTTCCTCCTTTCTTCTTGCGAGCTCTCCGGCCGACACACCCATTTGAGGAGGTGCCTTCTCACTTGCTGTGGAGAGACTTTCATTGCTGCTAGCGGTGTGCATTTCCACTTCAGGTGTGGGTTGCACAACGCTAACGTTACCCGTTCCTCCGTCGGTGGCCATTCTCTCGCACGGTGAAGTGCTGCTGAGAGACCAGGCTCTGATACCACTTGTAAGGACCTGTGTGGCCTAGAGGGGGGGTGAATAGGCCTGTCAAAAATCACAGCTCAAAACTTAATTAGATAAGCCCGACACTACCGCTCTGTGCCCGGCACTACCGCTGCCCGGCACTGCCGGCCCCAGCGCGGTACTGCCGCGCAATGTGAGACCAGAAGCTGCAATTCGAAATCCAGCCACAACTAACTGATTCTATATGAATAGAAATGCTACAACAAGTTCTATGAACCAGCAGAACCAACTACTCCAAGCCAAATATGAAGAATAAAGTAGATCGGGCCAAACCCTAGAATCTATCACAAGCTCATGAATATGAAGGATGAAACTAAGCAAGCACAAGAGACAAGTGATTTATCCCGTGGTTCAGCTCGCCACCAAGGCTTGCCTACCTCCACGTTGTTGAGGTTGACCACTTAGGTCATGAGCTTTGCAACTCTACCTCGTTCTCAAGTCAAGGAACCAAATCCTTGAAGTGAGGGGTAATAATACTAGCTGCACAAGTGATTACAAACCTCCCTAGGCCGCCACACAAGTTGGCAAGGCTCTAGGGCGACGCCTAGCCAGCTAGGGTTCCAAGAACCCAAGAGTAATAGAAGCAAATCCACCGGCTATGGCTCAAATCAAGTGCTCTAGGAAGTAAATCTCAGCTAGGGCTTCTCTTTGATGAAGGTTTAAGCCTCTCAATCACTTGGAATCAATGGAAATCGAAGGATTGGTGAGAGGGGAGTAAAGAGCCTTCAATGGGGAAGAGAGAAGCTTGTCTGGAGGTAGGTGACGAGTTCTGGTTGTGGATAACCATTGGGGTGGCAGGGAGATGGAGTAAATATCTCCTCCCTGCCAACGGTTACATCAAGTCGCAGCAGTGCCGGCCTAAGCCCGGCAGTGCCGCGGCCCGGCACTGCCGCGCTGGGAGCAGCACTGCCGCGCCTACCGAGCAGACAGACACAGATCTAAAATGGGTGCAGCTGTCTTTGGTTTAGAAACATGGATGGTTTGGGTTGGTTTGAGCACATGTCATTCAGCCATAGCAATGTATTTGCATTCCCCCTTGATAGTACGGCATTCCTATAACTCAAATTCAATTGAAAAAACTTGACATATCACTTTGAGTCCGGATCCGATGAAGTATAGAATGAGGGGTCCACCAACGCATATAAACCATCCTTTCTTATTATTAACCTGCTTGTCATCTTCATAAATCTCATTAGTTCCCCAATCATATTGTCATTAATACCAAAACCCACAATTAGGGCTTGATTGCACTTACAGTGTGCTCTAATTCTTCACTTGGGATACTTTTATGTAGTGAAATGTTGGTATTCCTGCAAAACAAGTGAGAACAACACAACTCGTGGAACTCGTTAGAATCAAACTCTATTCCTAGGTTGATGGTCACTTTTATTCTCTTTTAGGTGACTTATTGACGGTATAAAATATGAGTTAGTGACCGTCAACAAGCTCCCCCACACTAGGTCTTTACTCGTCCCTAAGGAAAGTAGAGCTTCACATTCACTGTTCATAGAAAAACCTGCACTGTTGGGATTAGTTCTGTTGAAAACAAATTTTATTACCCCTTTAGTCTTGTAAGTTGGAGAGTTTTGTAAGATTTTCTGAAAAGAATGTAGCTTTCCTTCTCCTCCTTGTGATAATCTCAATGTCGCTCAAAGTTCTTATCTCCTCACATGAGGCATTGCCTTCTTTTCAAAATTATTAATTATATATGGAGCTTTTAAGAAGTGTGCAACACTATGCTTTGATTGTGTTACTAAGTCAACACTTTAGAGCTAGGGAGAGAAGTGTCATACTCCTTAATCAAGATTTTATTTTTGAAAACACTTGTCCTCTCTTGCTTGGTATTTTGCTTAAGAGAAACCATGAGCTATGAGCCTAATTCTACTGTTGAGCACGTGCCCATTTTTTTAGCAAGGTTCCGGACACTTGTCCCTTTTTATTTCCTCGTGATCAATCTTTTTGAGGTTTCGAGCACTTGCCCCTTTTTATTTCCTCGGATATATATATTTTGCATAGCTCATGTCTCTTTCACAATAATACTTCTCAAGAGGGACTTAACCTTTTTATAAGAACATGATAAATCTCTCAACCAAAGCCATAAAAGTTAACTTAGCATCATTACAAAGGTAAGTAGCTAGAGTAACAAAATGTCATGATTATTAAGGCTTTAGGAGGAAATATGTTTTTACCACTGAGGAGAAGAATTGCTATTTGATTTTAAGCATTTGAATTAAGTTCTCCAAAGACAAGACTTGTAGAGTCAGGTATTATGATAAGCAATTAATTATTCCCAACAGTAACAAGAGATTCTAAGAATAGATCATGTGAGCTATCTCAAGTTATTATCAAGTTTAATTCGGGACTCATAAATCTTGTGTCAAATGGTTTCCAATTCAAAATAGAGGGCAATATGAAGATAGAGAGGGTATGATACGTACTAGACCTGTAGACGCATGAGAGTGGTTCATCATGTGTGGTCTTGTTGAGTAATTCTTGTTTTTCTGCGATTCTTCAGTCGATCTTCCATTTATTGGTTAGGTCCTTCCCCCACACTTGTTCATGTTATACCTTTATGCACAACATGAGGAGACAAGACATGTAACATCCCGGGTTTTTGACCAAACAAAAATACGAACTTTTTAAAACTTTTTCCTACAATGAGTGGAACATGTTGCCGCTAGGTCAAACGTTAGTCAACGTAGTGTTGTTTGCTTCCAAAATGTTGCACTCATATAGAATTGCTTGTAGAGGTATGCCTGAGCTCTCGAGTCGGTTTTGGGTTTGAGTCGTGTCAGAGTCGGAGTGTACAATCCATAGTGATCTCTCCTCCTTTTGGGACTTTTCCCGATCTCTCTTTATCCCACCCCAAAAGATCTTCGGGTCATATTAATTCATGACTCAGAGAAAATCCTTTCCCTTTTCTCCCCTCTTTTCCAATTTCGAATCAACTCCAATTCCTTTCAAACCCCTGTTCTCAATCCACTCCAAATCTTCTGTTCAACCATTCCCAAATTATCCTTGGGATTCAACCCCCCAATGTTTGCTGGAACCCTTTCAAACCACCTATTCTCATTCAACCCAACTTCTTTAAATTTCCCTCGATCTCTTTTGTTCCAATCCGAACCCTCCAAGTCATAATATTTCTTGAAAGAGGAAAATCCTTTTCTTCTGTTTCATCAAATCATATTTGGATGAATACCTCTAAATTTCTCCCAAACCCCTTTTGAATCCCTCTCATTTTTCTTTAGCAAGAATGGGAAAAACCTCTTCTTCTTGCTCGTGGGCTCAAACCACCTAGCCGACCCACTCTAAACCCTATCCTCCTCTCTCCTTTCATGGACCTAGCCTACCCCTCTTACTCCCTCACGCCATGGGCCGGCCTAGCGCCTTAGCCCAACTCGCCCTCCACTCTTCTGGCCCGGTCACACCTCCTCCCTCTGGCCCACCGCAAAGCCCCGGCCCAGCTCACCACTTTGGCCCAACCGGTTCCCTCCCCTCTCCTTCGCCGCGGCCTGCCTAGCCCCTGCTGGCGCGCGCGGCCCAGAGGCCCAGCCGGCCCAGCCATCCCACCCTCCCCGCAAACCCTAGGGTGGGTGCACACCCTCCCAGCAGCCGCCGCCGCTAGCGCAAGGCGCGCGCCTGTGCCTGCCGCGACGCCGTCCTCGGCCCCTCCCGATGCTCGACGCGTGCCCCTCCACTGCACGGATGCCGAGGATCGCCGTCCATCCCTCGGAACCCTAGCTCGGCGCCCATATAAGAAGCACAACACTCTTCTTCCCCGTCCACCTTCTTCCTCCCTAGCAGCGCCGCCGCACAGCCGTCGTGGCTGGCAGCGCCGGCCACCTTCCAGTCACACCAACCGCCACTGCCGGCCGATGCTGGCCGTGACTGTGGCCACGCCGTGGCCGTGACGCCGCGCCGCGATGTCGCCTGCACCGAGCTAGACGCGCCCGCCTCGACGACCACCTTGTCGACCTCCTTCCTCGCCGTGGTGAGCTGCGTCCCGGCCACGACCGCACCCCGGCTAGGCGCCAGGCCACCCCGACGCCAAGCTAGGCCGCTGCCGCCGCTCTGCTGGCCTATGCCCCGGCTCGCTAGAAGATCGTAGCAACAACGCCTGTCGGGTTCGCCTCGGCGCTCTACCTCCTTGCCTCCTCGCTGAGCCTTCTTCGCAGAGCACCGCACCAGCGATCGCCAGCAGCTTCCTCTCCGACCGGCCTCGACATCGAGCCGGCCCTAGCTGCTGTCCCGCGCGCCGTGCAGCCGCCGTAACCAGTCGCGACGACCATCTCTTGGTCACGCCGACCGCCACTGCCGTCTGGTCGCGGCCGTGCCAGGTGACCCCCGCCGGCTGCTCCGCCGAGACCGCGGCCCTGCTGTCCAGCCGACTACCCCCCTGCTTCGCCCTCCGACCGCGCCCTCTCCAACATCGTTGCCAAGCCCCCCTCCACACTGGCACCCCACTGTAACTCCTCCATGTCCACTACAAGAAATGTGTGGTTTTTTGACGTATTTCCTGTGACAATAGGTCATAATGTCATTATATCACTCATTTTAGGACATTATGTTTTAGGCACTTTGACTTAGTGACAAAAAAAGTTGTATGCCATAGAAAACGTCATACAACTAGTCCAATTTCCTTCAATGACGATATTAGTTGCATCACAGAAACAATTTTATGTCATAAAGTCTAATATAGAAATGCTATCAATTTATAATGGACTTTGTGTGTTACAAAATAGTTTATTGATATTTTTAAACATTAATGTCTATATTGGCATGGTCAACAACCACGTGATCGGGTGGGTCCACTTAGTTTCTTATTTTAATTGTTTTTTCCAATATATTGTAGCCCTTGCTGTCTATATTTTATAACCCATATGTTATTAAATTGACAGTTTATTTTATATACGCCTAATCACTACATGTATATATATGTGGACCTAGTTTAAATGTATACCCACACCGTGACCCGACCCTGCTGCAGTTTACGCTTCCTGCTGGCGGTGTGGCCCTAACGTGGCTATACGGGTGATAATAGATCATGACCCTTGTCCTATCTTCACAATCTAATCTGGCTCTTTTTAATTTTAATTCAAAATTATATAGTATTATAGTCCGATACTTATTAAGTCCGATCCTTAAATTTTGTAGGCCAGGACCGTTTAGCATTCGTACGTGGCTGGCTACCTGGCTTCAGGCCACTACCCAACCACGTCGACCGCGCCGAGGGAATTTTGGAACGTCCAGCGCAAAATTAGGAGCCAGGCACAGGCGTTCGTTCCATGCGAACCAAAATCGGGAGGCCAAAAGAATTATCTAGCGAATTTTACTTTGTTGCACGTATAAAGACTATGCGGACAACTAACGTAATTATTTGATTTACATTTTAGAATTAGTTATATTTCAGCCATTCAAAAAAGGACAAAAACAAATTACTAAGCCGTAATCAATTTTTGCCAAGGCATGTTAGCCTTTCGGCCTGCTCGGCCCAAAGGGAATGGATGCCCACAGCGTGAATATAAGAGAGGAAGGGTCCATCCCTAGGGTTTTCTAGGAATCACTACACTCAGCCAACCACACCTTACGGCGGCGGGCGCCGCTAGAGCCAGGGCTGCTGTCGGCGATAGACGCCGACGTCGGAATGGATGGAATGGTGTGGGCGCTCTCCAACGGTGGCGCTCGGGTCTGGCCACACCCGCCTCTTCAGATCCACAACCACAACGGATTCCACGCTGGAGGCGCGAGGATGAGGGTCTGCTCCCTGGCCTGACAACCTCCTCGTCAGATCCACGACGACAGGTGAGGTGATGTGATAGTGGCTCTCTGACTTGAGGGGACGATGAGCGGCGATGGTGAGATTCACGGCGTAGGCCGATCCAGCCAGCCACGGCAGATCCAGCGAGCGACAGTCAAGCTAGGTACTCAGTACTCTGCACCTTATCCACGCTCTCCTCTCTTCTTGAATATGATTCACTCCCATCTCTCTTCTCTGTAGGTTCGACCGACCGAAGACACTGGAGATCCACGCAGATGGGACACGCATCCACCGAGACCAGTGCAAGGGTATGGGCATATGGCTAATTACGTGCACAATGAGACAGAGACACCAGTACATTCAGGTTATCAGGATAATTGAAAACCATAAAAAAAATACTTAGATGATGTTTTAAATTGTCTATTAGATCTCGCTTGTTGTAGTAGGCAGAGCATTTTGTGGATTTACTGTACCATGATATTCTTAAATTGCATATTTCCTGCTGATTCTAGTTAGTAGAGATGCAGAAATCACGTTTGTTTCAGTTAGTCAGTACTTGGCACTAGAATTAGAGGGTGTGATTGTTTTGTACAATTGTGGCCAGTAGTCTTTTGATGGTTTTGTATCCATCATGTATCATAACAGTAGTCTATACATGAGTGAAGTTGACTGTACCTGTTTTGCTAAAAGAAATTCAGGGTGGAAAGCAACCTGGTTTATTAATCTGAAAGTTTAGCATGGTGTCTGAACGAATTAGGAATAACTCAATTGCTAATATGAAGCAATCATGTTATCAAGTCAGATGTAAGCCTGTTTGTGTTTCTTAGATGTTTTGTAGAAAAGGTTATGATTTTTTTTAAATATAGTTGCACATAATTTTGAGCAGAGTTGGTCAAATAAATTTTGTTTATAAATCATTGGACGTTTTTAGTCTGCTGCATGCGAGCAGCAACTGCAAGCTTCGGCTACTTGCGATTGGTTATAACTAGTCTGTATGCTTTATATAATCAGCATGATTTTTGAAATTGCTTAATCTTAAGAAAGCATAAACATGAGATCTAGGTGTCATGGATACTTTAATATAATGTCAAAAAACAATAAATTTCTTGTAGTACTCTGTATTTTTCTCACCGTGCATGTAACCAAGCTCAGTAATATCAAGGTTTGCTTCCAGCCATGCTGTTTGTGTCCAATCGTTTGATTTTGAGACATTATTCAATGTTCTGATCTGCGCCAGTATCTACTATGTACCATTTTAATGTGTTGTGGAAGCAGTAAAATGACTGTTTCAATTTGAATCAGTTCAGTTATATATGATGTCTAGCTTTTCCTGAACCTGTACTTGTTTTAGATGTGGTCACAGCAGCTAAGCCTTCTGTTTGTGTACCATTGCAACTCCTGTTCAGTTGGTTGTTCATGGAGGCAGATTGGATTCTTGTGTACATATTTTTTTCAGTATTATTGGATAACAGAACTTTGTTAAGCACTGTATAACCCTTTAATCTACTTATAATTATTGCTTCTAGTTTTGCCTTATTCTTCCCTGTACGCTATGGTCATTGCTTCCCGTTTTGCTTTGTTCATTCTTATATGCTCTGATGATAACTTCCACTTTAATATTATTAGATTCTGATGCACAGTGTGTTGTTTTCGTTTGTTTGCAACAGAATATGCCATATTTGGAGATGACGAAATCCATCAACTTGAAGATAAGTTCTCATTTATTTAATGTACTTGGTTGAGATAATCATCTGCATATGAGATATATGTGATGAGCCTGCTGTGTATGCGCTGCTAATCAATGGATGTGAGTATTTTGTTGCAGTAACCTATTGCCGAGAACCTCCTATATCGTGAAGCAACTACAGTTTTCGTCATCTTGTTATCAGATTTAGTATGGTTTGATGTTTAGCTAGTTAACTCTACATGTGACTGTTGGGGGAAGGGACCCTCGGCAGAAGCGCCGCCCGAATTAGTGCTCGAAGTTAGCCCTCGCGCAACACCTGGTGCGCTTGCGAGGTCCCCCTCCTATTGGAGACCGTTACCCTAACCCCCGGACGCGGGGTCAACCCTCGTCGCTTTGTTGTGCTTCCGTGCAGGTCTAAGGCGACGGTCGCATTGCAGGAAACCTTCGCTGACTCACGACGCCACCTTCGTGTGGAGCGAAGGTCCGGACAAGCGGCAAGTGTGCGTCGCCCCAGAGGCAAGCGAAGCCGAAGGTCCGGCGAGCACGGCCGAAGGATAAACCTTCGTTCTTCTTCCCCGGAGGCAAGCAGAGCCGGAGGTCCGGCAGATGGCGGAGGTGCGCGGGCCCGAAGGCGAGCGCGGCCGAAGGTCAAGACCGCCGCACCACTCCCCGAAGGCGAACAAGGGCCGGGTGGCGGCGCGCTGGAGTGCGACCGATTAGGGTTTCCGCTTCAGCTGTGTATTTACGCTTTTGCCCTTCCTCCCTGAGCGGTGGCGAGGAATCTTTGCTGTACCCTTTTGTAATTTGGCCCGTGCCCCTTGGCATTCCCTATAAATACCAAGGGGATGAACAGTGTAAAGACCGACTTTTGGAGAATTTGAGCACCCTCCACTTCCGTTTAACCTTCGCTACTACATCCGACACTTGGCCGCCTTCGCTCCTTTCCCCTGCACAAGTGCGGAGGTCGGGCAAGTGCGTTCCAACAGTTTGGCGCCGCCCGTGGGGAGCGAAGTCTGAAATGGCGGGAAACAGGAGAGCACTTTCGACGAGGGACCAGCGCGTCGCTAGAGAGGCGGCGGCGGTGGTCCCGCCTGCTGAGGAAATTGCACAGCCCTTGGGAGGAGAGAATGTCACCCCGGAACCCCAATCCCTGGGCCCCCAGGCTCGAGTCGCGACACAGCCGCACCCACACACCTCGGGAGAAGGAGAAGGAGAAGAAGAAGAGGTGGGCCTCGAGGCCCTTGAAAGGCTCGAGGCTGAGCTGCAAGAGAAGAAGAGGCGCCTGGAACAGCTTGAGAGGCATAACCGACTGCGCTCGATCAGACAGAGGGCAGACGAGGCCAGGGCGCAGCTTCGCCGCATGGAGGAATCCCTCGCTGCGGCAGAAGCCGAAGCCGAGGGCTGGGACAATGAGGAGATACCCCCGTTGCGAGAGGGGAGTGAGGAGCCAAATCAGGACAACCTTCGTCACCATCCACCACCCCCACCACCACCAGTACACCCAGAGCCATATCTTGTGAGACACCCAAACCTCCGCCAACTCTACCCAGATGAGAGAGAGCAAAACCTTCGCATTCAGCGAAGGCATCAACAACACCAAATGCCATACGATCCAAAGTCACCACTCTCCCAAATACTCCAAACCCAGCCCTGGCCACCTTCCTATAATCCACAAAACCTACCTCGCTATGATGGACTTTCCGACCCTCGCCAGTTCATCATGAGCTACGAAGCAGCGGTTGCCGCAGCAGGCGGTGACGAATCAACAATGGCCAAATCCTTCGTCATTATTCTGCGAGACATCGCACAAACTTGGTACAGCAACCTTCGCCCCGGAACTGTGGATTCCTGGGCCTCCCTCAGAGACAAGCTGTGTACAAACTTCAAGGGCATCACTCCAGCCCCGTTAAACCCCATCGAGCTATTCAATTGCAAGCAAGAGGAACGCGAGCCGCTCCAAGATTACTGGCGAAGGTTCATTCAAATCAGAGCAAGGACCCCTGGGATATCTGACGAGGCTGTAATCCTCGCTGCAGTCAGTGGTCTGCGCCCAGGACCATGCTCCTCCAAATTTGCTAGAAAACCGGCAAACTCAATCGAGGAGTTACATGAAACAATGGAAAGATACTGTAGAGCTGATATGGATTTCAGAGCGAAGTCCGACGCTCGGAGGTCTCAGCAGAGGCCACAGCCGAGGCCTCAACCGAGAGAAAGCAACCCTCGCCAAGAGCAAAGCAACGTCGGTGCGATCAACAAAGCAACAAACTATGAACATCAAACACGGGACGCTCAGCACCCGAGCAGCCAAGCCCCGCAGGTTTTGCCACCTCCGCCGAACCAGCGCTACCAGCAGCGAGATCCTGCCAAAATGTATTGTCACTTCTGTGGAATGGGAAAGGGGCACACAACAAAGCAATGCGAATGCTTCGCCAAAGGAAAAGAATTCCAGGAATCCAGGAAACCTGCCATGTCAGACCCCCGAACCATAAACCACACAAGGAAACCAAGCTTCCACCCACCAAATCCAACATACCACTATACCCCCATAAACTACGGCCTACCTTCGCAACAACCCCCCTACACCCACCACCCACTCTACAACCAAACCCATTATCAGCCAACCACCACCCCGCAACGCCAAAACCCACCTTACACAGTCACATACCCAGCTACCCCCCAAAACCAAATTCCAACAACCCACCAAGCCACCAGCGCTCTGCCACCACCACCGATGATCCCCGCGTTACCAGCACCACAACCTGTGAAAGCCGAAGCCTCGAGCCAAACAACCATCAACAACCCAACATCGACCTTCGGTGTGATTCTAGTGATCACCGGAGGTTCAAATGAAGACCATGGTAACAAACGGCAGAGGAAGGAACATGCCAGACGCGTTCACCACGTGGCCGTCGAAGGACCACATAAATTCGGCCGGTGGTCTCACATCCCCATAACCTTCGATTCCAGTGACATGAAGCTAAGAGACTACCCTCACACAGACGCCATGGTAATCGAAACCAACCTCGCTGGGTGGACTGTCACCAAAATACTGGTCGATACAGGAAGCTCCGCTGACATCTTGTTCGCTTCAACCTTCGACAGCATGAAGCTTGACAGAAATCTTCTGCAACCGGCCGACAACCCCCTATACGGTTTCGGTGGTCAACAAGTGAGAGCCGTCGGGAAAATTTCTCTGCCCGTGACCTTCGGCGACCAAATCAACTGCAGGACGGAACATATAACATTTGATGTCGTCGACATGTACTACCCATACAATGCCATTTTCGGCCGAGGGGTCACAAACGCGTTCAATGCGGTCATCCATCCCGCTTACCTATGCATGAAACTTCCCGCTCCGAAGGGTGTGGTCGCGGTATTTGGGGACCAGGACATTGCAAGGACAGCTGAAGGGAACGTAGCCCCGGGGCAACGTAACGTACACAACTTGTCAAAACCTCAAACCCCCGGTATCAGCGTCGAGGGCGAGGTCCGCAATGACAGAGTAAAGGCGGCGCCAAAGGACGAAACCAAACAAGTCCAACTCTTCGAGGGTAATGCCGAAAGAAAGGTGATCATCTCAGCCAATCTAGACCCTCAATCAGAAGGCAACCTCGTCACCTTCCTCAGAGAAAATTCCGACACCTTCGCTTGGTCGGCAGAAGACCTAAAAGGAGTCAACAGATCAATGATTGAGCATAGCCTGAACATCAAAACAGGTTATCGCCCAATCAAACAAAAGCTTCGCAAGATGTCAGAAGAAAGAAAGGAGGCAGCGAAGGCTGAGGTAAAAAGGCTTCTGGACGCAGGCGTCATCCGCCCAGTCAAATACCCAACCTGGCTCTCAAATGTGGTCCTAGTCCAAAAGAAGAATAAAAAATGGCGAATGTGCGTCGATTTCACTTGCTTGAACAAAGCCTGCCCGAAGGATGATTTCCCCCTTCCAAACATAAGCACCCTGGTCGACAGAGCGGCAGGTTGCCAAATGCTATCCCTCCTTGATTGCTTCTCAGGCTATCACCAAATCTGGATGAATGAAGAAGACGAAGAAAAAACAAGCTTTATCACACCCTCGGGCACCTTTTGCTTCCGAAGGATGGCAGAAGGTTTGAAAAATGCAGGATCAACCTTCGCTCGCATGACCTCCGAAGTGTTAAAGGATGAGCATGCTGTCTCCGCCTATGTCGACGACCTAGTCGTTCAAAGTGAACTAAAAGAGAACCACATACCAGACTTATCGAGGGTATTCAGCAACCTCCGGTCCGCCGGACTGAAACTAAACCCAGAAAAATGCGTTTTCGGGGTAAGCGAAGGTAAATTGCTAGGTTGCATCGTCTCAGCTAGAGGAATCGAAGCCAACCCTGAGAAGATTGATGCCATCATGAACATGGAACCCCCGACGACCAAGAAAGTAGCTCAGCGTCTGACTGGTTGTTTGGCAGCACTTAGCAGATTCATCTCAAGATCCGCAGAGCGAGGGTTACCATTTTTCGAAACACTCAGAAGCAACGCTCCCTTCAACTGGGGTCCCCAGCAGCAAAAGGCCTTCGAGGAGTTGAAAAAGTATCTGACCAGCTTGACTGCCCTAACCAGCCCAAGCAAGGGAGACTTGTTGTTACTCTACGTCGCAGCTTCGCCACACGCTGCAAGCGCAGTCCTCATCAAGGAGCTCCACGAAAACAACAAAACCAGGCAAGTCCCAATCTACTATGTTTCAGAAACCCTCGAAGGCCCGAAGAGAAATTATTCGGAGCTTGAGAAAATAGCATACGCCGTCGTCATGGCATCAAGAAAGCTCAAGCACTATTTCCAGGCTCACGAGATACATGTACCTTCGATGTACCCTCTCGAGAACATTTTTAAAAATAACGAAGCCGTTGGAAGAATAGCAAAATGGGCAGTCGAGCTTAATAGTTATGCTGTAACCTTTGTTGGCAGAACAGCGATCAAATCACAGGCGCTGGCTGATTTCATAGCAGAATGGACACCCGACCCTCGCCCCGGCGAGCTGCAGCAGGACCAGTTTTGGATCGTTTATATCGACGGGGCCTGGGGCGCAACTGGAGCCGGTGCCTCGGCTATTCTAATCTCGCCCTCCGGGTCGAAGCTGTGATACGCACGAAGGCTGGACTTCAAGTGCACAAACAACTCCGCTGAATATGAGGCCGTGATTCTGGCACTTTCAAGGTTGCGCGCGTTATCAGTCCGAAGGGCACTCATCAACACAGACTCTCAAGTCATTGCGGGGCACATTGAAAAGAACTACAAAGCAAAAGATCCAGAGCTACAAAAGTATTTTCAATATGTGCGAAGGTTAGAATCCTTCTTCCTCGGCATAACCGTAAAAGCGATATCGAGGACTGAAAACAGCGAAGCAGATTGCTTAGCCAAAGCAGCCGCGCAGCAGCTACAGCTCCCTCCGGACGTGTTCTACGAGGTTTCCACTCGGTCAGCTTTCGAAGCTTCCGAAATCAGCATCAAGCTGATCAACACAATTCAGTGCGAGGATTGGAGAGCACCTATCATGGCCTACATCAAAAGACTCCACGAACCCAGCTCCAAAGAAGAAGAAAACAGACTAAAGCAAAGAGTGCGAGGGTACAAGATTGTGGATAACACCTTGTTCAAAGCTTCGGTAACCTCACCTTGGCTCAAGTGCGTATCACAGCCCGAAGGCAACGACATCCTCAAACTCATCCACGAAGGTATATGTGGTTCACACAACGGCCCAAGAGCACTAGTAGGAAAGGCCTTCCGGCAAGGTTTCTACTGGCCAACTGCGCTGAGAGACGCGGAAACCATCGTCAAGAAGTGCGAAGGTTGTCAACTGACAGCAAAAAACCAAAACACCCCAGGGGCTCCGACAACACTCATATGCCCAACCTGGCCCCTACAAAGGTGGGCAATGGATCTCGTGGGCCCACTACCGACGGCTCCGGGGAACCTTCGCTATGCGGTGGTGGCTGTGGAATATTTCACCAAATGGACCGAAACAAGACCGCTGTCCTCCATAACCTCCCTCGCAGTAAAAAGGTTTTTCTGGCAGCAGATAGTTTGTCGCTTCGGAGTCCCACAACATCTAACCGTCGACAACGGCACCCAGTTTGACAGCGAGGTTTTCAAAGAGTTCTGTGCACAAATCGGAACAATACTATGCTTCGCTTCAGTCCGACACCCACAGTCCAACGGCCTAGTCGAAAGAGCCAACGCAACAATCTTCCAATCCATATCCAAAAAATTGCAAGGCAGACCCAAAGGCAAATGGGCAGACGAGCTAACTGCAGTCACCTGGTCTCACAACACCTCTGAATGCAGAGCAACCAAGTTCACACCCTTCAAACTACTGTTCGGCGAAGAAGCCGTGTTACCAGAGGAGCTAAAATTCGTTTCACCAAGAACAACCCTCGCAAGTGATGAGCCAGCCATACTAACTGACAAGGACTTGCTAGAAGAAACAAGATGCAGCGCAGTTCACAACCTTCGCAAGTATCAGGAAGAGACCAAGAGGTGGAGAGATAAAAAGGTCAGAATCAAGAACTTGCAGAAGGGTGACCTCGTCCTCATCCGTAAACAAAACGCCAGCTTGGCCGGCAAGTTTCAGCCTAAGTGGACAGGCCCGTTCCTGATCGCAGAATGCAATCGCCCAGGCTCTTTCCACCTCTCCGACAGCGAAGGTAATATCCTACCACACACCTGGAACATCGACGACCTTCGCAAATTCCACCCATAGCGGAGCCGTAGCGAGCCCTCGCGTTATGTAATTTTTGTCACTTTTTATGTTATCTACTCTCATGTACTTAACAAAAACAGGAGCTGCACTCTTTTTCCTTACGAAGGGGCGTAAGGTTTTTTAATGAGGCAGTATCCAAAGCATTAATACAGGCTAGAACCCCCAAAAAAGCAAAATCTCCAACCTTCTACTCCCAAGCATCGAAAAAGCGGATCTTTTTCAAAGAGCGCTACATTCGATGGAAACCTGCTAAGATTGCTTTGAAAAACATTCCTTTTCTTTTCAAAGCAAACTTCACCTCCGCCTAAGATAAGGGGAGGAAAGTCGAGCACCCTGGCACAAACGACAGGGGCTCGCAAAAGCAAACTCACCTCCGCCTAAGATAAGGGGAGGAAAGTCGAGCACCCTGGCACAAACGACAGGGGCTCGCAAAAGCAAACTCACCTCCGCCTAAGATAAGGGGAGGAAAGTCGAGCACCCTGGCACAAATGACAGGGGCTCGCAAAAGCAAACTTCACCTCCGCCTAAGATAAGGGGAGGAAAGTCGAGCACCCTGGCACAAACGACAGGGGCTCGCAAAAAGCAGACTCACCTCCGCCTAAGATAAGGGGAGGAAAGTCGAGCACCCTGGCACAAACGACAGGGGCTCGCAAAATCAAACTCACCTCCGCCTAAAATAAGGGGAGGAAAGTCGAGCACCCTGGCACAAACGACAGGGGCTCGCAAAAAGCAAACTTACCTCCAAGCCAGGTCTCGGCGCGGGCCCACATTCTCCGTCTCGCCCGAGCCCTCCAAGCCAGATCTCGGCGCGGGCCCCACTTTCTCCGTCTCGTCCGAGCCCTCCAAGCCAGGTCTCGGCGCGGGCCCACTTTCTCCGTCTCGCCCGAGCCCTCCAAGCCAGGTCTCGGCGCGGGCCCCACTTTCTCCGTCTCGCCCGAGCCCTCCAAGCCAGGTCTCGGCGCGGGCCCCACTTTCTCCGTCTCGCCCGAGCCCTCCAAGCCAGGTCTCGGCACGGGCCCACTTTCTCCGTCTCGCCCGAGCCCTCCAAGCCAGGCCTCGGCGCGGGGCCACATCAACGCGTTAAAAAGAAAAAGGGGGCGTCGCTGTTTTTTCAAAACAAGCTTACACGACCAAGTGCGCGAGCCTCGCTAAAAGAAAAAGGGGGCGTCGCTGTTTTTTCAAAACAAGCTTACACGACCAAGTGCGCGAGCCTCGCTAAAAGAAAAAGGGGGCGTCGCTGTTTTTTCAAAACAAGCTTACACGACCAACTGCGCGAGCCTCGCTAAAAGAAAAAGGGGGCGTCGCTGTATTTTCAAAACAAGCTTACACGACCAAGTGCGCGAGCCTCGCTAAAAGAAAAAGGGGGCGTCGCTGTTTTTTCAAAACAAGCTTACACGACCAACTGCGCGAGCCTCGCTAAAAGAAAAAGGGGGCGTCGCTGTTTTTTCAAAACAAGCTTACACGACCAAGTGCGCGAGCCTCGCTAAAAGAAAAAGGGGGCGTCGCTGTTTTTTCAAAACAAGCTTACACGAGCAAGTGCGCGAGCCTCGCTAAAAGAAAAAGGGGGTGTCGCCGTTAAAACAACATAAGAAACGTCAAAATAGCACAGCAAATATGGCACACAACCCATACGCTTTTCTCATACCGTTACAAAACAATGTTACAACAACGAACGTATCCCAAATAAAAAATCTTTACAAGGGACCACCGCTCCCCTCAATTAACTCCAAATCATCCAAACCTTCGGCCTCCATCTCAAAACCCCCCTCCACTGGAACCAGGGGCCCCCACAACAAAGGAGCTACTGGGACAATCGGCAGCTCCCCGGGCAAAACCCTCGCCCTATACATGTACCTATGCCTCGTCTCAACTTCCGAAGGTTCCTCCTTCGGGATCACAAGCGCCCCATCCGAACCAACTTTAAGCTCCCTTCGACCGAACAAATATTCCAAAGCTGTGTTCTCGTCAATATCATCATCACCGCCAACTTGCGAGGTCGAAGAAGACCCAAACAAATAACGATCGGCTTGGCGGTCTGTATAGTCTGTCTCGCGCCAAAATCGACTCGACCTACTATTCTTTAAATCATATCTCCGCACCTTCGACCACCAAAAACGTTCAAAGGAAAGCGAAGGATATTTAAATCTAGCGCGAGCCCATGATTCACCAGTTATAAAAACGTCTTGGTAGTTCAACATCAGCGGCGTCACGTCGAACACGTCTAGCACGGTTCCGTCAGGAAACTGCATGATTGCACAAAAATACGAGATGTCTCAGCCTCGCCAAGTCTTTACAAACAACCATAGTATCCACAAAAAGGCCTCCCTCGCCCCAACAAACCCAGGCATCACACCTGCCCAGCTTCCCCTCGATTGACGTCCACACCCTCGCCAGCGGCGGCAGCCGAGGTCCCAGCTGACGCCTCCTCCGCCGCGGATTCCCTCGCAGCAGCCTCGACGTTCGCCGCAGCCTCCTCTTCCATCGCCGTCGCCCGCGCAGCATCTCCTTCCGTGATCGGCCCGCTCCCGGTCAACGCCTCGATCTCGGCGAGCGTAACCCCCGCACAGCTTGGCTCAGGGGCGGCTTCGGGGTCACCCCTCGCTGCATCTCCCGCAGACGGCGAGGGCATTGCATCTCGTCGAGCCTACAAGCAAAACAAAAGACAAACCTCGCCAAAATCAACAAACAACACCTCCAAAACAAAATCAACACAGACCAAAAAACTTAAACAAAGGTGCGAACCTGGCGCGTAGCCTCAGCAGCTTCTTCGAAGGCGAGTGCCCGGCCACCTCCGGAGATCCAAAACTTGCGAAGCAAACGCATCGCACAGTTCCGGACTTCCGCGTCGTCAACCTTCATCTGGCGAACCTCTTCAACCGTCGGAAAGACATGGCTCGGCCTTTTAACCTTGCGAAGATGATCGCAATCCGCTAGTCGAAGCGTGCTCGCCATTGCCAAGGCCCCGGCGTAGCCACCAAAATCGGCTGCGTTGGAAACTAGCGAGCTAAACACATCAAGCTCGTTGCCCAGCCAGCCCTCAAAGGCCTCTGCATTAACCGCAGGCAATGGCTCTCCGGCTGAACCCCCAGCCTCGGTCAGACAACAATCAAGTTTACGCTTGATGTTCTCCATGCTCGTCCGCCAAGAGTTCTTCAAATCAACTAGCCGACCCTCGGCCTCGGCTAAAGCCTTGTCCTTCTCCTTTCCCGCGGCAATCAGATCAGCATTACGCTTCGCCAGCTCAACCGCCTCCTCTCGAGCCTTCGCGGCCTTCTCCGAAGCAATCCTCACTTCATTTTCTCTGTTCTCTAGGCTCCGCGCCAGTTTGCTGTTCTCTTTCTCAAGTTCAGTCATATGGTTCCTCATAAACTCCATGTCGGAGCTAACCTTCCGCCTCGCTGAGCGGTTCAAGAGCATCAGCTCCGCCAACTTGACGTCAACGTCATCAAAGGTGTCGCCAACCGCTTGATCTGCAAGAAGGACCTCCGCCTCCGGCACACAAATGCGGCCAAAGATCCGGCCCAGAAAACGCCTTTCCTCCGGGCTGCACTGCAAGTGGCAATCCCGAAGGTCCGGACTGGTGAACAGTGCAGTCGCCGGATCAGAAATCCCAAGCTTCTTGGCGTATTCCGGAAGGCTCGACCGGCTAGCCTCGCCAAACGATCTTTTTCCCCGGGACCGCGCAGAGTCAAGTTCCCCATCGAACTCAAACCCCTCCACCCAAAGGTGCGAGCCCGCGAAGCTGGGAACCGTACCTCGTCGAGGGCTGCCTGGCTCAATATCTCGTGCAAGCTCATCTGCGCCCTGGGTAACCATCACATCAACAACCGGCGAGGCTCCGCCTCCAATCGACACCTCCTCATCCGTGTCGCGCCCTTCAGTAGAACCCTCGCTACCTTCATCAGGCGAACCCTCGCCCGTCTCCCCCTCCCTCGCGTCCTTCTCCTCCACCTCATCATCATCAGATTCATCCTCGTCGCCCGAAGCTTGGACCAAAGCACCGATCCCTCCAACGCGAGGCACGCGTCCCCCGACCGAACTGGCACCCCGGCCGCTCCGAGCAGCGGCCAAAGAAGTGCCCGCAGCAACAGAGCCAGCAGCGACCTTCGTCGCAAGCACCTTCGCTCGTCCGCCAGCTCCTCCACGGCCTCGACCACGGCCTCTCTTCGGCCGAGACACGATCTCCGTCCCTCCCGAAGCCTTCCGCTTCCTCTTCTTCGGCGCGTCGTCGCTTGAAGGAGCGGGCCAGTCGGCGTACCGAATACCAAGGATGTCAAACATTCTGTTCACACGACCTTCGCCGCCCACCAAGCTATGGATAGCCTTCACTTCCAGTGGGGAAAGCTTCCCCACGAGTTCGTCCGTCCACTGCTGAACTCGTTTAAAAACAGCTTCGTTCCCATCCTCGCGCCTCGGAAATTTCTTAAGAGTTCTTTCCCAGACCTTCTCTAGATCCAAATTAGGCTTCTTCAAGCCCCTACCTTCGTACCTCGGGTCGTTCTCCACAACGAACCAAGTCTGCCTCCGGCCAAGAGGCCAAATCTTGGCACAGCAATATTCCTCCACCAAATCACGCGCGCACTGAGAACGCGCAACGACCCTCAGGCAATCAACAGCAGCATGGGCCTCGACGCTCATCATAGCTTCGGCGCCCACATCTCCAAGCACCGGAAGCTCGCCGCAAAGCTCGGAGCTGTCGCTGAGTTTGTAATAAAACCAGAACTCCTGCCACCCGCTGCTCCACTTGTTTTTCTGCGCTTGCACCGGCAGCTCCGCGCCGGCGCGATGGCAAAAAGTGTACACTGCAAATTGTCCAAGGCTGGTCTTGCCCTCGCCGTCCGTAATCTTGCGAGGCTGCATGTGAACGCGATGAGTGCGAACAAAACCCTCGACATGAGGGACAACCCCCTGAGACCTGCAGGCCCAGACGTAGACCGACATCTTTGTGAAGCAGGAAGGCGTAAGCTGATGAAACCGCAGGTTGAACCTCCGCAGGACCGAAGTCACGAAGGAGTCAGCTGGAAAGCGAAGGCCAGCCGAAAAGAACTCCTCAAACACCACAACCTCATCCGCACCCGGCCTCGGCACGGTCTCCCCACTGCTGGCCCTCGCCTTGCCTTCCTCAACCCAGCCCCACCGCACGTAAGATGCAATCTCGCTTGCACAAACCCGGCTCAGACCGAACTCGAAGGTAATCCCCTCATCCGCGGCTGTGGGAGAAACAGCGCGAGCAGTTTGCTTCAACCTAGCCATCTCCTCAACTGCTAACACTACCGAACAACGAACGCCTATCTCAACCCTCGCAGACAAGCTCAAACAGACCTTCGCTACAAGCAAATTGCAACAGCAAGATGGCTATGGCAACAAAGAGCACAATCAAAACCCCCCACCTACTCGTGCTATTTATAGCCCGGGAGACAAACCCTCCACCCGACGAGGTCGGCACGACAACCAAAGAACGCGGCGCAAAAAACGAAACAGGCTTCAATAGTATAAAACAACACCACAACGGCCCAGCCCAAAGCAGCCGCGGGCGTCGCTGCCGAGGGCCCCGTTTTTGTCCCCACTAAAAGGCGCTGCTTGGGCCTAAACTCGTTCTTTTAGATCCAAGACAACGAGGGGCTACTGTTGGGGGAAGGGACCCTCGGCAGAAGCGCCGCCCGAATTAGTGCTCGAAGTTAGCCCTCGCGCAACACCTGGTGCGCTTGCGAGGTCCCCCTCCTATTGGAGACCGTTACCCTAACCCCCGGACGCGGGGTCAACCCTCGTCGCTTTGTTGTGCTTCCGTGCAGGTCTAAGGCGACGGTCGCATTGCAGGAAACCTTCGCTGACTCACGACGCCACCTTCGTGTGGAGCGAAGGTCCGGACAAGCGGCAAGTGTGCGTCGCCCCAGAGGCAAGCGAAGCCGAAGGTCCGGCGAGCACGGCCGAAGGATAAATCTTCGTTCTTCTTCCCCGGAGGCAAGCAGAGCCGGAGGTCCGGCAGATGGCGGAGGTGCGCGGGCCCGAAGGCGAGCGCGGCCGAAGGTCAAGACCGCCGCACCACTCCCCGAAGGCGAACAAGGGCCGGGTGGCCGCGCGCTGGAGTGCGACCGATTAGGGTTTCCGCTTCAGCTGTGTATTTACGCTTTTGCCCTTCCTCCCTGAGCGGTGGCGAGGAATCTTTGCTGTACCCTTTTGTAATTTGGCCCGTGCCCCTTGGCATTCCCTATAAATACCAAGGGGATGAACAGTGTAAAGACCGACTTTTGGAGAATTTGAGCACCCTCCACTTCCGTTTAACCTTCGCTACTACATCCGACACTTGGCCGCCTTCGCTCCTTTCCCCTGCACAAGTGCGGAGGTCGGGCAAGTGCGTTCCAACAGTGACCGTGTAGATTCTTGTTTTGGTGCGATTTGTATTATCATGTGACTTTAGGGCATGTAATTTTGGATTTATGGCATGTATGACCTGCTGATCTGTTCCTATTGATTTGTCCCGATTAATGTAAATATATTGGTCTCAAATTATGTGTTGCAGGGCTTATGTAAACATATTAGTTTTTGGCATTTGATCCTTGTGGGCATTTAATGAGGCGTGTCGTGTGCAAACATGAACGGACCCAAAAAAAATACTGATGGGCCAAACAGTCTAAAAATAAATAATAAACAGACTGAAAGGAAAAACAGCTCAATGGGCTTGGCCTATTATAAGCCTGCTGCCTAGTGGGCTTTCTTAGGCCACATTTCAATGCTATGACGTTTACAATGGTTGTGCCATGTCAACGCCACGTGGCATGGTCTAGGATTTTGTGACGATAAATCAATGTCACAAACCTATATGACACTAAAATCTATTGTCATAAACTTATGACAAAAAATATACTAACGTCACATAATCAATTTGTGACGGTGGTTTTTTGACGTTTGAATTTTCGTCAACAGGATGTCATAAATCTTAAGTTGTGACATAAATTCTATATATTTTGACATAAATAGAACGTCAAAAAACCACACATATCTTGTAGTGGTCGCCGGTGAGCCTCCTCAACTCCAAAACTCCCTTCTTTTCCCTTTTCCAGTGCCACTGTTGTCTGAGCCCCGGCCTTGGTGCCATTGTTCTACATCTTGCAGGAAGGATGACCTTGTCGCAAAGCTTTCGCCGGAGCCGTGGTGCCCTCTGGGTGCTGCTGCCGTGCCCGGTCTCGCCCGGACATGTGCAGCCACCTGGCCGACCATAGTCGCCACCGGCCAAGTCTGCAACCGGCCGCTGGCCACTAGTAGCTGGCCACAGTTGGCCAGAGCGGTCCACAACCGACTGGGAGTGGGCTGGCCCGAGCCCTCCTCGGGCGGCCACGACATGCCCAGGCGCCTTCGGCAACCCTCCGCTGAAGCCCCATCTTCTATGCCATCGTCAAGGTCTAACCTTTGGAACCCGTTGACGCCTCCCGCGATGTCGACACAACTCGCATTTACCTTTTGTCATGTGCATCTTCACATTATGACATCCTATCTATGTATCTATGTATCTATCTATCTATGTAATGAATACTTGCCTGTGCCGAGCCTTCGTGCCGGTCTATTCTTGTGCTATGGATATGTGCTACTCTTTTGTGGTTGTGATAGTCGTCGTTGTGTATGTGTTGTTGGCGATGGACCGAGCCTTCCAGCCGATCTAGTGGTGGTTGACCATGCCTTCCAACCGGTTCAATTTTGTTTGACTATGGACCGTGCCTTCGAGCCGGTCAAGGGATCGTCCCTTGCTCGAACGTCACGATCGTGGGTTCGTCCTGCCGTGGTCGTAACGCCGAGTGTAACTCGTCCCTCGTAGTAGTAGCCGTAGTCGTATCTATTGTGTGTTTGGTTGGCTCCATCGTGACACGGGCGATGTCTCCTGTCCTTAGCCCTAGGGCCTGGTCATGCAGATATTACCCGCACACGATAGTCCTTCGTGACCTGGTCTAGTGGGAGAAGGAACGGGTGACGACAATCATGGAACGACGAGTACCAACTCGTTTGGGTGAAGCTCATGGCCGTGAGATGCCTCGCCATGACCATCGGGCTCCACCCATTTGAGTCTTTCTGACCTAGCCACCTCGTATGCTTGCACCGCTTGACCATAGCATTCCTTCGACTCTCACGGTGACAACCGCACCGCTACGAGCCATAGGAATAGCTTTGTGCTGATTTTGTTGCACGGAGGTCATGGTGCCCTACGAGTTGACTTAGGTCGAGCGTCTCTCATTCTCGTCTACCGCCTTTGCCATGGCGTGTTGGTTGAGTGAATGCGGAGATCGCTCTTCTCTTTCCTCCCTTCAGTTTTGTTCTTTGCCCGATCCAGTAAGACATGGATCGAGCCCTTCTGATTCCGGCCGCTTCGATCCCCATCGACTGCAATGACTATGGATCGAAGCCCTGTGGAACCAAGTTCCCTGCCATTAGTCTGCCTCTTTTGCACGTTAGTCGTGTTTGAGTGTTAGTATTTCTATCTTGATCACATTCCTGTGATTCCTGTCTACTGCTAAGGCATGTGGATCAAGGAAAGGTGGATCCTCATTTTACTCTCTCTTTTTGCTTCTTCGCACTTGAGCCCTTGTATGCTTGTATCCATTCTAGACCATAGCACTCCTAGATCCTCGTGGTGACAACCGCACCGCTATAGATCTTAGGAATGTCTGGTGCCATTTAGTGCACACGGGTCGAGGTACCCTACGAGTGGTTTAAGTGCTTGTTTTCTTGGTGTGTCGCTCCCTTCGATGCCCGTCTTTGCCATGGCGCGTGCATAGAAGGAAGCGAGACTACCCTTGCTTCTCTTTTTCCCTCTTGTTTTGTTCCCTCTTCTCGGTTCTCGTCGAATACCATGGCGTATGGATCGAGCAAGAAATCAGAACTGCTTCCTTTCCCCTATGGGCTCGATCTATTCGATCTCGTCCTTAGCCATGATGATTGGATCAAAGATCGAACCCTTGTTTTAGTCGGCAAAGCTAAGGCCTATGTCGTGACCTCGGTTCTGTGCGAGTCGACTCGATCGACCATAGGAAACCTTCTTCACCGAGGATGTGACGTAGGTGTGCTTAGCTGACCTTGCTTCTTTACCACTTCCGAGCCCAAGGAAAACAAACTCGCTTCGTGAGGGCTAGTCTTCTTCTGTGTGATGATTGCTTAAGTTGTGATCTGGTCTCAGCCATTTTACTCGAGCCGTACAGGTTGACTCGGTCGACCCGGGAAGTACGAGCTAGGTTGTGACTCGAGCTTGTGCTTAGCAAGCATCTGCTCCTGTGTCTTTTCGAGCCCGAGGATCGGACGTCCTCCGTGAGGGCTGAGTCCTTTCTCTGTTTATTGTCCTTAGCGTCTTCGAGTCTAGTTGTCGTGTCAGTGTTCTGATTGCTCCTTTGTCTTGTGTGTCGGTTTCGCGAGGTAGTTGCGCCAGGAGCAACGATGGTCAGACCGGAACCCGCTGGAGGAGAGCGAGGACGACACCAGGACTCGAGGAGAACGGCTACGAGGACATCAGAGATCTTGGACTAACAACGTAACAGGTGCCACAGCCCATCCAACCTCGTAGAATCCTATTAGACATGCAATAATGTAGCTGCTAGCGCTTTACTTTTTGCAAATGAACTGTGATACGTTGCATGTTAGATTGCTTGTGAAGCCTATACCTTGACGCAAACCTGTCCCCTGCACACCCGCTTAATTTATATACTTGCTACTCACTTCTACTATGCATTATAACTGTGATGTGATGCTTGGTGGATGTTGCTTGTGGGTGGCTAAGGCACGTGGTGCCGTGATAACGGGATGATGACTTGGGGAGATCTTGGCGTGTGTCTTGGGTGCGTGTGATAAGGGTTGAGTCGACTGGACAAGATTAATGACGATTCCGGTGATGAGTCTTGCCGAGGGGATGTGACCTGGGCATCCCCTGGGGAGTACCTGTGGCGGGTACATTATGATCTGGAGAAGAGGTCCTGGGGAGGAGTGTCTTTGTGGGACGAATCCCCGGGATAGAGGTGCTGTGTCAGCATGGGGGCGATGGAAGCCCCGAGGAGGAGATGTCCTGTCCAGTCCTTAGGACCCGATTGTGCTGGGGTGATCAAACCATAGTACCTTCGTGCGCACCACTTGTTCTTGTATGGGCACAGAACCGTTCCTACCCCCTGGGCGAAAGGATGTCATTACAGCTAGGCTGAAAGGTGATAAGTGTAGGGAGGTAAGGGCTGGATACCCACACCCTCCTAAGACAACGTGGTGTTTATTTGTTGCGCCAGGATCCACGTCTCACAGTCTCAGTGTGCCGGTGGATTTCGGGGTGCCCCAGGGCTGAGTGGTAGGATGGCATCGTTGCGGTTAGGGGGAAGTTCGGAATCAGCTTAGACGAGCCGGATCATCGATGATAGCTAACCTGTGGTTCTAGGCGTACACGCTCTGCAGAGTTGATCGATCTATACGTATAGCCGTGTCCACGGTCATGGATGTTGGTAGTTCTTAGCTTCACTAAAGATAGAGCTAGGCAACTATCCCCGGTAACGGCCCAAGAATGCTTGTTGGCACTTGCTAACGTTGTTACTAGGAGTAGACTATGGAGTCTATCCCCGGCAACGGCGTCAGAAATGCTTGAAGCAAGACCGGTCACTATACCTAAAGGAGTGGAGCTAAAGCAGCTATCTACTAATGCCAAGCGGGGTTGTCAATCCCGACACTAGTAGGAGCTAGCTAGAGAGATTGCAATCTACCAGGAGGAGATTCTGCAAGCGCACAGAACTATCGTAGTAGCACTTCGCCTGGGAGTACCAGGTGTCGATTTATTTGATCCCAAGGGAAGGCTAGGGTGGTGTATGAGTTGAGTCATGGAGGGGATGAGAGTTGAAGAAAAGAGAAAAGGGAAAAGGGGAGAAGGGAAAAGAGAGGATGGAAGGCTAGAAAGAATGTATGGGTGGATAGGTAAGGATGAAATGGGTGGCTAAGGTAAGGTGGATGGATGGGTAGATAAAGGGGTAACTAAAGATAACTAACTACTAACTACTCCTAGATAACCACAGAGCAAGATAACTACGAAGCAAGATAGTTACGAAGCAAGGCAGGCAAAAGTCAATAAAGCAACTAAGTTAAGTAAAGTTTTATTCCTATCTTGTCAAGTATCGCGGCGTACTAGCCTTTACCACTTACTTAGGTTGAACGCTAGCACAACGAGCCTTACTGTTAAACTGGGCCAACTACGTGGTGGAATTCAAGGCGCACAGGGTTGTCACCACCTGCTTGCTACCACAGCTATCCGGGGGTCCATCCGTATCTGAAGGTAAGTCTATAACTAAGCACCACGCTTAACTATATTCTAACTATCTCTACCCTAGCTTTGAATAGAGACACCCTTGCAGACGTCAGAGCAAATACTTGACTTAACAAGATAAACACTAAACTAACTAAGCAACCTATTAGCAAAGATCAATCACTAAGCACACTAGAGATTAACTACTATGGCTAAGTGAATTGAACTATAGGATAGCTAGGCACTCAAGCAATCAATCAAGTATACCACTCAATACTGATAAGTAGAATAAAGTAATACTTGAAATGATGAACTAGAATATAGTAAGTGCTTGAGTAACAAGAGCAAAACCTGAACTGGAGATGAAGGAAGACTCTTCCCAGCTCCAGGACCGATCACTCGCACGCCTCTACTCTTGAGCTAAGCCTTGAGCAGCGCTTCCGCGAGGGCAAGAATGCCTTGCTCTACTAGCTACCTACTTGCCTAAGCTCTCTGAGCTTCTAACCTAACTCTCACTTGCTTCTCTTGCCTTTGCTTCTCTTGGTGTGGTACTTGATGGTACTGGTACGAATGGAATGGTGTCACCAGGGGGTATTTATAGTCTTGAGGAGTGAGGGGGGTACTTATAGGGGGCAGCCAGCCGACCTAGGGCTAACCCTAGTGGCGGGCGCCAGCCCTAGGTGGCGGCCGCCACCTCCCTCACCGTTGGATGCACTGCCTTGGCTTCAACGGCATCCAGGTGGTTGTCCAAGGCAGTTTGGAGGTCGGTTGCATGTCCTAGCAACCGACATTCAGCCTTGATCCACGCCACTCCTCCCTGAGCCGTCCGATGCCACTAACCTAGTGACCAAGGGCCAAGATTTGGCCTTGGGGAGGTCACACGGATCGGTGACGTGGCAGGGAGTGGAGCTTAGGCCAACCCAAGTGGCGGGCGCCACTTAGAGGTGGCGGGCGCCACCTAGAGGTGGCAGGCTCCACCTAGGGGTGGCGGGTGCCACCCCCCTTAGGCCCATTTGGGCCCTGCTGAGTGGGCTTGGCCTCTGGTGGGTCCATATGTCCAAATTTGGTTCAAATCCTGCATTCAAATAAAATTCTATGGACATGTGGAATTTGGTTAGTTTGAAACCTATTTGACTACATTTCATGCCTTTTTGGTGGATTTTAGGGTCAAATGTTGATGGCAAAACAGGTGTTTAAGGACCATCAACAAGCTCCCCCAAGCTAACCTGTTGCTCGTCCTCGAGCAACAATGCGGTTTAAGCATTGAGCATGAAATGGATAGCAACTTAAGATGTCTGCAAGTGCATATTGTATAGTGATAAATAACTTAGCATATATCATTAATCATAGCAATGTGGGGCCTATAGCTTTTCACTTCAAACATGCATGAGTGAAATAAAGCAGTAGATAGGAAACTTTTGTCTTGCTTAGGTTTGACTAGGATTCTGTCTGGAGGTTTTTTCAAGGTTTTCAAAAGATAACAACTTGCTTAAGTCCTCCAAGATTCACTCAATCACTCAATGGTATTTAAATCCTCACTTAGGCCAAAATGTAGCCTCTCCTATTTCTAAAGAATGATATGTGGAGTTATAGGTAGGCTAAGAACCATGAGCAAATTGCTTGATGTTTTTTGCTAAGTGTTAACACCAGATTTTCGCACGCATGAGGATATGACAGGAGGACCCAGCCAGCAGAGAAGAAAGGATTCGGTAAGCAATCAGACGGCTATTTGGTCCTCAAAGATTTCGATGAATGTCTGTGCGGTCGGCTATCTTGCAGAGAGATGGTTCCATTCGGGAAACGGATGTTGCAGATGAAGCCGGCTTGCATGGGAAGGCATATGGCTATGAAAGACGTCGAGAAGATTAGGAATAGATTTCGTATCTTTCCATATTTTATCATTGTGAATCGTAATCGTCTAGGACTCGTATTTCGTCCAGGGTATAAATATAAGCCCTCGACCATTGTAAAATTGTTCACAACCACATCAATACAAACCGGCCCCGTGCCATCTTCGAGTCCCTAAGTCATGTCGTCGAGTTCTTCGAGAGGAAACATCGATCCGTCGACCTCCGTAAGTACCAGTAACCTTGTTATCATGTCTAGTATCATGCGGTGGATTTAGATATGATGCAAGTAGTCTCGTATGTTAAGCTTAGTATCGTGCGGCGGATTTAAGCTTATGACGGGAAGTTTTTGCTTGTGCCTTGTATCGTGCGGCGGATTAAGACATGAGTAAAAATAGTTATCGGCTCTATTAGATTTGGCAGATCTAGTAGATTCATTAAGTTATCATGTGTTATGTGTTTTATTTGTTTAATTTCTGTAACACTCTTTTGCCCAATCTAGATTGATTTCTATTCGGCCTTGTTTCACAAGTTTACTTGTGCTTTGCTAATCATAAGATCATTATGGCCGGATTAGTTCTCAATCTTGGTTGTTACGTGTTGCGGGTTCATATATGTCGATCATGTTTATGCTTTGATAGAACTAGGTGTCGTGCGGCAGATATAGGTTTTAGATTAGTTTGATCATGTTTGCTTGTATGTTTCCTTCCTCATGGACCCCAACTCGGTTAGATTGCCGATTTTGGTCAAGCTTACACGAGTAATGAGCTCTTATAGATATGTACAGATATATGCATGCTTTTAGCTTGTTATAATTAGATTGTATCATGCGGTGGATTGATCTAATTATGAGAAGTGGTATAGACTTATTGTTAGGGGACCGCAAAAGGGGTACCCCCAATCAACGCAAAACAAATAGGTTAAACCTAGAACACCAATTAATAAACCCAACTAGACTAACCTTTCAAAGAACCGACCCCTCGAGGCCTGCAACGCTGGCCCACCGCCAGAAAGCGTGGGCTCGCCAAGGCTTGACCGACCGCCTCCTGGTAGCCTACCTCTCGAGCCCCGACGCGTAGGCCACGAACCCGCTACAGCCGTGCACCGCTCCTCGGGACCCTGCGCGGGGACCTCGAGCCTCTCCAGCACGATAGCCTATCCCTCGAGGCTCTTTACACCCCAGGCCTCGAGCTGGAGCCCAACTTCCACTCACCCGAGCCCTCCGCGCCAGGGCTCGGGCGAGCGCTCCACTACCCTTCGAAGCCCCCCACGAAGAGGAAGCTTCCCGCTCCGCAGCTCTAACGGCCGTACCAGCCCCATGCAGCGCATTTAATGCTCTCACCTACTCCGGTCACATCCTCTGGCACACGATGCGTGCTACAGCGAGCCAGAGTCCGGGTCAAACCTCGTTTTCACCACAGGCATGGTGAAAAGGGGACGTACAACACTGTTAAGCCATACCTTACACTGTTGCACGTCCAAGCCACGTCTCGAGGCCCGGATACCTGCTGCTCAATCGGGTTTCCCGGACTTGCCCATACCTGCGGGGACTCGAGCCCCTCGTAGGCGCCACCTCGAGGCCGGCTCTGAGCCCCTCGAGCCCCGGCTACTTTCATGCTATTGGAGGACAGGTACCCCAAGACTCGGAGGGACCTAGCCACGTCATGTACATGCCGGAATGGACGCTGCATGGCCTCACGTCGCCACGCCTCCACGTCCGCGCCTGGGAGGGAGGCCATGCTTCAAGGACGCTTCAACAGCAGACCCCACGTCGGCTCCAGTGGCATCGACAAGACGGGATTCCTACTCTCCGCCGTATTGGGCACTATACATCCTGACTCCTGTATCACACCAATGTAACCCTGGCTTCCTCTTGCTCTATAAAAGGGGACACCAGGGACCTTCACTCCCCGGTTACACAGATACGGCTAGACACACGCATACGCACAAGTCCACACTACACACACATACGAGTCCAGACTCCGGTCCACGCTCATTGAGCCTGTATTGCCCCTGTACAAGCACTTAGGTGCAAGTAATACAAGGACCTCCTCCCCCCGCTGGACGTAGGGCCTTCCTTGCCCGAACCAGGATAAATCCTTGTGTCATCTTGCATCACCATCCAGGAAGAGAGCACGCGATCATATTACTAGTTGGTGTCGTACCCCCGGGTCGAAACACCGACACTTATAGCAAGTGGTATCATGCGGTGGATTAACTTTGCTTAAGTTTATGCTTGACGAGTTTTTGAAGACTAAATGTGCGGCAGATTAGTTGGATTGGCCTATGCATGTATTATTTGGATAGATCTATTCTTGCTAGTTGCCTGTTTATAATATCTTCGATTCGTTCAAGCATGTCTTTCTTTTACATTCGGTAGTTAATATGCTTCACACACTCTGTTCTCATACTTGCCGAATAGCTTTGTAAACATGCTCTGACAGACAGCTTCTGTAGCTGTGTGCCGTTGCGATTGGCTTTCGAAGCCGTACATATGGAACTGTCTGGTTTTACCCGGCACGTTCCAGAGGTATTCTCACGTTTTATCCCTTGTTGGTTTTCAGGTCAAACCGACTGGCACGTCTCCGGATTCAGCATACTCCGGGCACCCGATTGAAGCTAGCCTCGTTTGGCTTGCTGTGTGTCTTGGCGCAAGGTGTCACTTTTTGCGTCAACACACTTTTTGGCACGCTCGCTGGGACAACTTCGTTTCAAGATGCCTGAGATCAGCGATGATCAAGTTCTGGATGTGATCATGGATGACTTGCCGCTAGAGTCGAAAAGCTTGGTACAACAGGCCTGCGATGAATTCCAGCGCAAGTGCCTGACGCCTTTCTCCAAGAACAAGAGCAGCAGGGTCTTCCAGAAGCAGGAGTTCCCAAAGATTCTTCCTCACCATCAACCTGATATCCCCAATGAAGAAGAAGCTATTCGAAAGATGACTGAAATAATGCATAAGGTTGTATCAGAAGCTGTAACCAATCATCAGTCGGCTTTCCTGAACACTTTTCGCGCTATCATGGTCAATGCTTTCAGTCCAGCTGTGGATAAATGCTTTGAGGAAACTGTTGGTCCGATGCAGAGACCGTTGTTGTTCCCAGTACCTCAACGTCAAAGGATCGCAGGAGAGGGCGGAGCTGGCCCAAGCACAGGTGGGATGGTTCCTCTTGAGACGCAGCAACCTCCTCAGACCTATGGCCAGCTCGCGTTCGGCACGACAGGGAATGTCCCGCAATCTGCTTCTAAAGTGTCTCCTGCAGCGAACAGGATGCAGAAGAATATGTTTGGAGACGGATATCATGAGTTCATCGATTATAGCTCAATTAATGCTCTTCCAAATCCAGACTATAAGAGTTTGGCAGGGCTACATCCTGGGGGGCAGGCACAAGCAGCTCCTGATCCGAATGTTGACCTCATCATGCATAAGATGGCTGATATGATGCAAAATCAATTCGGCCTGAAACCTAAGAATCAAACTTACACATACAAGTCCCCCTATCCAGAGTGGTACAATCGGGTAGCTCTTCCTCCAAGGGTGAAACCTCCTACTGATTTCACCAAGTTTTCAGGCTAGGATGACACCAGTACTATAGAGCACATCGGCCGCTACTTGATGCAACTCGGAGAAGCATCTACAGATGAGGCTTGGAGGATCCGGTATTTCCCGTTGTCATTAACAGGGCCAGCCTTCTCATGGTTTTCTTCTCTGCCAGCAAATTCTATCAATACATGGGTGGAGCTAGAGCAGAAATTCCACTCGTATTTCTTTACGGGTACCAGCGAGAAAAAGTTGGTCAATCTCATGAGCCTAAGGATGAAACCTGGCGAGATGCCACAAGAATACCTACGCCGATTCAGGGAAACCAAGAATCTTTGCTATTCTCTGAATTTGTCGGATGATCAACTGCCGGAGATAGCCATAGCTGGCATGTTGCCGAGTATCAAAGAGAGGCTTTTCGGCATGGAGTTTGATGACCTCGAGCAGTTATCACAAAGGCTGGCGATGATGAGTAATCAAGCCCAGGGGTTCAAGAGGAATAATCAGTTCCGGAAGGGTGATGTGGCTGCCAAGATGTATCAAGCTTTTCTAGAAGAAGCAGCTGAGTACGATGATGAAGATGAAATAGCTGCAGCCGAGATAGTCTGGGATAAAGAACCAACTCAAGTCAACCAGCGATGGCTGAGGCAGCAGAAAGGTACTTATGATTTTGATGTTTCCAAGTCAGATAAATTATTTGAGTACTTGTTGAAGGAAGGACGCATCAAGTTGCCGGAAGGTCATCCTATGCTGCATCCTAAAGGGGTCAAGGACAAGAAATATTATGGTTTTCACAATGCTAGATCCCACTCCATAAATGATTGCCGAGTGTTCAGAATGCGGATCCAGAAAGCTATCCAGGACGGGCATCTGAGGTTTGATGGGAAGATGAAAATTGATGGTAGCCCTTTTGGACAGAATACTGTGTCCTTCTCTGTTAACATAATCAACGCAGCTGATCCCAGGGATAAGAGCAAAATGAAAGTTTTAACCTCTGATAGAGCAAGGGAAGCTGGTGCCGTTGACCCTAATTGGCAGATTACAAAGAGAGAGCTTCAGCAGAGGGTTCGGTTCCAAAATAGCCGAACTGAGACGGGTGAAACTTCCAGACCCAGGGTCACCACGCGTTTCTTGTTGAATAAATGGCGTCGGGAGCAAGAACGATACTAGAAGCAGAGACTTTATGAAGAACGGAAGTTCCTGGAAAAACAACGAAGGTACGAAGAATAGATGTATTGGGAAGGACGGGAAGATACGAAGGAGCAGGAACAATCTCATTAGGAATGCTCGTTCTTCCAGTATTGTTGGAACGAAGGCTTGAAGCTGCCTGTTAAGAACAACTTCCCTGAGTGCAGTAATCAGTACTCCGAGTATAGGCAGTCTCGAGTCAACCGCCGATCTGTCCATGAGAGGCTTGGGGCACGAATCCCTCAGGACAATCGGCGCGTAAAAATAAATAATTCCGAAGATCGGCAGGGAAGAGGATTTGCCGATCAAAGTTGGGCTCGCACTGAAGAAGAAGAGTACCGCGAGTATGTCTGGCAGAGAGGACAGTGGTGTCCACCAGGATTGAGGAAAAGCCAGAAAAGGACGGTGCAACGCCTAAGAAATAGAGAGTTAGAACAAGCAAATGCCAAAGTAAAGCGAGTTTGGCGCCCCAAAGAGAAGCCGGATGGGGGCGATCGTTCGGCTGACGCATGCATGACTTTCTTTCTTCCATCAGAATTTATAGCTCCCGAAGAACAGGATGTCCAAGACGAAGTGTATTCGGATTTTGATGAAGATGAATTCCAAGAGTTATTGGCTCATCTTGTCTTGGCTCAAAGTGCAGTATTCGATAAACCAGCTAAGCATCGACACCTAAAGCCATTGTATATGAGAGGCTATGTTAATGGCAAGCCACTGAATAAGATGTTCATTGATGGAGGGGCTGCCATAAATATCATGCCGTATACCACCTTCAGAAAACTTGGGATGGCGAGTGAAGACTTGCTGAAGACCGACATGGTGTTGAGAGACTTTGCTGGCAATTTTTCTGATACTCGGGGAGCAGTCCATGTTGAGTTGACGATCGGGACTAAGACCTTGATCACTACCTTTTTCGTCATTGAAGGCAAGGGGGCATACAGTTTGCTATTGGGAAGAGATTGGATACATGCAAACTGCTGTGTGCCGTCAACTATGCATCAGTTCCTCATCTAGTGGATTGGAGATGACATCGAAATTGTCCATGCTGATGACTCGGTGAGTGTTGCTAATACAGAGCCCATCTATTGGGAATATGATGGTGTTGAGTGCTTTTCTGGAAGAGCTTGGGAAGCAGGTCCTGTGAATGTTTTCGACAAGGACCAACAGCCGATTCAAACGATCGACTCTCAGAGTAATTTTTAAATAGTCCAACTGATGGTAATGGAGATGAATTGAGACCAAGTTTCATGTCGGCTGACAAGGAATAAAGTATTGATGATGAAGCCGAAATAGGACCGATGTGTACCAAGTTTGGGTCTCGGGTGTTTAAAAGTTCTGCTTATTTCTCCATTGCTGAAACTCAAAGGAAATCAAATCAAGAATTCGTGAAGAGTGACGTACAACGAAGGGACTTGGTGAAATTTAAAAGCACATGAAGGCATTTCCTCAACTTAGTGATCATTTTAAGTTGTACGTGGCGGCCGATAGCCTTACAGCAGGATCGACCCTTATTTTGAGTTTAAAGGGAAAGATAGGTAGCGACTAGCTTTAGCGGAAAATGTTAAACCCGGAGAAGGGTATTTGGCTGTAAAGAAATTTTGTCACTTGTGGATTAAGCTTCGACACTACTTGTTGAAAGCCGAACGCATGGAAATTATATAACTTGAGGAATACTTGTATACAGCCGATGTGAAGCATCACCTTTAGCAGAAAAATGTTCCAAGAATTCAAGTCATAGCCGATATTATTTATATCGCCTTTAGTACAAGATATTTATGACCCTAGTGGCCCTAACGGTTTTAAGTAAGCAGGTTTATCGGGGGAAGAGAAAGGTGAAGTGTAGTAAGTGCAATGCCGGGTGACATGACATATTGGAGACAAGATCTAGTCGGCTAAGGTGACGTCATGTATTCGGCAAGCGTTTCTCCAAGGAAAATGTTACAATCGAAAAAAGGAAAAATTTTCTGAGAAATCAAGAAGTGCAAATGGGTGTTATTCAGGGGGAACGAGTTTCGTATATTACAAGCTTCATTTACAGATTTGTCCTGATACAAACTACTCTCAAGATAATCTAATCAGAACAGATTGTGGGTCAACAGTCTCGGCAATAGCAGCGGCATGGTCATCATAAATTTCAAGGTCTTCAAATTCATCTGGGTCGCCGCCTGCGAAACCAACTGGTATAGAGTAGTTTTCTTTGGTCCAAGAGCTCATTGCCGCTAGACCGAAGAGACCCCGACGTGCACACCTTGGGTGATGGCCTGATCTATGCGACCATCCACGGCATCAAGGCGGGCTTCGGCTGAGTCCCCATGAGCATTCACCTTGAGGGCAACTCCATTTGCTGCTGCCTTCAGACGGTCATTCTTTGCGGAAAGAGCTAACAGGAAGAAGGGATGTGTTAGGCATAACAAGTTTAACTAGAAGAAGAGGACCGAGACTCTACTTACCGGAAGTGATGCTGCCAAGCTGTTTCCAGCATTCAAATGGGTGAGTTGAGGTGGATTGTCAGATTCAGGGGAATCTGGAAACCCAAGAAGAAAGTTGGGAGAGGCCATTGGAGCTGCTGTTTCTGGAAAGGGAGCTCATTTTTAGGTTAAGAAAGGACTTCACGCTGGAAAATGGGCGAGCGGCGAATCAGAGGCAGATAAGCAAGAAGGGCTATTGCAAGGGGGCAAAAGACCAATTTGTTGCCTATGATGCTGGTAAGATGGTGTTCGACTTCCTCCTACCTCGTCTCCAATAAAGATGCCTGCTGTGGTTGCCATCGTCTGTCATTTATTCAAGCATGAGCAGAGCTTTTTCTCTCTGGCTTGAGCTAGAAGCCGAGAAGTAGAAATTTTGCGAGTCAAACTATTCGATCGGAACCCAGAATGGGAGCCTACACAGGGGTATATTTATAAGATCATAATTTGCATGTTGAAAGATCAAGCATCAAGATAGGGTTTGTCACAATTTATGTGCTGATATTGGGCCAGGCCGGATTTTTGACAATTTTGGAGAGGTCATGACTCCAGAATTGGAAAGCCGATAGGTTTCGACTAAAGGATTGTTCAGTTTCGGCTAATTATTTAGTTTATGTTACCGATTGACACTAAGGGCGGAAAGCTTGGAAAAAACAGGGAAGTCTGTTAAAAAATGTTGCTCTGGTGTCGCCATGGATCAGAAAATGAAGAGGAAAACTTAAAACTTTGGATCTGGGGTAATCAATCACGACGGTTACTTGTAGGACGAGGAAGATTATTATGATTATCGGCAATAGTTGATGTGATGCACATCGCCGTTAAGGTAAAGAGAAAATCAGTAGCTGGTGCACGAAACAAAACATATGTTGATCTTGAAGGATCAGTCACAGATTGGATTCAAGATGGCGAATAGAGGATTTTTATTTATAAAGAGAAAATACAAGGTTATAATAGAGAGGATCAGTTCGTCCATTCCATCCTACGCCTAATCGGGAGAAAGTGATCAAAGGCGTTGGCCAGATCTGTCCCGGCTTCCTTCATATCTTCTACGGAATGTTCTACTCTATCCTCCAGTTCTTGCTCGCAGACATCAAATCTGTGGTAATCAGCGCCAGAGTGAATCCTCACGGCGGAGAAGGCGAGCGCCGCGCCGTACCCCATGCCGGCCCTAGAGATAATGGGGAGGGTTCGATTAACTTCGTTCACACGCTTCAGGGGCGTCGTACCCGCTACATCGGCCGTAACGGCGAGCTTGGCGATGGCGGCTTCAAGGGCGTGGAGTTTGGCTGCTAGAGCTGAATAGAGGAAGAGTGAATAAAGGTGAAAGAAGAGAATAAGGAAAGAAATGAAGAAAATACGTACCGGTGACTCGTTCCCGAGCAGCGTCACGCTCTCGAGAGATTCGAGTGATCTCCCAATCCTTTCCCTCCAGATCAAATTGAAGATCCGCAAGCTTCCGAGTCAGATCCTCGGGGAGGTCGTCATTGATTATCCTGAAGGAAACAACAAGGAAAGAATTACTACTTCATTTTTGGAACAATCAAGAGAAGGGAAAAAGGAGCAACCTCCTTTTAGAGGTGCTAGAAGCACCAAGCTCGGAACTATGGTGACTCACTGTGGAAGACATCCTCCAGAGTGAGATAAGAGAAAAGAGGGTTTTTTGAGTCTAAGCAGAGGAGTTTAGAGTACACAAGTCAAGACTGGGCGAAAGAGGGTTTTAAAGAGTCCCAGAAGATGCATCGGGAGATGAGTCGGCAGGTATAGCAATTATAGCATGTGAAGACGAACGCTTCTGGAGGCTCCACGTTAAAAAGGAATTTTAGAATAAATATTTATCCCAAAATTAGGGGGCATGTGTTAACACCAGATTTTCGCACGCATGAGGATATGACAGGTGGACCCAGCCAGCAGAGAAGAAAGGATTCGGCAAGCAATCAGACGTCTATTTGGTCCTCAAAGATTTCGATGAATGTATGTGCGGTCGGCTATCTTGCAGAGAGATGGTTCCATTCGGGAAACGGATGTTGCAGATGAAGTCGGCTTGCATGGGAAGGCATATGGCTATGAAAGATGCCGAGAAGATTAGGAAAAGATTTCGTATCTTTCCATATTTTATCATTGTAAATCGTAATCGTCTAGGACTCGTATTTCGTCCAGGGTATAAATATAAGCCCTCGACCATTGTAAAATTGTTCACAACCACATCAATAGAAACCGGCCCCGTGCCATCTTCGAGTCCCTAGGTCGTGTCGTCGAGTTCTTCGAGAGGAAACATCGATCCGTCGACCTCCGTAAGTACCGGCAACCTTGTTATCATGTCTAGTATCATGCAGTGGATTTAGATATGATGCAAGTAGTCTCGTATGTTAAGCTTAGTATCGTGCAGCGGATTTAAGCTTATGACGGGAAGTTTTTACTTGTGCCTTGTATCGTGCGGTGGATTAAGACATGAGTAAAAATAGTTATCGGCTCTATTAGATTTGGCAGATCTAGTAGATTCATTAAGTTATCATGTGTTATGTGTTTTATTTATTTAATTTCTGTAACACTCTTTTGCCCAATCTAGAATGATTTCTATTCGGCCTTGTTTCACAAGTTTACTTGTGCTTTGCGAATCATAAGATCATGATGGCCGGATCAGTTCTCAATCTAGGTTGTTACATGTTGCGGGTTCATATATGTCGATCATGTTTATGCTTTGATAGAACTGGGTGTCGTGCGGCAGATACAGGTTTTAGATTAGTTTGATCATGTTTGCTTGTATGTTTCCTTCCTCATGGACCCCAACTCAGCTAGATTGCCGATTTTGGTCAAGCTTACACGAGTAATGAGCTCTTATAGATATGCATGCTTTTAGCTTGTTATAATTAGATTGTATCATGCGGTGGATTGATCTAATTATGAGAAGTGGTATAGACTTATAGCAAGTGGTATCATGCGGTGGATTAGCTTTGCTTAAGTTTATGCTTGACGGGTTTTTGAAGACTAAATGTGCGGCAAATTAGTTGGATTGGCCTATGCATGTATTATTTGGATAGATCTATTCTTGCAAGTTGCCTGTTTATAATATCTTCGATTCGTTCAAGCATGTCTTTCTTTTACATTCGGTAGTTAATATGCTTCACACACTCTGTTCTCATACTTGCCGAATAGCTTTGTAAACATGCTCTGACAGACAGCTTCTGTAGCTGTGTGCCGTCGCGATTGGCTTTCGAAGCCGTACATATGGAACTGTTTGGTTTTACCCGGCATGTTCCAGAGGTATTCTCACGTTTTATCCCTTGTTGGTTTTCAGGTCAAACCGACTGGCACGTCTTCGGATTCAGCATACTCCGGGCACCCGATTGAAGCTAGCCTTGTTCGGCTTGCTGTGTGTCTTGGCGCAAGGTGTCACTTTTTGCGTCCTAAGATCATAAGGAGCAGCAAATCATAAAAATCGATCAAGATGTGCATGTGTGGTTATGTGGAAGTGTATAGAGGGATATTTCATAATCCTACATAGTTAATTTCTGGGGTCTAGAGCTAATGACAATTCTCTCTCTTTTTTTTGGATACATAGTGAGTGGACAAAAGATGTGTCCTCACATTTTCTTAGGACATAGTCCTCTTTTGAGCTACTTTGCTCACTTTTTTTTTTCACAGGACATAGTCCTTTCTTGAGCTACTTTGCTCATTTCTCTCTCTCTCTCTTTTAGCTCTAGATTTCCCCAGGTTATCTATAGGAAAGGATTTTTGAAATGAGTAGGGAAAGGGAGAGAAATGCTTATTCCCAGTGTAGGAATAGCATAAGGCTAGCAATGGGATGTTTGGCAGGGTATTGCATATCTCCAGTGTAGAGAATAAGCAATTTATTTGGTGGTTGCAAACTTCCAAAGTGGAGAGTAGGCAATTTATGGTGGGTGTGTGTGAATCTTGATTCAAAAGATATGATAAGCTTCTCTACTAAGATCTATGAGGTCTAACAAAGCTCAACACAAACAAAGTTCTTTGTGGTTTTGACTAATGACAAACAAATATTTGGCTGGTGGTGGGATGGGATAAAATCTAGGAGGAACTTTTTAGCAAGGTTTTCATAATTCTTAAAAGAAATCCTCCAGATTAGGTCCTAATTTCACCTTAGCAAGTTTAAAGAATTACTCCATTTCTTACTAACTTTTTTCACTAAGCATTATTTCAGTTTAAGCATGTGCAACCCACAAAAGCTACAACTTAGATAAGACTAGTCATTCAAACCATAACAATAGCATTTGCATGACATATTTCAAATCTTATTCAGGTTTCAACTTGTTTAAGCAGATTTTATCAATTTTATTCATGGAGTGGTTATTCAGGCAAGCATGTGACATTCAAAAGATATAGATTTTAAGAACTGAATGTAAAGTGTAGGCTTGAGACATACCTTATCGGAGCGGGAGTCTCCCCCAAGCTAGCTTCTTGCTTGGTGAAAGATCTTCTTCTCAGTCGGAGCTCTTGTTCTCATTTTATTAAAAAGGGAAACTATCTAATGTTGTGAAAAGGGAAACTATCCTATTATGATATTTTATTATTCTAACTAAGTTAACATATACCTATGCATATAACTATTGATAACTGTTTTTTAGTTGCATGCATGACATATGTTATTTATTTGAAAAAGGGAAAAATTGAAGGGACAAATTAAAAGTAAAACCATACCTTAGGTCCATGGAGTTTCATCCTTATCGGGTGGATCTTCTTCCTTGGGCACTTCTTCTCTTAGTACTCCATCTGGTTCTTCTTCTTTTGGCACCTCTCCTTTGTTATGTGAATTACACAACTCAGGAGGAGGTGGTTCTTTCTTTCTGCTCCACCTTGTTCTTGGGAGCCTCTTCTTGGTACGAACGGGGTTTGCTTCCTGCATGTTAGCGGCATATGCGGGGCCTCGGGAGAAAGAGAATATTTCCTTCCTCCCTCCTAATGTCATTTGCATTTTACCACTCCACACATATATGCAAGCATCAACAGTGTTCAAGAAGGGTCTACCTAAGATTAGAGGCACATCTTTCCTATTTCCCTTATCTAGTATTATGAAATCACTAGAAACATATGAACCTCTAATATGAACAGGTAAATCATTAACTATTCCTTCTACATAGCAAGTGGACTAATCAGCTAGCACAACATAGGCAGATGTGGATGACATGGGTGGAAAGAATGAGTTTTCATAAAAATCTTTAGATAGAATGTTTACACTCGATCCTAAATCACACATGACATTTTTAAAGACTTCACCAAAGATTGAGCATCTAATTATGGGACTACCAGGATCACCCTTTTTAACAGTCATGGTTTGATCTTCATAATAGTTAAAATATTTTATTTCAACCATATTTGCAGTTTCCATGTCAGGTTTAGCAGAAATTTTGCCAGATTCAAAAGATGGTATGATAGCAGCAAGTTGAGCTAATTGGGTTTCTAACATCTTATTAAAGCTAAGTTGATTTTTCAGAGCAGATGAGAAATCTTCCAATTTAGCATTTATATTCTCAAGGGCTTTATCATTCGACATTAATTTCTTATTCAAGAAATCAGTAGTTCTACCTTGTGAGTAAACTAATTTTTTCAAGAATGAGAGACTATCAGAATTATGAAAATTAGAGCGGGGGAATGAATTTCTACCTTGAGAGTTTGCAGTCTGATTCCATCCTTGATTCTGTTGACGGAAACCGTTACTGTTGTTGATGAAGTTCAAATCTTCATATAGCTCGGGGCAGTGGCTCCCAGAATGTCCGGTTTCTCCACAGACTTCACAAGTCATGTAGGATTCCAGAGATTGGACACTCTCTTGTTGGTTCATCTTCCCACAGTTGTCCAGCTTCTTTGCCAGCAGGTCCATCTTGGCCACGATCATGTCGGCTTCCTTAAGGAATGCATACCTCGCTTACGGGGCTGTAGTCTTTCGTCATTCCATCCTTGGTTCGACAGCATCTTCTCTATGAGAGCCTTAGCATCTGCAACATTCAGAGAAAAGAATGCACCGCCGGCGGCGGCATCCAAATGGCTTCTAGATAGTGGGGTTAGGCCATGGTAGAAGTTCTGGATCAATAGCCAGTCCTCCATACCATGGTGCGGACAAGCGGCGACATACTCTTGCAACCTCTCCCAAGCCTCGGGAATAGATTCCTCGGCTTGTTGCGTAAAGCTGGAGATTTTGTTGCGCAGAGCATTCGTCTTGCCCATCGGGAAGAATTTGGCGAGAAAAGCATTGGAACATTTATCCCATGTGTCTACAGCGTTGCAATCGGTATAGAACCATTGCTTCACTTTTCCTAGAAGAGAAAAAGGAAAGAGACGAAGACGGATGGCTTCTTGGGTTATCCCCTTAATGGTGAAGGTGCCGCAAATCTCCAAAAATTGTTGGAGGTGAGCATTGGCATCCTCATGAGCTTTGCCACAGAACGGGCTAGCTTGGACCATCGTGATCAGAGCCGGTTTCAACTCAAAATTGAGGTTGGCATCAATCACATCTGGTCCCGTCGCTACATTAGCAGCAGAAGGAGCAGAAAATTCACGAATGGTCTTATTGGCCATCGCGAAGATAGAACAAGATAAGAAAGAAAGAAGTTGAAGAAGATGGAGGAAAAAGATAAGAAGAGTTAAAGAAAGAAAGAATGGGGTAAGATGGGATTCGCTAAGTGGGAGCTTAGATGAAGATAAATTCGACACGGACTCAACCGATACACCGATTGCCTTCCCCGGCAACGGCACCAGAAATGCTTGTTGGTAGTTCTTAGCTTCACTAAAGATAGAGCTAGGCAACTATCCCTGGTAACAACCCAGGAATGCTTGTTGGCACTTGCTAACATTGTTACTAGGAGTAGACTATGGAGTCTATCCCCGACAACGGCGTCAGAAATGCTTGAAGAAAGACCGGTCACTATACCTAAAGGAGTGGAGCTAAAGCAGCTATCTACTAATGCCAAGCGGGGTTGTCAATCCCGACACTAGTAGGAGCTAGCTAGAGAGATTGCAATCTACCAGGAGGAGATTCTGCAAGCGCACAGAACTATCGTAGTAGCACTTCGCCTGGGAGTACCAGGTGTCGATTTATTTGATCCCAAGGGAAGGCTAGGGTGGTGTATGAGTTGAGTCAAGGAGGGGATGAGAGTCGAAGAAAAGAGAAAAGGGAAAAGGGGAGAAGGGAAAAGAGAGGATGGAAGGCTAGAAAGAATGTATGGGTGGATAGGTAAGGATGAAATGGGTGGCTAAGGTAAGGTGGATGGATGGGTAGATAAAGGGGTAACTAAAGATAACTAACTACTAACTACTCCTAGATAACCACAGAGCAAGATAACTACGAAGCAAGATAGTTACGAAGCAAGGCAGGCAAAAGTCAATAAAGCAACTAAGTGCAGTAAAGTTTTATTCCTATCTTGTCAAGTATCGAGGCGTATTAGCCTTTACCACTTACTTAGGTTGAACGCTAGCACAACGAGCCTTACTGTTAAACTGGGCCAACTACGTGGTGGAATTCAAGGTGCACAGGGCTGTCACCACCTGCTTGCTACCACAGCTATCCGGGGGTCCATCCATATCTGAAGGTAAGTCTATAACTAAGCACCACGCTTAACTATATTCTAACTATCTCTACCCTAGCTTTGAATAGAGACACCCTTGCGGACGTCAGAGCAAATACTTGACTTAATAAGATAAACACTAAACTAACTAAGCAACCTATTGGCAAAGATCAATCACTAAGCACACTAGAGATTAACTACTATGGCTAAGTGAATTGAACTCTAGGATAGCTAGGCACTCAAGCAATCAATCAAGTATACCACTCAATACTGATAAGTAGAATAAAGTAATACTTGAAATGATGAACTAGAATATAGTAAGTGCTTGAGTAACAAGAGCAAAACCTGAACTGGAGATGAAGGAAGACTCTTCCCAGCTCCAGGACCGATCACTCGCACGCCTCTACTCTTGAGCTAAGCCTTGAGCAGCGCTTCCGCGAGGGCAAGAATGCCTTGCTCTACTAGCTACCTACTTGCCTAAGCTCTCTGAGCTTCTAACCTAACTCTCACTTGCTTCTCTTACCTTTGCTTCTCTTGGTGTGGTACTTGATGGTACTGGTACGAATGGAATGGTGTCACCAGGGGGGTATTTATAGTCTTGAGGAGTGAGGGGGGTACTTGTAGGGGGCAGCCAGCCGACCTAGGGCTAACCCTAGTGGCGGGCGCCAGCCCTAGGTGGCGGCTGCCACCTCCCTCACCGTTGGATGCACTGCCTTGGCTTCAACGGCATCCAGGTGGTTGTTCAAGGCGGTTTGGAGGTCGGTTGCATGTCCTAGCAACCGACATTCAGCCTTGATCCACGCCACTCCTCCCTGAGCCGTCCGATGCCACTAACCTAGTGACCAAGGGCCAAGATTTGGCCTTGGGGAGGTCACACGGATCGGTGACGTGGCAGGGAGTGGAGCTTGGGCCAACCCAAGTGGCGGGCGCCACTTAGGGGTGGCAGGCGCCACCTAGGGGTGGCGGGCGCCACCCCACTTAGGCCCATTTGGGCCCTGCTGTGTGGGCTTGGCCTCTGGTGGGTCCATATGTCCAAATTTGGTTCAAATCCTGCATTCAAATAAAATTCTATGGACATGTGGAATTTGGTTAGTTTGAAACCTATTTGACTACATTTCATGCCTTTTTGGTGGACTTTAGGGTCAAATGTTGATGGCAAAACCGGTGTTTAAGGACCATCAACAATGGACAACACTATGGTGCTCAATTTCCCTCGGAGTTAGTGAGAGGTGTCCTTTCTTCTTCTCCCCCTGGGTTGATAGGTCCGGCGCTGGCCGTTGAGGCAAGGTACGAGTGGGAGTCGTCCTTGCCGCCTAGAGAGTGCGAGTGTGGTGAGATGTGTGGATGTGTGGATGGGATGGATGGATGGATGGCCGTATGGTCGGATGTTCGGTCGATGACCGGATGGAAGGCCATGTGGCCGGGTATATGGATTAAAACTTAATGATTATATTTATAAAATATTGATTACATAAATAGGAAAACTACAGCCATAAATAGGCTCTTTTTTGCTCTACCCTTGCATTCCACAAACCACATAGCAAATGCAAGCATAGGATGGGAAGTGTGGCCAGTACAATCCATACTGAAAATTAACGCTTAAAAGGTTGGGCGACTTCTACCGGGATGAACGTGGAAGCTAGATGGACTTGCGGATACATAGGTGTATGCGGAGTCTCTGAGTGATGAGTGATTGTCAACTGGGATAACGCGCATGTTCTTTGGCTTGTGTTGTGCAGGTGTCGAGCACGGATACAGTGATCAATGGCAAGGTGAAGGTCAAGTAGAGACGTGCCGTGCCGATGGACCGAGAGTGGCGAAGGGCGGACGTGAGGCTTGGACTGAGGGACCGGTGGCCCGAGGATCAGGTGTGGTGGCTGACAGCCTGGGACAGCGATGAGCGATGACTTGCGGGCACGGTGTTGCTTGGGTCGAGGACCTAGGGACACGTGTCGGTGGACGGGGTGCACGGGCGGTGCATCCCCTCTACGGCTCGGTTTGGTGGTTGAGCCACAGAAAAACCACCGAGTGGACGGTTTCCATGTTTGGGCCTCAAAACCTGGGCATTTATGGTTTCCGAGTTTGGGCCACAAAACTCGGGCTGAGGACGGTTTCCAAATTTGGGCCTCAAAACCTGGGTGCTGCGGGTTTGCTGAGTTTGGGCCACAAAACTCAGGCTACGGTCGGCTGGTTTCCCAGTTTGGGCCTCAAAACTGGGGGTTGGTCGTGAAGGCTGGTTTCCCAGTTTGGGCCTCAGAACCGGGGGCAAAGTCTGGGAAAAGGACGAGTGGAGCGGTGGCGGCACGTGGCGGCAATCGGTGAGGTTGCGTTGAGGCAACGCTACCAGTTGTGCGGGCGTGGCCGTCGGATCACCAGCATCTTTGAGTTGGTCCAGAATAACCCTAGGGTTTAGCTGGTTCGCTCTGTAATTAGAGAGGGGTAGAGTAGGAATTAGAATTAGGATAAGTAGAGGGAGACACCCTCCTCCCATTCTATCTCAGCCATTTGCTCTTTGCCTTCTAGGGTTTCCTGCTCTCCCAATCCCCTGCTGGAGCAACTGAGATCCGCAGAGAACCATACCTCTGTGTACTGGAGATTTTGAGGAAGTGAGACCGTAATCTCACTGTTGTAGCGTGTGGTAGCCACACGGTTGCAGATCGATGACTTGATTCGCGTTTTGATTTGTGTTCTTCGTGTTCTTCGTTTCTCCGCGATTTTTCCGTCACTCGATCTCCCTCTCTACTGCGTCTTTGCGAAATCCGTTTGAATCAACTTGTTCTTTATAGTGAGGAGATCATTTCCACCGAAGGAATTCATCTAACTCCTCACGAACAAGTAGATCAGGTTCATTTAGTTTTCATGGTGCTTTTTCGTTCATACACCTTCCCTTTCGATTTCCCGTTGTTTGAATCGATTTGAGCAGATGATTTCTTGGGGATAGTCTTCTAACTACATCGTCATCATCCTCTCCAAGTTTGGGATCAAGGGATTTTGGTTTGGACCGATTTGGAGAAGATTTGAGTTGAGGGCGACCAAAGTCGCCCTTTCTGGGTGGTCGCGGACAGTCCGCCGTCCACCCAGCGGACAGTCCGCGCGTCGGGATCGAGCCAGGTCAGTGGCTGCGGGTCTCGGTCGGTTTACTGTTTCTTGACCGGCGGACAGTCCACCGTTGATTTTCGCGGACAGTCCGGGAGTGTCTATGGAAGTTCAGCAACCTTGCTGTTTTGGTCATTTGACCGGCGGACAGTCCGCCCCTTCCTCGCGGACAGTCCGGCGTCATCGCGGACAGTCCGGGACCGTACCCGCGGATAGTCCGGGAACTCACAGACTTGTGCTTTTGTGTGCAGTTGGTCTCCCGACTTCTCCGCTTGGTTTCCGGACCTCTCATTTGACCCTAGAGTTGATCAAGGAACTGCTCTAGGTATCTTTGCTACTTGTTATCATTGGTATTTGGGGATTTCTCGACGTAGTCTTCCATCTACGTTCGGGACTTGGTTTTTGAGGGTCGAACTTGTGCCGGTGCTTTTGGCATTTGGTTTGGTATCGCTTTGTGGTGCCTCGCTGTGATCCTAGGGATCATCCACCATCTTCCAAGGGTCGTGGGCATCACAGTTTCGATCGAAGTTTTTGGGGACAAAAGGCCAAAGTTTCGAGAGAAATTTTTGAGCTCCCATTCACCTCCCCTCTAGTCGCCTTGCTATTGCATTCTCGGTCCTTCAATTGGTATCAGAGCGGGTTAAGGATCTTCCACCTTAGCTGGTTCCAGATCCACAGAAGGCGACATGGATCGCGGCGTGGGCAAACCGCCGTTTTTCGATGGGACGAACTATGCGTATTGGAAGATACGCATGTCAGCCTATCTGCAGAGTTTGGGTGCTTCCATCTGGGATATTTGCAACTCTGCCGATTACGTGGTCTTGGCTGCTCGTGTTTGTCAACATCAGGTCGATGAGCACGATGCCAATAGCCGAGCCTGTAATGCTCTTTTCTCATGCTTGAGCATGAGTGAGTTTGATCGCGTTTCTCACCTCGCTACGGCTCGGGAGATTTGGGCTACCCTCATGCGTTTCCATGAGGGAACCACTCAAGTCAAAATCTGTCTCTACGAGTCGTTCAAGCGAGAGTATGAGAACTTTCGACATATGCCTGACGAGAGCATAGAAAGTTTATTCGCTCGCTTTGAGGTGATTGTCAACAGTATGAGGGCTAACAAGGAGCTTTTGCCTTTCGACGATCATGAGAGGGCTCTCAAGCTTTTGCATACCCTTGATCGGTCGGTGTGGGATTCCAAGGTTCTGGCGATCATCGAATCGCCTAACTATGAGACCCTCACGTGCGACGAGCTCTTCAGTAAGCTCAAGTCCAGTGAGATCGATGCCATGGCAAGGGCTTCTTATGAAAATCCTTCTGGCCCGTCGATGGCTTTGCTTTCTGGCTCTTCTGCTAACACCTCTGGAGGCTTTGCACTTTCCTCTCTTCTTTCTGTCACAGAGGAGCAGTTGGAGTTCATGGGGGATGACGAGCTAGCGTTGCTCGCCAACCGGTTCTCGCGGTTCCACAACAACCGCATGAACCGTCGCCATGGAGGAGGACGCTCGGGATGTTACGAGTGCGGCGACCCCAACCACTTCATCGCCAATTGCCCGAAGAAGAACAAGCAGACCTTCGGCAAGGTGGATCATGGGCACAAGTACGACTCTGGCAAGCACAAAGAGAAGTACGTCCTCACAAAGCACAAGCGGAAGGGCGACTTCAACAAGGAGTACATCAAGACCAAGTACTTGGAGAAGGCCCAGGCTGAGCAGCATGCATTCTTCGCCACGCTCCGCGACGTCGATGACTCGGATGATGACTCCGCTTCCTCAAGCGACGACGAGTCCGAGAAGAAGAAGAGGATCGAGGACAAGCTCAACGGCCTCTGCTTCTTCGCCAATGACGAGGGCTTCTGCACCATGGCCCTCGGCCAGGAGGTCGACAGCGAGCTGGAGGAGACCCCTCGGAACGACGACGACGACGACGACACCTCCCAGGTATCTCTGACCCCCGATGAGCTTTCTGCTAAGGTCGAGAAACTCACTGCCGCCCTCCTTAGTCAAGATAAGCTGCTTAGGCGTGCTGCTATTGAGCGCAAGGAGTTTAGGCAGAAGTGGGAGGATACAGTGAAGGAACTTGAGTTTGCCAAGTCCACCGTAGTTGTTTCTGAAGAGGTTGAGTGTGAGATGTGCACCACGCACATGACTGACCTTCTCATGTTGAGAGGTAAGTATGTTGCGTTGGTAGGAGAGGTGGATGAGCTGAAGGCTAGATCTTTTTTGTTGGGTGCGTGCAAGTCCTGTGCGGGCTTGCAATCCGAGTTGGCAGAGAAGAATGCCAAGATTGTGTCTCTTGAGAAGGCCAGCTCGGATAACACGTGTGTGACTAGGTTCGTTCTTTGTGAGGGTTTGGAGATGGAGATCGCAAACGTGAAGCATGACAAGATGCAAACCGAGGAGGAAAACACATACCTTCGGACCATCTTGTCATGGGTGTCGAGTGGTGAGCCGTAGCTTGGGATGATGATCTCCCAGTTCAAGCGTGCTGCTGGAGGTCCCGGTGTAGGCTTTGCTCAAGGTGTTGATGTTTCATCTTTCGGTAAAATTGGAGAGTTGAGTGGTCTGAACCCGTGTGAGAAGCCCAAGTCCACCACTACTCCCAAGCTTACCAAGATTCCACTCAGAGAGCCTCTAAAGCCTAACACCAAGGATGGTGTATTTGTAGAACCTCCGAGAGCTCCACCCAAGAAACAATCATGGGCTCCAAAACCAAACCACCTCAAGAACAAGCAAGACACCATGCCACCCATCAAAGAGGAGCTTATGCCACAGAAGGGCAAAGTGATCCACACCCACTACCGTGAGTACCAACAACCCCCTTTGAGAGCGGTGAGGTACCATTGTGAGCACTGTGGGAGAGATGGACACTTGAGTGAGTTTTGCTTTCGGCGTAAGAGAGAGGCACGCCGTGCAAAGGAGATGAACAACACGGACATGTACCATCCTTTACATGATGTACATGTGTCGAATGTTCAGAGGCGTGCTGCTAGGCCTAGAGGTCCAAAACCTCAAGTTCCTAGGCCTAGGCCGCGAGGAGGTCGTGCCCGGCGGGAGCCTGCAGTTGTCCGGAGGTCGTGTCCAACCATCTCAAGAATTCGGATTTTGAGAAGTTTTGTAACTCTTTGGGCTTAGAGCATCAGTTTTCTTCTCCCTACACACCGCCCCAAAATGGTGTTGTAGAGAGGAGGAATCGGACCCTTGTTGAGATGGCCAGGACGATGCTCGATGCGCATATGACTCCTAGGCGATATTGGGCCGAAGCTATGAGCACTGCATGCTATATTTCCAATCGCATTTTTCTCCGAGCTTTCTTGAAAAAGACGTCTTATGAGTTGCGTTTTGGAAAACTGCCCAAGGTGAGTTATTTTCGAGTTTTTGGTTGCCATTGTTTTATACTCAAAAAGGGCAACCTGGATAAGTTTGAGTCTCGTTCTTCTGACAGTGTATTTTTGGGTTATGGCACTCATACTCATGCATATCGTGTACTTAACCTTGATACTAACCGAGTCATGGAGACATCAGATGTCACCTTTGATGAGACCATGGTTTGTCCTTCTTCTCGTTTTGAGCATGCAGGTGATCATGAGGTTGGTGAGCCTCTCTTTGATGACAAGGATCAGGGTGCTGAAGGTATGGATGATCGAGCACCCCCACCACCTACTGTGCCGCAAGGAGCGGCTTCTACTATGACTCACGGCCCTGACACTTCTTGTTCTTGGGGGCCGTGGGATCCGCCACCTCGAGCGGTACCCTTTGTACCCAAGGAGGCGCCAGCTGCTGTTGAGGGGGAGGTATCTTCAGCTCGGGAGGCGCCACAACACATCCAGCGCCAACACCCACCTCAACAGATGATCGGTAGCATCGGCGAACGTGTCACTCGGTTAAGGTCACAACAAATCTCTCACTTTGCTCATTCTGCATTTGTTGCTTGTTTTGAACCACGAGATGTTGGACATGCTTTATCTGATCCAGATTGGGTCAATGCCATGCATGAGGAGTTAGAAACTTTTGAAAGAAATCGGGTTTGGGTTCTTGTTCCTCCTCGTCCTAAGTGTCATCCTATTGGGACAAAATAGGTTTTCAAAAACAAACAAGGAGAGGATGGCCATGTTGTGAGAAACAAAGGCCAGACTAGTAGCCCAGGGGTATAGTCAGAAGGAGGGGATAGACTATGAGGAGACTTTTGCTCCTGTAGCTCGTTTGGAGGCAATTAGGATACTCTTGGCTTTTGCTGCATCCAAAGGGTTTAAACTTTTTCAAATGGATGTCAAGATTGCCTTCTTAAACGGCTACATAGAAGAGGAAGTGTATGTGAGACAACCCCCTGGTTTCGAAAATCCCAAGTTTCCAAACCATGTTTTTAAACTTCACAAAGCTTTATATGGTTTGAAACAAGCCCCTAGAGCCTGGTATGATAGGTTGAAAACCTTTTTGCTTGCTAAGGGTTTTAAAATGGGATGTGTGGATAAAACGCTTTTTCTCCTCAAGCAAGGCAATGACACTCTCTTGGTCCAGATTTACGTGGATGATATCATTTTCGGAGGTTCCTCTCACGCTTTGGTTGCCAAGTTTGCAGACACTATGAGCAGGGAGTTTGAGATGAGAATGATGGGCGAGTTGATGTTTTTCCTCGGGTTGCAAATCAAGCAATCCCGAGAGGGGACGTTCGTTCACCAGGTCAAGTACACCAAGGATATCCTAAAGAAGTTCAACATGAGTGAGGCCAAGACTCTTCCAACACCCATGCCGACCACGGCGGCCCTGGATGCGGATGTGGATGGAGAAGCAGTGGACCAGAAGGAGTACCGGAGTATGATTGGGTCACTGCTGTACCTGACGGCGACACGCCCGGACATCCAGTTCACGGTGTGTCGGTGCGCGCGATTTCAGTCGTTGCCGCACACTTCTCATCGTCAGGCGGTCAAGCGCATTATGAGGTACTTATGCTTCACTCCTGAGTTTGAGATTTGGTATTCTGCTTCCTCCACCCTCTCCCTTTGAGGATACTCTGATGCTGATTTTGCTGGTTGCCGTATTGATCGCAAGTCCACTTCTGGGACTTGCCAGTTTCTTGGTTCTTCTCTTGTATCGTGGTCTTCTCGCAAGCAGTCTAGTGTTGCCCAGTCTACCACGGAGGCTGAGTATGTTGCTGCGGCTAGCTGCTGTTCCCAATTGCTTTGGATGATGGCCACTTTGCGTGATTTTGGTCTGAGCTTTTCTCGCGTTCCTTTGCTTTGTGACAACACGAGCGCTATTAGCGTTGCTAAGAACCCCATGCTGCACTCTAAGACCAAACACATTGATGTGCGCTTTCATTTCTTGCGAGACCATTATGAGAAGGGTGATATCGACCTTCGCCATGTCGATACTCATCATCAGTTGGCTGATATTTTCACCAAGCCTTTAGACCAATCAACTTTTGCTAGGTTGAGAGGTGAGCTTGGTGTGTGTTTCCCCTTTTAGATGGGGGAAACATATTGGTTCTTGTATCATAAACTGACCTTTTGTTTTTCAATTGGTTTCTTCTTGCATCTTTTCTGCATTTCATCTTCCATATTTACATTCAGAGCTTAATGTATATAATCTTTAGAATGTGAGTATGCTCTGCTTAATGTATACTCCGATGCTTTATGATGATGCTTGTAGCGTATGCTCTTTTTGATCAATGATATATGTTGTGAGCTGAGCTATTTTATGAATGGTGAACTTGTTTAATGAACCTAAAATCTGAAAATGTTCACCATTGAGATGTGCAACTAGCATGTGTAGAATGTGTTGAAATCACTTGTGCTTTTCATATATGCTAGGTTGCTATGTCTCTAGTTCTGAGTCATTCACGTGCTTGGTATGTTCATACTCTGCCTTAATTCTGAACCAAGTGAAGTGAATTGGAAAGATCGAGATGGGATTGCTTGTCAGCACATCACAGTTTCGAGACTGTTTCTCATTGCACTTTGAGTTAAACTTGAGCTGTGTAGTGTATGACCGAAACTATTGCTTTAAGCTTCTGATTGCTTCTGCATAGGCTTCGCACAGTTGAAAAGTTAGGAAATGACAAGCTTTCAACCTCTCGCAATCACATGCTAAAATTTGAACTTGTGTATTCCAACCGCTGCAACTCCGATAAAATCTGATACACAAGTCTATGTTTCATTCTATAGCATGATGGTTGAACTGTGCTAGGGGTAGTTCACTGTTGGGTATTTTAAACGCACACAGAAGAATCCGCAAGCGCACGAATACCGATGTATCTTTCACCCGAGAGTATTCCAGGGTATTGATTTCCACGGGGAACGTGAAGTGTACTAGAAGAATTAAGAACGTCCAAGAAAAGAATGGTAATGTGGTTAGAGAGGGATATAGGGTTTTCTAAGCGGGTCTATTTAATTAAAGGCTCACTACACTTTACTTACTTCGGAGCAACAGTACCTTTCTGATTCTCATAAAAGACTGGGAAAACGGTAATCGGGAGAAGGCTGCCAAAAAGCTCTACGAAAACACCAATCCTAACGTGGTGGATTATAACAATCTACAAAGCTGTCACCCCTGTAGCTACCACAACTATCTGGAGGATTGGGCGCAAACTCAGGTAAACCCTAGTCTAGACACCGTGTCTACACTAACGCTTACTACTCTAATTACTGCGGATAACTAGAGCACTCAATACGAGCGGAGATCCAGTAAATAAAATAAATTAAGAACTGAAATTAAATGAAGAACTTAGAAATAAATGAAGAACGCAGAGATTGCTAAAGACAAACCAGATCCTGCAGTAGTACAATGTTGAAGAAGATCCGACAGATCCGGCTCCTCAGCTTTCTACTTTCTCTCTCTAGATTACAACTAGATGATGAACTAGAACTAGATCTAGAACTAGAAGATGAACTAGAACTAGAAGATGAACTAGAACTAGAACTAGACGATCAACTAGAGGGATCTCTACTTCTACTTTGAAACCCTAGTTTCTGATGTGGAGATGAATAATGAAGATGGAGATGCCTGGAGAGGGGGGTCTGGGTCTGGTTTTATAGCCCGGAGCGTGAAACGTGAGCCCTTGGATCAAACCGACTTCGGGGACGGTGGAGATGCATCCTAGGAGACGGTGGAAGAAGGTTCCAGAAGGCGGAGGCCAGACGGGCTCCGTGGCCGACCGGTCGGTCTGGCCCAGTGGGACCACGTGGTGGCCCGCCTCGTGGTGCCTTCTAGTGTCTTCTAGATCCTTCTTTTGCAGATTTCGATGCGAAATTAATATCTTTTCATCCAGGACTCCGAATATAGCAAATGATATGTCCGTTTCGATCGTCTCGACGAGCCCTTTGCAATGGCGCACTCCAATTCATCACTTGAGATACTTTTATATGGTGAAATATTGATGTCCTACAAAACAAGTCAGAGCACCAAAACTCGTGGAACTTATTAGTTTCAAAACCTACAACTATGCTTTATAATTTATTTAGTGTCATTTCATGCAATAGTTGATGGTTAATTATGAGCATTAGTGAGCATCAACAAGTTCCCCCAAGCTTAACCTTTGCTAGTCCCGAGCAAAGCCAATCTCAACAATGGATCAGGAGTTGCTACAATATCTGCACTTCTAATAAGTACACAAGCATTCAAATAGAAGTTCTCATATGGAATAGGAAAAAGTATCATATTATTTATCACGGGGCTTAGTACTTTACCTTGAATCCTGAGTAATTGAAAGATAGAATGATCAAATCAAGCACTATGTCTCTAGTTCTTTCACTTCACCATTATCCCGGAGTTTTTATGAATTTTCAAAAAGGATTAAAAACATATGTTGTCAAATTAAACAATGGATCAAAAGAGAAAGTCAACCATACCATTGAATCAAGAAGTGCATGTGTATGGAAAATGGAGTCGGATGCTCTTTTGAAATATATCACTCTCTTTTTTTATTAGAAACACATGGCTATCAGGCTAATTCTACTATCGGGCACGTGCCCATTTTTTTTATATTTTTTTCTCTCTTTTTTTTTGAGGTTCCGGACACTTGTCCATTTTTATTTCCCCGGGATCTTTCTTTTTGAGGTTTCGGACACTTGTCCCTTTTTATTTCCTCGGATTTTTTTTCCTCTTTTTTTCTTCTTTTTTTTCAATAGCCACATGCTTCCAACAAACTTTTGAGAGGATTGGAACAAATAATCATGCGCATTTATGCGAAAAATGGATGGAATGTGTAAGTGATCTCAATTCAATAGCATGATAACTTCTCATAGGGTCAACAAAGCTTAAATTAACTCAATGCCATTATTAGTCATATAAATATTGGAAGCTCTCCGGAACTCTAGTGTTGTTTTAGAACAAGATAACAGTAGCTCAGATCATCACATATCATATGTGTCAATTACCTAGACTCTGGATCAAGCATTTGCTACCCATATATTTAATTTTATTTTTAAGCATCATTATTAATCAGGAGAAATCATGCTTTGAAGGCTAGGTACTTGAAAGAAATTAGATAGAGCAACTATTCATCATTTCCATGTAAAAGATTAGAGAGAGAGTTCTTCTTTTATTATTAACTCTTAAAATAAACTAACCAAACTTAACACACTATTTATTTAACCTAACACACTTATTATAAATAACTAAGATAGTGAACAAGACATACCTGGATCACGAAGATAACGGGGGTGCGTCTCCCCCAAGCCAGTTCCCTTAATAGCGTTGAGCTTTCATGTGCCCATATTTCTGTTTCTTTTCTTTTATTTTTATTTATGTATTGAAAGAAAACTTAAGACGATAAGGATACTTACCTGGATACACGGGGGTGGCCTCCCCCAAGCTAGATGTTGATGTAGTCGTTCAATCTTGTAGTGTAGTAGACTGGCAGTGGAGGTGTACTTCCTCTATTAGAGCATTGATTGATGATGATGATGGATGAGACACTGCTCCAACAGTGGTAGAACATCCACATGCTTGTCAACTCTCCTTAATGATCCTGCATAGCTCAAATAGACAACAAAACTCATGGAACTGATTAAGTGTTAGGCATATGAGTTTTAATTGTCTAGAGCCTTGGCGATTGATTGATTTTTAGATAGGATCTTTAAACTATAAAAATTCAATCACATCAATTTCTTCTAAGTTTTCAGGTTCTAGAAAAACTTTCAAACGTTGACCATTTACTTTGAATGTGTTACCTTCATCGTCTTGGATTGTGATGGCGCCATGTGATGAGGTTTCCACTACTTTGAATGGTCCTTCCCATTTACTCCGAAGTTTTCCATGACCAAAAAGCTTTACTCTTGAGTTGAACAGAAGTACTTTGTCACCAGGCTTGAACTCCTTGTGCTTGATTCTATTGTCATGCCACCTTTTTGTTCTTTCTTTGTATATCTTAGAGCTATGGTAGCCTTCTCTCTCCATTCTTCTAGCTCTGATATTTGCATCTGACGATTCTTTCCAGCTAGGTGGAGATCCATGTTCCATTTCTTGATTGCCCAGTGAGCTCTGAATTCTAATTCAATAGGTAGGTGACATGTTTTCCCATACATAAGCTGATAAGGTGACATTCCTATGGGTGTTTTGTATGCTGTTCGATATGCCCACAGTGCATCGTGAAGCTTGTACTTCCATTTCTTCCCCATTTCATCCACAGTCTTCTGTAGAATGTTCTTGATTTGCTTATTTGATGTTTCAGCTTGACCGCTTGTCTGTGGATGGTATGGAGTTGCAATGTTGTGTTTGACTCCATATTCTTCTAGGAACTTTCTGAAGGTTTTGTCAATGAAGTGTGATCCTCCATCACTTATGACTAGTCGAGGTGTTCCAAATCTTGGGAATATCACTTCATGGAACATCTTTTTAGCATGCTTGGAATTTGCAGCTCGACATGGTAATGCTTCTACCCATTTAAACACATAGTCCACTGCTACCAGTATGTATTCAGCATCTCCAGACTTAGGGAATGGTCCCATGTAGTCAATTCCCCAGACATCAAACAGTTCTACTTGGAGGTTGTTCTAGAGTGGCATCGCATCTCGAGCATTAATGTTTCCATGCTTTTGGCATCTGGCACATCTTCTGACAAACTCCTTTGTATCTTGATACATCATTGGCCAAAAGAATCCACTCTGCCAAATCTTAGCATGTGTACGGTATGCTCCATAATGTCCTCCATAGGGTGATGCATGACATCTGTCTATGATCTTTGTGGCTTCTTCCATTGGGACACATCTCCTTAGCAATCCATCAGAGCAGACACGATAAAGGTATGGATCAGCCCATAAGTGGCAGCAGGCATCATATTTGAGCTTTCTTTTGTTTCCTCCTGGTGGAACATAACCTGCAACCATAAAATTCACAATATCCGCATACCAAGGGTCCGAGTGTGTTACCGCGAGGAGTGTGTCATCCCTAAGATAGTCATTAATGGGTAATTCATGTGTTTCCTTATATTGCAACCTAGACAAGTGATCAGCTACCGAGTTCTCTACTCCTTTCTTATCTCTTATTTCTATGTCAAATTCTTGGAGTAGCAGAATCCATCGGATTAATCGAGGCTTAGCATCTTTCTTAGTGAGGGGGTATTTAAGAGCAGCATGATCTGTGTAAATGATTAATTTTGCTCCTACTAAGTAAGACCTAAACTTGTCTATTGCAAAGACAACAGCTAGCAACTCTTTTTCAGTGGTAGCATAATTGAGCTGTGGCCCAGACAAAGTTTTACTAGCATAGGATATAGCATAGTGCTTTTTATCTTTAGTTTGGCCAAGAACAGCTCCTACAGCAAAGTCGCTGGCATCACACATGATCTCAAAGGGTAGCTTCCAATCAGGTGGCTGGATGATTGGAGCTGAAATAAGTGCCTTTTTAAGGATTTGAAAAGATTCATGACACTCATTATTAAAGATGAATGGCGTATCTTTAGCTAAGAGGCTTGTCAGGGGTCTAGCAATTTGAGAAAAGTTTTTAATGAAACGCCTATAGAACCCTGCATGGCCTAAAAAGCTACGAACACCTTTCACATTTGTGGGAGGTGGAAGTTGTTCTATGACTTCAATTTTTGCTTTATCCACTTCTATCCCACTCTTAGAGATCTTGTGTCCTAGCACTATTTCTTCCTGAACCATAAAGTGACATTTCTCCCAGTTCAGGACTAAGTGCTTTTCTTCACACCGTTGTAAGACTCTGTCTAAATTCTTATGACAATCATCATAGGTTTTGCCATAGACGGTAAAGTCGTCCATGAACACCTCCACAATTTTCTCAATCATTTCAGAGAAAATAGACATCATGCACCGTTGGAAAGAAGCTGGAGCATTGCACAATCCAAACGACATTCGTCGGTATGCATAAGTTCCATACGGGCAAGTAAAAGTGGTCTTACTCTGGTCATCTGTGTGGATTGGGATTTGATGATACCCGGAATACCCATCAAGAAAACAAAAGAAAGAGTGGTTTGCAAGCCGTTCCAGCATTTCATCAATGAAGGGTAACGGGAAGTGATCTTTCTTTGTAGCCTTGTTAAGTTTCCGATAATCAATACACATACGCCACCCAGTGACAGTTCATTGAGGGATAAGTTCATTATTTTCATTTCTAACGACTGTCATTCCTCCCTTCTTCGGCACGACTTGCACTAGGCTAACCCACTCGCTATGTGGTACAGGATAGATAATCCCAGCATGTAAAAGCTTCAAGACCTCTTTCTTAACAACCTCTCGCATAGCATTATTAAGTCTCCGTTGTGGCTCCCTCGAAGGTGTGCAATTAGGATTAGTGTGGATGCGATGAGTGCAGAGAGCGGAACTAATGCCTGTGAGGTCTTCAAGTGAGTAGCCTATAGCAGATCTATGTCTTTCTAGAATAGTGACAAGTTGTTGTGTTTCATCTTGAGAGAGCTTGTCACTAATGATCACAGGGGTTTCTCGATTATTATTAAGAAAGACATATTTCAAGCCTGCAGGAAGAGGTTTTAATTCAATTGAGGGTTGGGATGCCACCTCCATTGGATCTATCTTAATTGGGTCTGCCAACTCTTCCTCTTCTAGAATGAAGTGTTCATCATCGAAGAGTGGTTGGGCCATGTCTTCTAAAGATGCCATTAGGACTTCCTCAATAGGATCTTGTTCGGGCTTGGGTTCTACTATTGCATTGTGTGAGCGTGCAAGTGAGATATCAATAGTAGATTTTCCTAGCTTTAAAGTCAAGAGGCTCTGATTTGGTCGCTCTTTAAATAGTGTACCGAAAGGTACACCAATCAAGAGAGACATGTCTGAGATGTCATAGATGTGAAAGTTTAGACGATACTCAGATCCTCTTATGCGCATTGGAATAGACCTCATGATCCCATAACTTTCAAGTGTAACTCCACAAGGACTTCTTAGAAGCCTATGAGATGGGATCACAAATTCGTTGGGGAGTAATTTTTTAGCCAAAGCTTTTGAAATTATGTTCATTCCAACAGTAGGACTATAATGAGCCTCTATGGTTGTGTTCTTTAGGATGCATGTTAGAGCTTCTGAGGGGGCAATAATTTGGGCTACCTCAGTGGATAACTCCGTTTCTGCCAACCACTCACGGATCATGATGGCTGAAAGTCCTTTAATATGTTCTAAAATGAAGGCATCATTATTCGGGCCATCGTCATCCTCGAGTGGTGTAGAATACACCAGAGGCTTCATTTGGACTGGAAAATTCGAGGTGTTTCCAAAATCTTCAAAAAGACCATCCTCGATTTCAAAAGGGAACAAGGGAGGATTAGGTTCATCATCTTCTAAAGTGTAGTTTGTTCCCATAATGGGAGGTTCTATGACAACCAATTCATCGTTAAGATTTAAAGGAATTTTAGATTCAGTTTTGGTTGCGTGTATCTCCTATAGTTGGTCGGGGCATGGCTCGACTTCTTCCTCAGGGAATTCATCAAAAATGCTAGTGTAAGGAGTGTTTTCAAGGATTCTTTCTAGGATGGCTTTCCCTTCACTAACGATTTTATGTGAGAATGACCCTCCTGAGGCAGTGTCAAGATGCAGAGCAGCCTCCTTGCTAAGACCACGATAAAAGTGATAGTGTAGAACATGGTCAGGCAAGGAAAGGTTTGGACCGGAATTGGTAAGACTTGAAAATCTAGCCCAGGCTGCTCCTAGAGTCTCCTTCTCTTTTTGTTTGAATGTAAGAACTTCTATTCTAAGGTCAGCGATTTGAAAAAGAGGGAAGAAAGCAAGACAAAAGTTGTCCCAAAGTTCATCCCAATTTCCATTTGCGCCCCTTACGGAATGGTCATACCATTTTCTCGCTCTTCCCAAAAGGGAGAACGGGAATAGTTTCCATTTAAGTGTCTCTTGTGTCATGCCAGCAATAGTGCGACAAGAACACAACTGCTGAAATTCCCTAAGGTGTGTGTATGGAACTTCGTCTGCTAACCCAGAGAAGGATAACTCTCTAATGATGTCTATGAAAGCAGGGCGAAGCTCATAGTCATCTGTAAGAATGGGGTGTGATGATGGTGGAGGCTCCAACAAGTCACCCTTTGAAGCAAAGAACTTATAGATAGGAGTGAAATCCATGTGGTAAGAAGTGTGGTGGTGAGGTAAAGGTGGTGGTAAAAGAAAAGAAACGCGGACGAACTTGGTTCGATTCTAGAACAGCTACCGTTCCCCGGCAACGACGCCAGAAAGCTTGTTGGGTATTTTAAACGCACACAGAAGAATCCGCAAGCGCACGGATACCAATGTAGCTTTCACCCGAGAGTATTCCAGGGTATCGATTTCCACGGGGAACGTGAAGTGTACTAGAAGAATTAAGAACGTCCAAGAAAAGAATGGTAATGTGGTTAGAGAGGGATATAGGGTTTTCTAAGCGGGTCTATTTAATTAAAGGCTCACTATACTTTACCTACTTCGGAGCAACAGTACCTTTCCGATTCTCAAAAAAGACTGTGAAAAGGGTAATCGGGAGAAGGCTGCCCAAAAGCTCTACGAAAACACCAATCCTAACGTGGTGGATTATAACAATCTACAAAGCTGTCACCCCTGTAGCTACCACAACTATCCGAAGGATTGGGCGCAAACTCAGGTAAACCCTAGTCTAGACACCGTGTCTACACTAACGCTTACTACTCTAATTACCGCATATAACTAGAGCACTCAATACGAGCGAAGATCCAGTAAATAAAATAAAACAAGAACTAAAATTAAATGAAGAACTTAGAAATAAATGAAGAACACAAAGATTGCTAAAGACAAACCAGATCCTGCAGTAGTACAATGTTGAAGAAGATCCGACAGATCCGGCTCCTCAGCTTTCTACTTTCTCTCTCTAGATTACAACTAGATGATGAACTAGAACTAGATCTAGAACTAGAAGATGAACTAGAACTAGAAGATGAACTAGAACTAGAACTAGGCGATCAACTAGAGGGATCTCTACTTCTACTTTGAAACCCTAGTTTCTGATGTGGAGATGAATAATGAAGATGGAGATGCCTGGAGAGGGGGGTCTGGGTCTGGTTTTATAGCCCGGAGCGTGAAACGTGAGCCCTTGGATCAAACCGACTTCGGGGACGGTGGAGATGCATCCTAGGAGACGGTGGAAGAAGGTTCCAGAAGGCGGAGGCCAGACGGGCTCCGTGGCCGACCGGTCGGTCTGGCCCAGTGGGACCACGTGGTGGCCCGCCTCGTGGTGCCTTCTAGTGTCTTCTAGATCCTTCTTTTGCAGATTTCGATGCGAAATTAATATCTTTTCATCCAGGACTCCGAATATAGCAAATGATATGTCCGTTTCGATCGTCTCGACGAGCCCTTTGCAATGGCGCACTCCAATTCATCACTTGAGATACTTTTATATGGTGAAATATTGATGTCCTACAAAACAAGTCAGAGCACCAAAACTCGTGGAACTTATTAGTTTCAAACCCTACAACTATGCTTTATAATTTATTTAGTGTCATTTCATGCAATAGTTGATGGTTAATTATGAGCATTAGTGAGCATCAACAAGTTCCCCCAAGCTTAACCTTTGCTAGTCCCGAGCAAAGCCAATCTCAACAATGGATCAGGAGTTGCTACAATATCTGCACTTCTAATAAGTACACAAGCATTCAAATAGAAGTTCTCATATGGAATAGGAAAAAGTATCATATTATTTATCACGGGGTTTAGTACTTTACCTTGAATCCTGAGTAATTGAAAGATAGAATGATCAAATCAAGCACTATGTCTCTAGTTCTTTCACTTCACCATTATCCCGGAGTTTTTATGAATTTTCAAAAAGGATTAAAAACATATGTTGTCAAATTAAACAATGGATCAAAAGAGAAAGTCAACCATACCATTGAATCAAGAAGTGCATGTGTATGGAAAATGGAGTCGGATGCTCTTTTGAAATATATCACTCTCTTTTTTTTATTAGAAACACATGGCTATCAGGCTAATTCTACTATCGGGCACGTGCCCATTTTTTTTATATTTTTTTCTCTCTTTTTTTTTGAGGTTCCGGACACTTGTCCATTTTTATTTCCCCGGGATCTTTCTTTTTGAGGTTTCGGACACTTGTCCCTTTTTATTTCCTCGGATTTTTTTTCCTCTTTTTTTCTTCTTTTTTTTCAATAGCCACATGCTTCCAACAAACTTTTGAGAGGATTGGAACAAATAATCATGCGCATTTATGCGAAAAATGGATGGAATGTGTAAGTGATCTCAATTCAATAGCATGATAACTTCTCATAGGGTCAACAAAGCTTAAATTAACTCAATGCCATTATTAGTCATATAAATATTGGAAGCTCTCCGGAACTCTAGTGTTGTTTTAGAACAAGATAACAGTAGCTCAGATCATCACATATCATATGTGTCAATTACCTAGACTCTGGATCAAGCATTTGCTACCCATATATTTAATTTTATTTTTAAGCATCATTATTAATCAGGAGAACTCATGCTTTGAAGGCTAGGTACTTGAAAGAAATTAGATAGAGCAACTATTCATCATTTCCATGTAAAAGATTAGAGAGAGAGTTCTTCTTTTATTATTAACTCTTAAAATAAACTAACCAAACTTAACACACTATTTATTTAACCTAACACACTTATTATAAATAACTAAGATAGTGAACAAGACATACCTGGATCACGAAGATAACGGGGGTGCGTCTCCCCCAAGCCAGTTCCCTTAATAGCGTTGAGCCTTCATGTGCCCATATTTCTGTTTCTTTTCTTTTATTTTTATTTATGTATTGAAAGAAAACTTAAGACGATAAGGATACTTACCTGGATACACGGGGGTGGCCTCCCCCAAGCTAGATGTTGATGTAGTCGTTCAATCTTGTAGTGTAGTAGACTGGCAGTGGAGGTGTACTTCCTCTATTAGAGCATTGATTGATGATGATGATGGATGAGACACTGCTCCAACAGTGGTAGAACATCCACATGCTTGTCAACTCTCCTTAATGATCCTGCATAGCTCAAATAGACAACAAAACTCATGGAACTGATTAAGTGTTAGGCATATGAGTTTTAATTGTCTAGAGCCTTGGCGATTGATTGATTTTTAGATAGGATCTTTAAACTATAAAAATTCAATCACATCAATTTCTTCTAAGTTTTCAGGTTCTAGAAAAACTTTCAAACGTTGACCATTTACTTTGAATGTGTTACCTTCATCGTCTTGGATTGTGATGGCGCCATGTGATGAGGTTTCCACTACTTTGAATGGTCCTTCCCATTTACTCCGAAGTTTTCCATGACCAAAAAGCTTTACTCTTGAGTTGAACAGAAGTACTTTGTCACCAGGCTTGAACTCCTTGTGCTTGATTCTATTGTCATGCCACCTTTTTGTTCTTTCTTTGTATATCTTAGAGCTATGGTAGCCTTCTCTCTCCATTCTTCTAGCTCTGATATTTGCATCTGACGATTCTTTCCAGCTAGGTGGAGATCCATGTTCCATTTCTTGATTGCCCAGTGAGCTCTGAATTCTAATTCAATAGGTAGGTGACATGTTTTCCCATACATGTTTAGCACTTGTATACATGTTTAGTGAGCATTAGTGAGCATCAACATTCACCTTGTATACATGTTTAGCACTTGTTTGACTTCCTGTCTATACATGTTTGGTGCTATTTTGATGGTGAATACCTTTTTGGCTAAAAACTGCTCACGTTGCTCACATGTTCATATTTCGTATTTGGTGATCAGTTTGAGCCTTTGCTAGTATTATGTGCATATTGTTAAATCATCGGATCAGCATTTTGTCGAGCATCTTCATATTCTATCGACTCTATTCCTGAAGCTTCTAACTTGCATATTGACTCATATGCATTTTGGAAGGGGGAGTTATTCTGTCAAGGGGGAGAAATTTGCTTGATGGTGCATTTTTCTTTGCTTGATGGTGCATTTTCAACTAATGGGGAGAAATTGCAAATCATATGTTCTCCGAGTGTTCAACTAAGGGGTGGAAAACATTTTCAAAATCTTGTGCTTTCTGAGTTGAACTTAAGGGGAGATTTCTTGGTTGTGTGCACTTCTTGAGGGGGAGTTTTCGAGCTGGTAACAGTTGTTTCGGAGCATTTTTTGGTAGCTAGTTGTGTTGAGCCTTTGCCTCTTTCTTGAGGAACTAGCACCTTTGCTATTATGCTCTTCAGTTGGTATCAAGCTTTCTTCGTTTGGTATCGAGCTTCCTCGCTAGTGGTGTTGAGCCCGTTCTGCCTCTTCTTGAGGGCTAGCTCTGTTTTGCTTGATTTTCAGTTTAATTTCCAATTGGTGTCAAGCTTTTCGCTAGCGGTGTTGAGCCTGTTCTACCTCTTCTTGAGGTCTAGCTTTGCTTTGCTTGGTTGCGTCAAGCCGTTGCCCATGTCTTTGGGAACCAAGTTGTCTTGCTCTTTCCACTTGACCTTCTTCGGCTTTGCTATGCTTTTGGGTCATTTGGTCGAGTTCTCTCTCCTTCTTCCTTCCTTCCTCTATTCCATTATGATTTATGTTGGTAGTTGACAATGCACTCATCAAGGGGAGATTGCGGATACATGGGTGTATGCCGAGTCTCTGAGTGATGAGTGATTGTCAACTGGGATAATGCGCATGTTCTTTGGCTTGTGTTGTGCAGGTGTCGAGCACGGATACAGTGATCAAAGGCAAGGTGAAGGTCAAGTAGAGACATGCCGTGCCGATGGACCGAGAGTGGCAAAGGGTGGACGTGAGGCTTGGACTGAGGGACCGGTGGCCCGAGGATCAGTTGTGGTGGCTGACAGCCTGGGACAGCGACGAGCGAAGACTTGTGGGCACGGTGTTGCTTGGGTCGAGGACCTGGGGACACGTGTCGATGGACGGGGTGCATGGGCGGTGCATCCCCTCTACGGCTCGGTTTGGTGGTTGAGCCTCAGAAAGACCACCGAGTGGACGGTTTCCAGGTTTGGGCCTCAAAACCTGGGCGCTGATGGTTTCCGAGTTTGGGCCACAAAACTCGGGCTGAGGACGGTTTCTAGGTTTGGGCCTCAAAACCTGGGTGTTGCGGGTTTCTGAGTTTGTGTCACAAAACTCAGGCGATGGTCGGCTGGTTTCCCGGTTTGGGCCTCAAAACCTGGGGTGAAGTCCGAGAAAAGGACGAGCGGAGCGGTGGCGGCACGGGGCGGCAATCGGTGAGGTTGCGTCGAGGCAACGCTACCAGTTGTGCAGGCGTGGCCGTCGGATCACCAGCATCTTTGAGTTGGTCCAGAATAACCCTAGGGTTTAGCTGGTTCGCTCTGTAATTAGAGTGGGGTTGAGTAGGAATTAGAATTAGGATAAGTAGAGGAAGACACCCTCCTCCCATTCTATCTTAGTCATTTGCTCTTTGCCTTCTAGGTTTTCCTGCTCTCCCAATCCCGTGCTGGAGCAACTGAGATCCACAGAGATCCATACCTCTGTGTACTGGAGATTTTGAGGAAGTGAGACCGTAATCTCACTGTTGTAGCGTCTGGTAGCCACACGGTTGCAGATCGATGACTTGATTCGCGTTTTGTTTTGTGTTCTTCGCGTTCTTCGTTTCTCCATGATTTTCCCGTCACTCGATCTCCCTCTCTACTGCGTCTTTGCGAAATCCGTTTCAATCAACTTGTTCTTTATAGTGAGGACATCATTTCCACTGAAGGAATTCATCTAACTCCTCACGAACAAGTAGATCGGGTTGATTTCGTTTTCGTGGTGTTTTTTTATTCATACACCTTCCCTTTCGATTTCCCATTGTTTGAATCAATTTGAGCGGATGATTTCTTGGGGATAGTCTTCTAACTACCTCGTGATCATCCTATCCAAGTTTGGGATCAAGGGATTTTGGTTTGGATCGATTTGGAGAAGATTTGAGTTGAGGGCGACCAAAATCGCCCTTTCTGGGTGGTCGCGGACAGTCCGCCGTCCACCCCGCGGACAGTCCGCGCGTCGGGATCGAGCCAGGTCAGTGGCTGCGGGTCTCAGTCGGTTTACTGTTTCTTGACCGGCGGACAGTCCGTCGTTGATTTTCGCGGACAGTCCGGGAGTGTCCAGGGAAGTTCAGCAACCTTGCTGGTCATTTGACCGGAGAACAGTACGCCCCTTCCTCACGGACAGTCCGGCGTCACCGCGGACAGTCCGGGAACTCACAGACTTGTGCTTTTGTGTGCAGTTGGTCTCCCGACTTCTCCGCTTGGTTTCCGGACCTCTCGTTTGACCCTAGAGTTGATCATGAAACTTCTCTAGGTATCTTTGCTACTTGTTAGCATTGGTATTTGAGGATTTCTCGACGTAGTCTTCCATCTACGTTCGGGACTTGGTTTTTGAGGGTCGAACTTGTGCCGGTGCTTTTGGCGTTTGGTTTGCTATCGCTTTGTGGTGCCTCGCTGTGATCCTAGGGATCATCCACCCTCTTCTAAGGGTCGTGGGCATCACGGTTTTGATCAAAGCTTTCAGGGGCTGATTTTGGGGAGAAAAGGCCAAAGTTTCGAAAGAATTTTTTGAGCTCCCATTCACCGCCCCCCTCTGGTCGCCTTGCTATTGCATTCTCGATCCTTCAGGACTAGGAGGTCTCATTCCTATACGCAAGTTTGGAAGAGAAGACAAAGACGAAGACGAAGACGGACTCTTCGCCTGTTGCTACAACAACTTTGATGATGCCTTTGAAGGAGGAGCCTTCACTCACCGACGCTCTACGCCGACTCCAGCGTCGATAGATGTGCGTTACCGATATAGTTTGTACTAGGTGGTGTTTCCATGTGATGTAATGACTTGTAATTTGTACTTCCGCATTGTATGAACTATGGTAACAACTGAATAATGATAATGTGATGGTTTGAGACTTTTTGGACAATCACATTATGATGTATCTGCAGATTTCCCTTCGAGGAAATCATGGGTCATTTCAAGACACATATCCAAAACAAAAGTAGAGAGAGAGAGAGTAGATAACTAAAACAAAACTTTATTGATAACTTATAAGGCACTTTATTACACAAGCGAGCAAAATAACTAAACGATTGAAATTAAACAAACTAAACACTCTTTTAAAGAAACTCTAAGACTCTTAACTCTAGCACTTGTTCCTTATCAAAATGAGAACATATATGATGAATGATTGACTTTGATGAGGAAGGTTTGAGGCTTTTCCCGGTTTAGTCCATATCTCGCTATGCGCTTAATGTTTATGACTGGCGTTGAGTTGTGGTGTTTCTGTGTTGGTGTGCGTGTGCAACATGTGTCTCTTGGCTGTGTTGATGTACAGGTGTTGAGCTCGGATACAGTGGTCGATGGCGAGGTGAAGGTCAAGTAGAGACGTGTCGTGCCGACGTACCGGGAGCGGTGAAGGATGGGTGTGCCGTGCGGCGGACGTGCCATGCCGATGTACCCAGAGCGGTGAAGGGCGGACGTGAGGCTTGGACTGACGGACCAGAGGGCCAGAGGACCAACTGTGGTAGCTGGCACATGGCATCGGCGAGCGAGAGCACATGGGGATGTGCGATGCATCGGCCGAGTCGGGAGGAAGACGATGGCGTCGTGGCACTTGGCGGAGGTCAGACACGGGCTTGCGTGCGGCGCAAGTGCCGTCGGCCGAGTCAAGAAGGATGGTGAAGGCGTTTTGCCCGGCGTGAAGGCTGGACATGCATCGGCATCGGTGCTGGTGGTCGGGGTGTGTGAACCACATCCCGTCTACGGCGAGGGTTCGGTAGCTGAGCCTCAAAAAGCTACCATCGATGGTTTCCAGGTTTGGACCTCAAAACCTGGGTGGCCGGTTTCCGAGTTTGGGCCTCAAAACTCGGGTTGGACGGTTTCCAGGTCTGGGCCTCAAAACCTGGGCTCGCGGGTTTCCGAGTTTGGGCCTCAAAACTTGGGGTGGACGGTTTCCAGGTTTGGGCCTCAAAACCTGGGCTGGCAGGTTTCCCGGTTTGGGCCTCAAAACCGGGGAAGGTCCAAAAGGACGGTCGACGTGTGGCAGCGTGGAGAGGCTGGCGCGGCGGCGAAGCTATCCACGAGAAGGTGCGGTGGTCGACGGTGGCGGCACGTGGCGGCATCCTGGAGCTTGCGTTGAGGCGAAGCGAAGGATGAGAAGGCGCGTGGCCGTCGGATGGAAACTGTCAAGTCTGGACGGTTTTACCCCTAGGGGGTATTTGGGTTGAGTGCTTCATGTGAGGGCGTTTTGGTCTTCAGACGTGCGCCTATATAGATGAAGGGGGCTGGTTAGGGCAACCCATTCTTGGATGGTGTCTCTCTCATTTTGAGCTTATGAGAGAAGGCTAGGGTTAGAGGAGAGTTGGCTCTTGTTCTTGAGCTTTTCGCCATCCAAGCTTTGTGTTGCTAGGAGTGGCTTGTAGCCCGACACCGAGTGCTTAATCAATCATCCATTCCTCTGAATCCAAGGATCAAATTTGTGCTTTAATTTGTCTTGCGATTTTGTTCTTCGTGTTTGCACGTTTTCCCCTCTTTCGGAAGAAATTTTTAGGCTCCCATTCACCCCCCCCTCTGGTCGCCTTGCTTTATCATTTTCGGTCCTTCAATTGGTATCGGAGCCAGTTAAGAATCTCTCTACCTTAACCGGTTCCGGATCCGCGAAGGCGACCTTTTGAGAGCGGTTTTGTTTCTGACTTTGCTTGTCGAGGTGTTGAGCTCTTGTTTGGCTAACACTAACGGTGCTTTTGGAAGTAGCACCAAGTTCTTCTTCAAGTATGTCTTTGTCTTTTGGTTTGAATGTTTCCAAGGACGACATCTTGGGAAGAAGGAGGAGTGCAGTTGATGAGAGGGATCGCGAGGTGAACGATCCGCTGAACCTTCTACGACATGATGAGCTTTCACCGGAGGATCTCCTATGTCAACTTGGCAAGGCCAAGAAAGGTACACTTGCTTGGGGTCTTGTGACCTTGCAAAATCTTTATGAGGCTCGCTCTAGGAATGTTGAGCTATGTAGTACCTTGCGTAGAAAGGTCAAAAAGTTAAAATGCTCCATTGCTAGTTTGAAGTCTAGTGCCTCTTTGCCTTGCACCTCTTGTAGTGACATGGTTAGGAAGAATGATGAGCTATGCTTTTCTCTTGATAGCTTAAAATCTGAATTTGAACTGTTGATATCCAATTCTTCTAAACCATGTTTAGTTTGCATTGACTTGCGCAAGGACCTTGATTGTGCTAAAACTGAAATAGCCTTGCTAAAGTCAAATGCTTTGTTGCCATGTGTGTCTTGTGAGTCTTTACATGCTGAAATTAATAAACTAAAATTGACTCACACCACATGTGTAGATGAACTTGAGCATGCTAGGGCTGAAATTGTTGAAATAAATTCTAGGCCTTGTAGCTCATGCTCTTTGAATAAAAATGCTTGCGCTACTTCTTGTGCATTCATGATTCTTTGCTTGATGTGAATGGTGATGTTTCTTCCACCAATTTCATTTGCACATCATGCATTGATTTGGAAAAAGAAGTTTTGGTTTTGAAGGTTTTGCGCGATGATATGAGCGCTAAGATGGTTGAGCACAATGATATGAGTGCCAACTTTGAAAAAGAAAATGAACTCTTGCGTACCACATATGCCGAGTGCATTAGGGAGGAGATGGAAAATTTGAAAAACACTCCTTGTGGTACTTGTGATCGCCTCATGTTTGAAAATGAGGTTTTAGCTAAAAGATGCAAGAGTCTATGTGCTAAGTCTTTTGAGTCACGCATTTCATGCAACTCCGATGTCGATATTTCTAAGTCTGCATCTTTGCAACCGGAGTTGAGTTCTTTTGTTGCGCGTGAGTCTTTTGACGATAGCACTTGTGCCAAGGTTTTGGATAGCTCTTTCATAGCTACTCCTAACTTTGTTGTTTCTTCGAGTGATGTCCAAGGGACTTCTCTTGACAAAGGTGCTTCTCACATTTTTGGGACTCGTGCTCCCAATCCAGTTTTCCATTGCACCTTTTGCAAGAAGGATGGACATTCATTCGATTTTTGTTTCCGTCGTGTCAAACACGAGAGACGTATTCGAGCTAAGGCTTTTAGGAAGCCGCGTAGCCTTTCCCATGGCACGTGTGCTCCCAGTGTTGGCACCAAGTTGAAAGTTGATGCTTCTTGGTCTAAGTCCCAAGGGACTTCTCACTTGTCGGAGAATGGTGTGCCTTCCAATAGGCCTTTGTACCATTGCTTTTTTTGTGAGAAAGATGGGCATCAAGAAAGCTTTTGCTATCGGCATGCCAAACGGTGGTGCCAAGCTCGTTCTTCTAGGAAGATGGTGGTTCATAGCCCTTCTCGTGGCATGAACGCTTGTTCTCCTAGTAAGAAGCCCCTCTTTGTTGATGGGTTTTATGACTCCTTTTCTAGTGGGTTAGGTCATGATCGCGGACATGCCTCTAGTGCTTCTTCTCTTGGTCCACGTCATGCTTCTCATGGTGCTTCTATTGGTTCTTCTACAAAAACCTTGGAAGATGTTTGCCTCTTTTCCCGTGGTACGACTCGTTCTTCTCCCCGAGTTGTCCTTTTGAGGAATGCTTCCAAGGGTGTTTCACAATTGCATTTGAACCAACATTTGCATCATGCTAACCCACATGATAAGTTGAGTTTTGTGACCAAGTCTTGGGTTCCCAAGTACATGCTTGCTAACCCTTCAGGATCCAAGACTCGGGTTACTTTGTCCTCTTGTGTGTAGATATGAGGACGCGGGGTGGAGAACATGCGCCTGATGGAGCTTGATCTTTTAGATGTGATCAAGAGTTGATGGTTCTCTACACCCCGCTTAGATTTTCCTCCAAAGAGGCTTTTATAGCTTGGTGAGCTTTCTTTTACACTCATACCCCATACATCCATGATTTATGTCTTGTGGTATGAGATGGTCTTTCATGTGCTCACTTGTATAGTTCTTGCATGTACATTTTTCTATTGTGTCATGTTTTGTTTAGTCTAGCATGTGCTATCTCTTGTATATCATGTCATGCTAGCCTTGTGTACAGCTTTGGTGGTTAATCCACTTTTCATGCTAGTCTGTGATCTTCATGAACATTATGCCATGCTTTACCATACATCTCCATGAGCCTTTTCTGCCTCTTTTTCCACGACTTGGGGTTTCGTTCGAGCAGTTCTCCAGCGAGCACTAGCTGCACCTGTGGGAGCAACAGCATCAGGCGAGGGGTAGACGACTTCGGCGAGGCAGGCGCCCCGGAGTTTTTAGCAGATTCAAGCGTCCCCTCGTGTATCACACCAGCAGGTGGTCAAGCGCTTCATGAGGTACCCCGACACACTTTTGAGTTCGGGTTTTGGTACTCCTCTTCCTTGACCTCTTGTTGCTGTGTGGTCTTTTTGATGTGGATTTTGTTGACTGTCGCTTGAGCGTTTCTTGTCTCTTTATTTGTGAGTTTGGTGTGTGTTTCCCTTTTAGTCGGGGAATCATTTTGCTTGTTGTATCTTAGTTGGACTTCTCCGATACCCTTTTGTTTTGGGTTTTCCTTTTAGGCTAGCTTTTGCTCCATTCCTTGTAGGCTAGTTTTTGCATGCATTTCATCATGTATATCTTGCATTTTAGAGCTTCATGAATATAGTAATGAGAATGAGATTATGCCCTTTTTGGTATGCCCTGTTTATTCATGATGATGCTTGTAGCTTAGGCTCTTTTTCATCACTTGATACATGTTATGAGCTAAGCTATTTTTGCAAATGGTGAACTTGACTAATCAACTATGAAAAATTTAATTTGTTCACCATTGAGATTGACAACTAGCATGGGTAGGATGTGTTGAGATCACTTGTGCTATCTTTTGTATGCTAGATTGCTATGTCTCTTGCACTGAGTCATTCACTTGCTTGGTTTGATCATGTTTACCTTGTGCTTAAAATTTGAACCAAGTCTAAGTGAAATGAAAAGATCGAGATGGGATTGCATGTGTCAGGACCTCACGGTATCGAGACTGTTTCTCATTGCACTTTTGAGTTAAACTTGAGCCGTGTAGTGTAAGACCGAAACCGGTGCTTTAAGCTTCTGATTGCTTTTGTTGCATAGGCTTAGCCCGGTTGAAAAGTTAGGCAATGACCATGCTTTCAACCTCTCGCAATCACATGCTTTAATTTGAACTTGTGTTAATACCACTGCAAATTCCGATAAAATTTGATAACAACACAAGTATATGCTTCATTCTATGGCATGATGATTGAACTTTGCTAGGGGTAGTTCACCTTTTATACTTGAGTTAGCACTTGGTTGATCTCCTGTTTATCTATGCTAAGTGCTATTTTAGTGATGAACTCCTTTTCAAATGGCTTAAAACTGCTCATATGCTCTATTGTTCATATTTCGTATTCATTTGATCAGTTTGAGCCTTTGCTAGCATTTGTATTGATTGCTACACTTTCAGGGCAGCACCCTTTTGAGCATCTTTTCATTCTGATTGCTATACACTTGAAGCTGTTGCATTGTGCATATCATGTTTTTTAGCTTAGTGTACATACCCCCAGCTCTGATACACTTTGTGGTCACTTTCACTGCTTTTCATTGCCCCCATATGCTTTTGGTTGATGACATGTCTTGTGTTTGTGTCGACTTTGCGAAAAATGTCAAAACCCCTCAGCATGTTCCCTTTTGTCAAGGGGGAGAAGCTATTTGCAAGGGGGAGTTTGTGTGTTGGCACAAAGGGGAGAGTCATACATTTTGGGGAGAGCTTTGAGCTAGGGGGACTTTAGCTCTTTTATGTCCTTCTTCAATTGGTATAGCTCTTTTATGTGCTTCAATTGGTATCCTTCATAAGTGAGCTTTGATGCATAGCCTTTGTGTTTAGGCTTGCTTTCAGGAGGAGTCATTTTTGCTTTGCTGCTTCTCCGCGTGCTCCGAGTGTTTGTGCTCCATTTAGTTTTGAGCTTCTCCTTGTGTTTTTCTTAGTCGGTATCGAGCCTGCTAGTCGTGTTGAGCTGCTTTTCCTCTCTTTTGAAGGACTAGCAGTTTTTGCTTGGTATTTTCGATTGGTATGGACCCTTCAGCTAGTTGTGTCGAGCCTATGTGCCTCTGTCTTGAGGAACTAGCTGTTTTCACCAATTCTTGGCTGTTTGTGATTGATATCGAGTCTGCTAGTTGTGTTGAGCCTCTGTGCCTCTATCTTGAGGGACTAGCAGTTTTGCATTCTTATGTGTTGATTCAGCCTCAATTGGTATCGAGCCTTCAGCTAGTGGTGTTGAGCCCTTTTTCTGCCTTTTCTTAAGGGCTAGCTCATTTTTTTACTTGGTTGCGTCGAGCCGTTGCCCATGTCTTTGGGAACCATGTCTTGTGCTCCGATTTTGATCGAGTTTTACTCTTTGATGAGTTGTTGCTCCGATCCTTTGCTTGGTTGCGTTGAGCCGTTGCCCATGTCTTTGGGGACCAAGTTTTAGGTTTTGGTATCTCAAACCATCTCTTGTGCCTAGTTTTTTGTCAATTCAATCATCAATGGGGAGAAAAAGGGGGAGAAATCTCGACCCAAGTGAACCCAAGTGGATAAGTACCTTGGTTTCTTTTGTGATGATTGTTTGACAATTTATTTGAGATTGGTTTTCGAGTACCTTTTTGGGATTTCATGAAACTCTTGTTTTATCTTGAATCTTCGGTTGTGTGGAGGCTTTGCCCGCTTTTCCCGGTTCTTTCGGGACCGAGAGCTTTTATTTGGAGGTTTCATGATCCTTCCTCATCTCAAGTGGCCTTGTGTTTGCTTTTGCTTGGCTTTTGGGCACTTGAATGAGGCTTGCCTTCAAACCCTTCCTTTTTGGTTTTATTGTTAGTCAATGCATTCATCAAGGGGGAGATTGAGAACATATATGATGAATGATTGACTTTGATGAGGAAGGTTTGAGGCTTTTCCCGGTTTAGTCCATATCTCGAAATGCGTTTAATGTTTATGACTAACCGGTGGCGTTGAGTTGTGGTGTTTCTATGTTGGTGTGCGTGTGCAACATGTGTCTCTTGGCTGTGTTGATGTGCAGGTGTTGAGCTCGGATACAGTGGTCGATGGCGAGGTGAAGGTCAAGTAGAGACGTGTCGTGCCGACGGACCGGGAGCGGTGAAGGATGGGCGTGCCGTGCGGCGGACGTGCCATGCCGATGTACCCAGAGCGGTGAAGGGCGGACGTGAGGCTTGGACTGACGGACCAGAGGGCCAGAGGACCAGCTGTGGTAGCTGGCATGTGGCATCGGCGAGCGAGAGCACATGGGGATGTGCGATGCATCGGCCGAGTCGGCAGGAAGACGATGGCGTCGTGGCAATTGGCGGAGGTCGAACACGGGCTTGCGTGCCGCACAAGTGCTGTCGGCCGAGTCAAGAAGGACGGCGAAGGCGTTGTGCCCGGCGTGAATGCTGGACATGCATCGGCATCAGTGCTGGTGGTTGGGGTGTGTGAACCATATCCCGTCTATGGCGCGAGTTCGGTAGCTGAGCCTCAAAAAGCTACCATTGACGATTTCCAGGTTTGGACCTCAAAACCTGGGTGGCCGGTTTCTGAGTTTGGGCCTCAAAACTCGGGTTGGACGGTTTCCAGGTTTGGGCCTCAAAACCTGGGCTTGCGGGTTTCCGAGTTTGGGCCTCAAAACTCGGGGTGGACGGTTTCCAGGTTTGGGCCTCAAAACCTGGGCTGGCAGGTTTCCCGATTTGGGCCTCAAAACCAGGGAAGGTCCAAAAGGACGGTCGACGCGTGGCGGCGTGGAGAGGCTGGCGCGGCGGCGAAGCTATCCACGAGAAGGTGCGGTGGTCGACGGTGGCGGCACGTGGCGGCATCCTGCAGCTTGCGTCGAGGCGAAGCGAAGGATGAGAAGGCGCGTGGCCGTCGGATGGAAACTGTCAAGTCTGGACGGTTTTACCCCTAGGGGGTATTTGGGTTGAGTGCTTCATGTCAGGGCGTTTTGGTCTTCGGACGTGCGCCTATATATATGAAGGGGGTTGGTTAGGGCAACCCATTCTTGGACGGTGTCTCTCTCATTTTGAGCTTGTGAGAGAAGGCTAGGGTCAGAGGAGAGTTGGCTCTTGTTCTTGAGCTTTTCGCCATCCAAGCTTTGTGTTGCTAGGAGTGGCTTGTAGCCCGACACCGAGTGCTTAATCAATCATCCATTCCTCTGAATCCAAGGATCAAATTCGTGCTTTAATTTGTCTTGCGATTTTGTTCTTCGCGTTTGCACGTTTTCCCCTCTTTCGATCTTCACGAGAATTCTTGTTTCGAGGGAAGATCCGCAAATCCGTTTGAACCATCTTGTGTAGCTTCGTGAGAGTCTACCTTCTACCAAAGGAATTTCTCTAATACCTCACGAACTCATAGATCGGGCGGATTTAGTTTTGGGATCAAGTTCTTGCTCGTTCTTCACCGTTTTCTTCGAAACACTGATTTGGAGTTGGGTTCGAGCCATGATCTGTTAGGAGTAGCTCACTAACATCCTTGTGTCCCCTCACACGAAATTTGAGCCCTAGTGCTTTTGATTTGAGGGAGATCGGGTTGATTCGGTGGACGAACAGAGGGCTGGTCGGGGTGACCGGACGCTGCCTCATAGCGACCGGACGCACCAACTCAGAGTCCGGTCGTTGAACACACGCGCAGTCCAGTTCGCGCGTGGTGACCGGACGCTGGCCTGGACGCGACCGGACGCACCCCGTGCTGAGTCTGGTCAGTTCTAGAGACCATTTTTAGTGACCGGACGCACCTGCTGTGCTTGGATCGGACGCGCTGCTACTACTGTTCATCGAGTAGTAGCGACCAGACGCTGGTGTTTGTGTTGACTGGAGGCACCCCCTCGCAGAGTCCGGTCCAACACAGAGAGCTCCTGAATCGGGATTCTTGTGACCGGACGCGTCCGATCGACACTGACCGGACGCACCTCAGAGTCCGGTCAGTGCAGTGATTGCGCGTTTTTGTCCGTGTCTTTTGCGTTTGAGCTCCGATTTGAGATCCGCTTTTTGCCTTGGATTCCCAACTCTGTGCTCTATAGAAGCAGGGCTTCCCGCTTTGCAAAAACGCCTGAATCCTCCTCGCATTGCTCCGGGGAGGTTGAGGTTACCCAAAGTCCATCTTGTCACTAGTTGACTCGCGTGGATTTGGGTGAGGGAACTTTTGTGGTGTCCGGCTGTGTTCCTAGGGAACATCCACCCATTCTCTTGGGTCATGGACATCACGTGTGTCGGCTTTTCTCTTGGGGTTGATTTTGTTGGGATAGAGGCCGGAATTTCGGAAGAAATTTTTAGGCTCCCATTCACCCCCCCCTCTGGTCGCCTTGCTTTATCATTTTCAGTCCTTCACAAAATACTACTAATAATGACTCTCTCACTCTAATTGAGGTGATCAGCTACGGTTTGTGATATGGTGTTTACACGAGACTTAAAACCGTTTTGCTTAATCTCCTGTACATCCATTCTCCTAACCAGCCTGTCAGAAATCTTTGTCACAGAGGCTAGGTTTTGCTTAAGCTGAGTGTTAGCTTTGGAAAGTACATCCACCTGCTTACTGACTCTGATGTAGTCATCGATGAGGTCGTCCACCTGTTCCTCCAACTTTGTCATGGATTCTCACTTACGTTTAGGCTTGGAAGAAGAGGCTTCAGATGGGGATTTCTCCTTACGAGGCTCTACTTGGATTTGGCTGGGCTCAGCTCGGACTCCATTAATGTCGTAGCGAGATGTGGATGTGTACTTGATACAAGTTACATCTCCAAACTTGTTTGTCTTCAACCCCGTGAGTTGTTCATTGGGTCCTAGGGGCAGAAGATTGACTTCCTTGGAGACACGAAACTTCATGAGCTCTCCTTGACGTGATCCTCCCTCCATGGCTTAGGCGTAGAAGGATTGGTGTTGAGGCTCCTTGCCCTTCGGCGGCATCGTGGCTAAGCGTGTTATCTCATCAATGGGCACAATCTCCTTCTCGGGCACAACAGCGAGGTCTTTCTTAGGAGCGATGACGAGGGCCATCGACTCGTCAGAAGGGAGAGGCTCGTTGAGGTTGATCCCACGATTGCCGGCCATTGGAACAAGGAGAGTTTGAACTGCTGCTTGAGATGAGAATAGATTGGATAGTATGGCTCTGGGCTAGCAGGGGTCTGGTTTTATAGTCCTGGATCAACTAGAAGGAGGCTGATCCATGCTCTGAGGTTCTCGTAACGAAACAGATAGGGTAATTACGAAAAAGGAATAAGGGGGGCTTTAGAAAGGAAAGGGAAGCGACGGGTCCCGATCGGACACCAGGCCAGGTCGGTTGGCCTAAGGGTGGGGCCGGTCGGCCCCCCTTTTCTCCGAAAGGCGGCCCGCTTTCTCGTGGCTCTCTTTTGTACTTTCCTAAACCCTATTTACTACCTTTTTGGTTACGAAACCTTTCGGAGGCAGCAAAGGATCAAATTAATGGAAAGTGAGGAATTGGATCACATCCAACTCCTCGAAACTATTTTCAGGTTCTAGAAAAATCTTAAGGCGATGACCATTTACCTTAAATAACGTACCTTCGTTGTTTTGAAGTGTCACCGCTCCATGGGACGATGTGCTAATCACCGTGAATGGTCCTTCCCATTTGGTATGAACATGAGTATTGTTCTTCATTCAAAATGTTTAGATCTTGATAGCTTAGTGATATGTGTTGGGTTGTGTTTTCCCGTGCCTTCAGGCTTGCTTGTGCCCATTTCCTTTCAATCCGTAGGGTTGGGGACCCGAGGGGGTGCTAGTGTTCTTCATGTGCGCAAGAGTGGTTCTCGGGTATATGGAGTTGGGTGAATGCCTTGCTTAGTCCACGGTTGAGGGGTAGGCGGCAGGTGGCGACAACCCTGTCCATCCCTTGTAATCCCCCACGTTCGGCTTTGGGGTAGGAGTCTAAATTTCCCGGTGTATCCTGCTGGCAGACCAGTGTTCCCGGGTCTCCAAATCCATCCAGTACTTAGCACTAACGTTAACTTGATCAGAAAGGTCTCCATCTATTAATCACCAACGGTGCATACTCCTGTTACACTTCGTTTGCACGTATTACGCATGCACCCCCCCTCATGGAAGGGATCCGTAATTTTCGGAGCCCGTGTTTTGGCGATTGCGAAGGCGATCGCGTCCCGACCTTCGTCTAGGTCACCACCTCTGATGATCTAGGCTAGCACTGCCGCCAACCGCTCTAGTTATGGCGTCCAAGCCCCGCCCCCGGCCCTCAGCCGGTGGCGGCCACCGCATATTGGCGGTTAGCCGTTCCGACGCCGCCGACCACTGTCTTCCCACTAGGGGTGCGCCGCTAGGTGACCTAGGTCAGGCCTGTTTTGTTATCGTGCGCTTGTGCAGTGCACGGTCTTGTGTCCTCGCCTCTCCCTCGTCTCTATGGATCCGAGGGGTGACGAGATGCCAGTGAACCCGGATGACTCTGTTGCTAATTTGCTAAAGAACCTGAATCTTACGGCGGAGGAAGGGGACGTGGCAGATTTTAGCGATGATGTAGATGAGTTAGACGTTTCAGAAGTGGAATGGATCGTCATGGGTAAGGTTCTCTCACCAATGACAATTCATGCAAATTCAATCCATCGATCTATGAAACCGGCGTGGGGCAATCCCTTTGGTCTGAAGATTAGATCGATTGGAGAGAAGGAGGACAATCTCTTTGTAGCAGAGTTCAGTTTCCAACAGGATATGGAGAGAGCTCTAGCTAGATCTCCTTGGATGATCGGTAGACATGCTTTGATACTGCAGTCGTACGATGAACACCTTCGCCCGTCGGAGATCAAGTTTGATCGTATGGACATTTGGGTAAGGATTTTGAACTTCCCGCTCGGGTGGATGAATCGACATCGGGGCATTCGTGCCTTAAGTCTGATCGGGGAGGTGAAGAAGCTGGATGTGGACAAAGATGGAAAGGCTAGTGGTGCTGTGGATACATGGGTGTATACCGGATCTTGAGTGACCATTGATTGTCAACTGGTTTGATGCGCATGTTCTTTGGCTTGTGTTGTGCAGGTGTCGAGCACGGAGACAATGATCGAGGCCAAGGTGAAGGTCAAGTAAAGACGTGCCGTCCCGATGGACCAAGAGCGGTGAAGGGCGGACGTGAGGTTTGGACTGAGGGACCGGTGGCCTGAGGATCAGAAGTGGTGGCTGATAGCCTGGGACAGCGACGAGCGGAGACTTGCGGGGCACAGTGTTGCTCGGGTCGAAGACCTGGGGACATGTGTCGGTGGATGGGGTGCACGGGCGGTGCATCCCCTCTACAACATCAGTTTGATGGTTGAGCCACAGAAAAACCATCGGGTGTACGGTTTCCAGGTTTGGGCCACAAAACCTGGGTACTGCGGGTTTGCCGAGTTTGGGCCACAAAACTCAGGCTGAGGACGGTTTCCAGGTTTGGGCCTCAAAACCTAGGCTCTAGCGGGTTTCTGAGTTTGGGCCACAAAACTTAGGTGATGGACGGCTGGTTTCCCGGTTTGGGCCTCAAAACCGGGGGTTGGTCGTGAAGACAGGTTTCCCGGTTTCGGCCTCAAAATCGGGGGCGAGGTCCGTGAAAAGGACGAACAGAGCGGTGGCGGCACGTGGCGGCAATCGGTGAGGTTGCGTCGAGGCAACACTACCAGTTGTGCGGGCGTGGCCGTCGGATTAGCATCTACTTCGAGTTGGTCCAGAATAACATTAGGGTTTAGCTGGTTCACTCTGTAATTAGTAGGGGTAGAGTGGGAACTACAATTAGGATAAGTAGGGGGAGACACCCACCTCCCAAACTATCTCAGTCATTTGCCATTCTCCACTTAGGGTTTTCCTGCTCTCCCAATCCCCTGCTGTAGCTACTGAGATCCGCAGAGAACCATACCTCTGTGTTCATGAGATTTTGAGGAAGTGAGACCGTAATCTCACTGTTGTAGCGTGTGGTAGCGACACGGTTGCAAATTCGTGGTGTGATTCACGTTTTGATTTTGTTCTTCGCGTTCTTCGTTCTCCACATTTTTCCCTCCCTCTCTACTGCGTCTTTTTGAAATCCACTTGAATCAACTTTTTCTTTATAGTGAGGAGAACATTTCCACTGAAGGAATTCATCTCTACCCTCACGAACAAGTAGATCGGGTAGATTCAATTTTCGTGGCGCTTTTCGGTTCATACTCCTTCCCTTTCGAATTCCCATTGATTGAGTTGAATTGAGCGGATGATTTCTTGGGGATAGTCTCCTAACTACCTCATCATCATCTTCTCCAAGTTTGGGAACAATGGATTTTGATTTGGATCGGATTTGGGGAGATTTGGGAGAGAGGCGATCAAAATCGCCCTCTCTGGTCAGTCGCGGACAGTCCACCACCTGACCGGCAGACAGTCCGGCCATCGGGATCGAGCCTGATCAGTGGCTGCAGGTCTTGGCCATTTTGCCTCAGTTTGACCGGCGGACAGTCCGCCGTTGTGATCCGCGGACAGTCCGGGATCACACAGGGGGTGTTCAGCAACTGTGTTGTTTTGCGATTTTTGCCGGCGGACAGTCCGCCAGTGGACCGCGTACAGTCCGGGATTGGCAGTCCGGATAGTCTGGGATTTGGCTGAGTGTTGCGGTTTAGTACGTTTGCCCTCCCGACTTTTCCGCTTGGTTTCCGGACTTCTCGTTTGGCCGTAGAGTTGACCAAGTAACCTCTCTAGGTATCTTTGCTACTTGTTAGCATAGGTATTGTTGACGCAAAATCTCGGTCGGTCAGTGCCAACACACTCGTGCGGACGGTCCTCAGAGCGGTACGGAGCAGGTCCTGACCTCCTAGACCTTCAGCAAGCGGTGGAGCCGATTCTCAGCAAAATCGACTTAGGGCGTGCCAGTCAATTTGACCTGTAATTGAAAAGGAGAAGAAAAAGATCATTAAATCATGGAGCCTGCCGGTTTGGTGCCAGACAGTTCCAAATTATACAGCTCTGATATAGCCATTTGTCTTTAAGATATTGACTACAAAGTCAACTCCCATGAAATTGCATGAAAAAGTATTGAAAAAGATATGAAGCATAACGGCTATGACATATATAAGATGAATGTTTGTAATAGATAAACACCCGATAAACTCAGAAAATGTTAACGAGATAAAGATCTATATGTACATTTAAATGACATGAAACCAACGTATCGACTAATTGTACGAGCAGTTCTATTCATTAACAGTGGGGTGTCTCCATACAGCCATAATAACAAATAGATCGATAAAATGGCTTAAACATCAACAGTGGGGTGTCTCCATGCAGCCATGATGATGGTCAAGCTAGATCACGTCTTGTGCAAAGAGTAGATCCGTTATTTCCAAGCCACTTAAAAGAACATATTATGAAGAAAGCATAACTGGATCGGCTAGTTTAGCTGATTCAGGGTCCATGAGGCACGAAGAAGATCTATCCGTCAAAGCCATGATTTAAACTAAGATGAACAAACTTAATCTACCATATATATCAGTGGGGTTCGGGAATACAGCAGTAATAGACATGTTAGATCAAATCTATCTGCTCTTAGATCAGATCGTGACTTTATCGAATATCTCGAACGCACAACATGTAACAACCAAGATTGATGAAATAATCGATGAAAGGCTTGAATCGGCTATTTCCTTTGTTGTGAGCATGTAACCCTCAGGATAGCCGAAACTAAGTATCTTTTAGGTTTAGATTACTTCGTCAATCTTGATTGGGCAAGATGTTGTTGAAAACGTAAATAAACATATTAAAACATAAAACAACATCGATAACTTAATGAATCTACTAACTTGCCAAACCAGTAGAGTCGATAACTAGTCAAGATCAACTAAAGTAAGAGATTGATCAGAGTCAAGATAGTCTCACAAAAGACGAGCTTAGACTGATGACCAGTCATGCCATAGCTTAACAAGAGTTTGGTCGATGCCAATGCAGCCTTATTACACGATGACATAAGCCATTGGGGAAACTTACAGGCAAACCAGAGGTCGGTCGATGCCGATGCAGCCCTGCTTGATTGAAGGTCTCGCCGAGATCTACGTTACTCCTACTCCTAGGGTTTTGGCCGAGGGCCGATGTATTCATTGATTGGATGTCCTTACAAAATCCGGGTTTCTAGCTATTTATAACCCCATTGACTCCTGCCCTAACACGAGTATATTACAAAAAAGGTAAAAATACAAGACGACCCAAACTTGAACTCCTTGGTCGAGTCCGACACGCCTCCGAAGCCCATCGCGCTGGTCCATATGAATCCTTTTGATTATGCTTGACCCACAGAAGCTTCTTTATTTTTAGGCTGATCTTTTTCCTCAATAAATCATCCGTTTATGTTTACAAAAATAACAATCTTCTCGGTCCAAAATCTGGTGTAAACACATGCCCCCCAGTTTTGGGATGAAATTTATTTTATTCCAAAAAATGTCGTTCTCCTTCCTTTAGGGTCCGATCGACTAACCTTATTTCTTAGTCGATCAGCCGAGTCCTTTTCCTCTTCTCCCCTTTTAATACCGCAAACAATCTGAACGGTATCTTGACGATTAATGCGAGACAGCTGCTCTTCCCTTGAAAAACGTGTTGTGATTTAACATTTCACTCAAGTGCTCTGCACACACTGTACGAAGCGGCATCTTTTCCCTTCCTGAGATTCAATCTTCTAATATAAATCTCTCCTTTGTCTCTATCTCCCGTCACATCTGGAGCATATCTTCTTGCTTGCTTTTGCCTTCCGTCCAAAAACCCTCTTTCTCGCCAAAAGCTTTGCCTTCCAAAATCCCATCTTCTCTTCCAATGGCAGACAACAACCGTGGGAAGCATCCCGCGGAGGAGGAAGTGAATTCTGCAGATACATGGGTGTATGCCCAGTCTTTGAGTGATAAGTGATTGTCAACTGTGATAATGCGCATGTTCTTTGGCTTGTGTTGTGTAGGTGTCGAGCACAGATACAGTGATCAAAGGCAAGGTGAAGGTCAAGTAGAGACGTGCCGTGCCGATGGACCGAGAGTGGCGAAGGGCGGACGTGAGGCTTGGACTGAGGGACCGGTGGCCCGAGGATCAGCTGTGGTGGCTGACAGCCTGGGACAGCGACGAGCGAAGACTTGCGGGCACGTTGTTGCTGGGGTCGAGGACCTGAGGACACGTGTCGGTGGACGGGGTGCATGGGCGGTGCATCCCCTCTACGGCTCGGTTTGGTGGTTGAGCCATTGAAAAACCACCAAGTGGACAGTTTCCAGGTTTGGGCCTCAAAACCTGGGTGCTGATGGTTTCCGAGTTTGGGCCACAAAACTCGAGCTGAGGACGGTTTCTAGGTTTGGGCCTCAAAACCTGGGTGCTGCAGGTTTCTGAGTTTGGGCCACAAAACTCAGGCGATGGACGGCTGGTTTCCCGATTTGGGCCTCAAAACCGGGGGTTGGTCGTGAAGGCTGGTTTCCCAGTTTGGGCCTCAAAACCGGGGCAAAGTCCGGGAAAAGGACGAGCAGAGCGGTGGCGGCACGTGGCGGCAATCGGTGAGGTTGCGTCGAGGCAACGCTACCAGTTGTGCGGGCGTGGCCGTCGGATCAGCATCTTCCTTGAGTTGGTCCAGAATAACCCTAGGGTTTAGCTGGCTCGCTCTATAATTAGTGAGGGGTAGAGTAGGAACTAGAATTAGGATAAGTAGAGGGAGACACCCTCCTCCCATTCGATCTCAGTCATTTGCTATTTTGCCTTCTAGGTTTTGCTGCTCTCCCACATCCCTGTTGTAGCGAACTGAGATCCATAGAGAATACAATCATACCTCTATGTTCGTGAGATTTTGAGGAAGTGAGACCGTAATCTCACTATTGTAGCGTGTGGTAGCCACACGGTTGCAAATTCGTGGTTGTGATTCGCGTCTTGTTCTTGTTCTTCGCGGATTACTTTTCTCCATGAGTTTCCCGTCGATCGATCTCTTTATTCATTGCATCTTTTGCAAATCCGTTTGAACAAAGATGTTCTAGATCATGAGGCACCTCTTTCCACCGAAGGAATTCTCCTCTAACCTCACGAGCTAGTAGATCGATCGATTTTCGTTTCGGGTCAAGTTTTTCTCCCTTCCCCTGAATTTCTTCGATTCATCGATTTGGAGATAGGTTCGAGCCATGATCTCTTAGAGATAGCTCACTATCCTCCTTGTGACTCCTCTCACCAAGTTTGATCCCTAGAGGATTTGTTTGGGTGAGATTGAGTTGAATCGGTGGACGAACTACACAGGATCAGGGTGACCGAACGCTGTGATCGTGTCGACCGGACGCTCACCCCAGAGTCCGGTCGATGAATGTCACGTGTGGATTTTCTCAGTGAATGACCGGATGCTTCTTCTCCTCAGTGACCGGACTCGTCTCTTCCACTGTTCACTGTTTTTGTTTGAGTTGACCGGACGCACAACAGCTGACCAGACGCTCAGCTCCTCAGAGTCCGGTCCAACACAGAAAGGTTCCATTTTGGGTTTTGTTCGATCGGACGCGTCCGATGGATTGTGACCGGACGCAGGCAGAGTCCGGTCAGTTCTGTTCTGCGCTGTTTTCGACCGCAGTTCGTTCGTCTGTTATCGGATTTGGTTTCCGTCTTTTGTGATTGGTTTCTTGGGTAGTATTGTGTCCCGCTGTGCTTCTCGGAAGCATCCACCCTACATCTAGGGTCGTGGACACTTGCAAGCTCTTGGGTTTGTCCTTGGGGTTGATTCTTGGTACAATGGTGACAAGTTTCCGAAAGGAAAATTTGAAGCTCCCATTCACCCCCCTCTGGTCGCTTTCTGGCAGCACTCTCGGTCTTCAATTGGTATCGGAGCGGGTTAAGGATCTTGCACCTTAGCTGGTTCCAGATCCACAAAAGGTGACATGGATCGCGGTGTGGGCAAACCGCCGTTCTTTGATGGGATGAACTATGCGTATTGGAAGATACGCATGTCGGCCTATCTGCAGAGTTTGGGTGCTTCCATCTGGGATATTTGCAACTCTGCCGATTACGTGGTCTTGGCTGCTCGTGTCACTCAGCATCAGATCGATGAGCACGATACTAATAGCCGAGCCCGTAATGCTCTTTTCTCATGCTTGAGCATGTTTGAGTTTGATAACGTTTCTCATCTCCCCACGGCTCATGAGATTTGGACGACCCTCATGCGTTTCCATGAGGGAACCTCTCAAGTCAAATCCCGTCTCTACGAGTCGCACAAGCGGGAGTATGAGAACTTTCGACATATGCCTGGCGAGAGCATAGAGAGTTTATTCACTCTCTTTCAGGTGATTGACAACAGGATGAGGGCTAACAAGGAGCTATTGCCTTTCGATGATCAGGAGAGAGCTTTGAAGCTTTTGCATACTCCTGATCGGTCGGTGTGGGACTCAAAGGTCCAGGCGATCATCGAATCGCCCAACTATGAGACCCTCACTTGCGACGAGCTCTTTAGTAAGCTCAAGTCCAGTGAGATCGATGCCATGGCGAGGGATTCTTATGAAAATCCTTCAGGCCCGTCGATGGCTTTGCTTTCTGGCTCTTCTGCTAACCCCTCTGGAGGCTTTGCACTTTCCTCTCTACTTTCTATCACAGAGGAGCAGCTCGAGTTCATGGGGGATGACGAGTTGGCTTTGCTCGCCAACCGGTTCTCGCGGTTCCACAACAACCGCATGAACCGTCGCCGCGGAGGAGGACGCTCAGGATGCTTTGAGTGCGGCGACCCCAACCACTTCATCGCCAATTGCCCGAAGAAGAACAAGCAGACCTTCGGCAAGGCGGATCATGGGCACAAGTACGACTCCGGCAAGCACAAGGAGAAGTACGTCCCCGTGAAGCACAAGCGGAAGGGTGGCTTCAACAAGGAGTACATCAAGATGAAGTACTTGGAGAAGGCCCAGGCTGAGCAGCGTGCGTTCTTTGCCACGCTCAGCGACGTCGACGACTCGGATGACGACTCCGCTTCCTCAAGTGATGACGAGTACGAGAAGAAGAAGAGGATCGAGGACAAGCTGAACGGCCTCTGCTTCTTCACCGACGACGAGGGCTTCTGCACCATGGCCCTCGACAAGGAGGTCGACGGCGAGCTGGAGGACATCCCTCGGGACGACGACGACGACACCTCCCAGGTATCTCAGACCCCCGATGAGCTTTCTGCTGAGGTCGAGAAACTTACTGCCGCTCTCCTTAGTCAAGATAAGCTGCTTAGGCGTGCTGCTAGAGAGCGTAAGGAGTTTAGGCGGATGTGGGAGGATACGGTGAAGGAGCTTGAGTTTGCCAAGTCCACCGTAGTTGTCTCTGAGGAGGGTGAGTGCGAGATGTGCACCACACACATGACTGACCTTCTCACCTTGAGAGGTAAGTATGTGGCGTTGGTAGGAGAGGTGGATGAGCTGAAGGCTAGATCCTCGCTGTTGGGTGCATGCAAGTCATGTGCTGGCTTGCAAACCGAGTTGGCAGAGAAGAATGCCAAGATTGTGTCTCTTGAGAAGGCCAGCTCGGGTAGCACTTGTGTGTCTAGGTGCGCTTTGTGTGAGGGCTTGGAGATGGAGATAGCCAATGTGAAGCATGACAAGATGCAAACCGAGGAGGAAAACACATACCTTCAGACCATCTTGTCATGGGTGTATTGTGGTGAGCCGCAGCTTGGGATGATGATCTCCTAATTCAAGCATGCTACTGGAGGTCCAGGCGTAGGCTTCACTCAGGGTGTTGATGTTTCATCTTTTGGGAAGATTGGAGAGTCGAGTGGTCTTAACCAATGTGAGAAGCCCAACTCCACCACTACTCCCAAGCTTACTAAGATTCCACCCAAAGAGCTTCTCAAGCCAAACACCAAGGATGGTGTGTTCGTTGAATCTCCGAGAGCTCCACCCAAGAAGCAGACATGGCATCCCAAGCCCAACCATCTGAAAAACAAGCTTGACACGATGCCACCTATCCTGGAGGAGCTTATGCCACAGAAGGGCAAAGTGATCCACACCCACTACCGTGAGTACCAACAACCCCCTATGAGAGCGGTGAGGTACCACTGTGACCACTGTGGGAGAGATGGACACTTGAGTGAGTTTTGCTTTCGGCGCAAGAGAGAGGAGCGCCGTGCAAAGGAGATGGACAACACGGACATGTACCATCCTTTCCATGATGTACATGTGCCGAATGTTCAGAGGCGTGCTGCTAGGCCTAGATGTCCAAAACCTCAAGTTCCTAGGCCTAGGCCGCGAGGAGGTCGTGCCAGGCGGGAGCCTGCAGTTGTAGGCTATGGACCCCAGGGCAGTGGCTTTGTAGTTGAGTGTTTTCCCCCACCGCATTTTGAGTATCGCGATGGACGCTCTTCCCTTAGCAGACCACGTTTTCCTCTACGTGGTGATCGCTCTTCCCGTAGACATGCGCGGAATGGTATTTCTGCTAACCGTTCTTTTTAGCAGCCGGCCCAACACTGGTATTCTCCCTACTTCACTAACCCTAGTGTTGGACCGTATGCTCACCCTATGTCTTTTTATTGATGTAGGTAAAACGATTGGAGAACGTTCACTAGTAGAGAAAGGGCCTTTAGCCCCGGTTGAAATGGGCCTTTAGCCCCGGGTATGTCAACCGGGGCTAAGAATCCGGGACTAAAGGTCCCGGCCTTTAGTCCCGGGTGCTTTCAACTGGGGCTAAAGGTCCAGAGAGGAAAAAATAAATGTGTGTTGTGTGAGATTCGAACTCAGCACATCTCGCCTCAGGCACGTCTACCAACTGAGCTACGCAACCCACGTGATGTAGTTCTAGACGTTTTCCTTTTGAATCCACTCGGGAAGGACTTTTAGCCCCGGTTGGTAACACCAACCGGGGCTAAAAGGACCTTTAGCCCCGGTTGGTACCACCAACCGGGGCTAAAGGGTGACCCTTTAGCCCCGGTTGGTATTACCAACCGGGACTAAAGGTCCAGGACCTTTAGTTCCGGTTGATAATACCAACCGGGGCTAAAGATTCACCTTTAGCCCCGGTTGGTAATACCAACCGGGACTAAAAGTCTTTAGTCCCGGACGCAAATTTTTTCCGAGACTAAAGCTCGGTTGGTGGATCGTCCAAAGGCCTGTTCTCTAGTAGTGGTTTGGTTGGTGGATTCCGGTTGCTCGAGGCACATGACTGGAAACGCTAAGTGGTTCTTCAGTCTTTGTCCGGTCGCCGGAAAGGAGTTTATCACCTTCGGCGACAGTAGCAAAGGTAAAGTGTTGTTTTGTGGGTCGGTGCGAGTTAATGAGCACTTTGTGTTGCGCAATGTTGCTCTTGTTTCTAACTTGCATTTTAACCTTCTTTCTGTTTCGCAACTCTTTGATGATGACTATGAGATTCGTTTTAAACCGAATCTCAGTCGTATTTTGGATCCTCACGGCAATCTTGTGTGTTTGATTTCGCCCTTTGGAAAAGTCTTTCGTGCGAATTTCTCGGAGTCTTTTGGCATTTCTCGTTGTCTTGTGGCTGGACCTTCCTCCTCTGATCTTTGGAAGTGGCATAGGAGACTTGGACATTTGAGCTTCGACTTGCTTGCAAGGCTTAGCTCACTTGGCCTAATCCTAGGATTGCCCAAGTTGTCTATGGAGAAGGTTCTTGTTTGCCACTCTTGTAGACATGGGAAGATGGTTGCCGCTCCCCACCATCCAGTGACTCAGGTTATGTCTAAGTGCCCCGGAGAACTTTTGCACATGGACCTTGTTGGTCTGGCTCGGGTGAGCTCGGTTAGGGGGAAGTGGTATGTGCTTGTTGTTGTTGATGACTTCTCGAGATATTCGTGGGTCTTCTTTTTAGCTGAGAAGACTGAGACTTTCTATTTTGCTCGCAATTTGATTTTGCGTCTTCAGAACGAGTTCCCTTTGAACTCGATGCGAGCTATTAGGAGTGATAATGGTTCCGAATTCAAAAATTCAGAATTTGAGAAGTTTTGTAACTCTCTGGGTTTAGAGCATCAGTTTTCTTCCCCCTACACACCGCCACAAAATGGTGTTGTAGAGAGGAAAAATCAGACCCTTGTAGAGATGGCCAGGACGATGCTCGATGAGCATAGGACTCCTAGGCGATATTGGGCCGAAGCCATGAGCACAGCATGCTACATTTCCAATCGCATTTTTCTTCATGCTTTCTTGAAAAAGACTTCTTATGAGTTGCATTTTGGAAGACATCCCAAGGTGAGTTATTTTTGAGTCTTTGGTTGCCACTGTTTTATACTCAAAAAGGGCAACCTGGACAAATTTGAGTCTCGTTCTTCTGACGGTGTATTTTTGGGTTATGGCACTCATACTCGCGCATATCGTGTACTTAACCTTGATACTAACCGAGTCATGGAGACATCAGATGTCACCTTCGACGAGACCATGGTTTGTCCTTCTTCTCGTTTTGAGCGTGCAGGTGATCATGAGGTTGGCGAACCTATTTTTGATGATGAGGAACTGGGTGCTGAAGCGATGGACGACCCAGCACCACCTCCACCTATTGTGCCGCAAAGAGCGGCTTCTACGATGACTCACGGCCCTGATCCCTCTTCTTCGACTTGGGGGCCGTGGGATCCGCCACCTCGAGCGGGTACCCTTTGTACCAGAGGAGGCGCCAGCTGCTGTTGAGGGGGAGGCTACATCAGTTCGGGAGGCGCCATGACAAATCCAGCGCCAACACCCGCCTCAACAGATGATCGGCAGCATCGGCGAACGTGTCACTCGGTCAAGGTCACAACAAATCTCTCACTTTGCTCATTCTACATTTGTTGCTGATTTTGAACCCCGAGATGTTGGACACGCTTTATCTGATCCAGATTGGGTCAATGCCATGCATGAGGAGTTAGAAAACTTTGAGAGAAATCGAGTTTGGGTTTTGGTTTCTCTTCCTCCTGAGTGTCACCCTATTGGGACAAAATGGGTTTTCAAAAAAAACAAGGAGAGGAAGGTCATGTTGTGAGAAACAAGGCCAGACTTGTAGCCCAGGGGTATAGTCCGAAGGAGGGGATAGACTATGAGGAGACTTTTGCTCCTGTAGCTCGTTTGGAGGCAATTAGGATTCTCTTGGCTTTTGCTGCATCCAAAGGATTCAAACTTTTTCAAATGGATGTCAAGAGTGCCTTTTTAAACGGCTACATAGAAGAAGTGTATGTGAGACAACCCCCCGGTTTCGAAAATCCCAAGTTTCCAAACCATGTTTTTAAACTTCACAAAGCTTTATATGGTTTGAAACAAGCCCCTAGAGCCTGGTATGATAGGTTGAAAACCTTTTTGCTTGCTAAGGGTTTTAAAATGGGATGTGTGGATAAAACACTTTTTCTCCTCAAGCAAGGCAATGACACTCTCTTGGTCCAGATTTACGTGGATGATATCATTTTCGGTGGTTCTTCTCACGCTTTGGTTGCCAAGTTTGCAGATACTATGAGCAGGGAGTTTGAGATGAGCATGATGGGCGAGTTGACGTTTTTCCTCGGGTTGCAAATCAAGCAATCCCAAGAGGCGACGTTTGTGCACCAGGGCAAGTACACCAAGGACATCCTGAAGAAGTTCGACATGGGTGAGGCCAAGCCTCTTCCAACACCCATGCCGACCACTGCGGCCCTGGATGCGGATGTGGATGGAGAAGCTGTGGACCAATAGGAATACCGAAGTATGATTGGGTCGCTGCTGTACCTGACGGCGACACGCCCGGACATCCAGTTCGCGGTATGTCTATGCGCGCGATTTCAGTCGTCGTCGCGCACTTCTCACCGTCAGGCGGTCAAGCGCATTATGAGGTACTTATGCTTCACTCTAGAATTCGGGATTTGGTATTCTGCTTCCTCCACCCTCTCTCTTTGCGGTTATTCCGATGCCGATTTTGCTGGTTGCCGCGTTGAGCGCAAGTCCACTTCTGGGACTTGTCAGTTTATTGGTTCTTCTCTTGTATCGTGGTCTTCTCACAAGCAGTCTAGTGTCGCCCAGTCTACCACGGAGGCTGAGTATGTTGCTGCGGCTAGCTACTGTTCACAGTTGCTTTGGATGATGGCCACTTTGCGTGATTTTGGTCTGAGCTTTTCTCGCGTTCCTTTGCTTTGTGACAGCACAAGTGCTATTAGCGTTGCTAAGAACCCCGTGCTGCACTCTAAGACCAAACACATTGATGTGCGCTTTCATTTTCTGCGAGACCACTATGAGAAGGGTGATATTGACCTTCGCCATGTCGATACTCATCATCAGTTGGCTGATATTTTCACCAAGCCTTTGGACCAATCAACTTTTGCTAGGTTGAGAGGTGAGCTTGGTGTGTGTTTTCCCTTTTAGACGGGGGAAACATTTTGACTCTTGTATTATAAACTTACTTTGTGTCTTTCAATTGGTTTCATCATGCATCTTTGCATTTTATCTTGCATATTTACATTCAGAGCTTCATATATATAATCCTTAGAATGTGACCATGCTCTGCTTAGTGTATACTCCGATGCTTTATGATGATGCTTATAGCTTATGCTCTTTCTGATCATTGATACATGTTGTGAGCTGAGCTATTTTGTGAATGGTGAACTTGTTTAATGAACCTAAAATCTGAAAATGTTCACCATTGAGATGTGCAACTAGCATGTGTAGAATGTGTTGAAATCACTTGTGCTTTTCGTATATGCTAGGTTGCTATGTCTCTAGTTCTGAGTCATTCACTTGCTTGGTATGTTCATATTCTGAGATAAAATTTGAACCAAGTTAAGTGAATTGGAAAGATCGAGATGGGACTGCTTGTCAGCACATCACAGTTTTGAGACTGTTTCTCATTGCACTCTGAGTTAAACTTGAGCTGTGTAGTGTATGACCGAAACTGTTGCTTTAAGCTTCTTATTGCTTCTACATAGGCTTCACACAGTTGAAAAGTAAGGCAATGACAAGCTTTCAACCTCTCGCAATCACATGCTAAAATTTGAACTTGTATAATCTAACCGCTGCAACTCCGATAAAATTTGGATACACAAGTCTATGTTTCATTCTATAGCATGTTGGTCGAACTGTGGTAGGGGTAGTTCACCTTGTATACATGTTTAGCACTTGTTTGACATCCTGTCTATACATGCTTAGTGCTATTTTGATGGTGAATACCTTTTTGGCTGAAAACTGCTCATTTTGCTCAAATGTTCAGTTTTCGTATTTAGTGATCAGTTTGAGCCTCTGCTAGCATTCTGTGCATTTTATGAGTCATCAGATCTGCACTTTGTCGAGCATCTTCTCATTCTATCGACTATATTTCTGAAGCTGCTAACTTGCATTTTGACTCATATGCATTTGGAAGGGAGATTCTTGATGGTGCATTTTCAACTAAGGGGGAGAAATTCTCTCAAATCATAAGATCAACTAAGGGGGAGATTTCCGGATTGTGTGCACTATCTAAGGGGGAGTTTTGGAGCTGGTAAGAGTTGTTTCAGAGCATTTTTGGTAGCTAGTTGTGTTGAGCCTTTGCCTCTCTCTTGAGGAACTAGCGCCTTTGTTGTTATGCTCGCTAGTTGTGTTGAGCCTTTGCCTATTTCTTGAGGAACTAGCACCTTTGCTGTTATGCTCTTCAGTTGGTATCAAGCTTTCTTCGTTAGGTATCGAGCTTCCTCACTAGCGGTGTTGAGCCCATTTTGCCTCTTCTTGAGGGCTAGCTCTGTTTTGCTTGATTTTCAGTTGATTTTCCAATTGGTATCGAGCTTTCCCGCTAGCGGTGTTGAGCTTGTTCTAGCTCTTCTTGAGGGCTAGCTTTGCTTTGCTTGGTTGCGTCGAGCCGTTGCCCATGTCTTTGGGAACCAAGTTGTCTAGCTCTTTCCACTTGACCTTCTTTGCCTTTGCTATGCTTTTGGGTCATTTGGTCGAGTTCTCTCTCTTTCTTCCTTCCTTCCTCTATTCCGTTATGATTTGTGTTGGTAGTTGACAATGCACTCATCAAGGGGGAGATTGCGGATACATGGGTGTATGCCGAGTCTCTGAGTGATGAGTGATTGTCAACTGGGATAATGCGCATGTTCTTTGGCTTGTGTGGTGCAGGTGTCGAGCACGGATACAGTGATCAAAGGCAAGGTGAAGGTCATGTAGAGACGTGCCGTGCCGATGGACCGAGAGTGGCGAAGGGCGGACGTGAGGCTTGGACTGAGGGACCGGTGGCCCGAGGATCAGCTGTGGTGGCTGATAGCCTGGGACAACGACGAGCGAAGACTTGCGGGCACGGTGTTGCTGGGGTCGAGGACCTGAGGACACGTGTCGGTGGACGGGGTGCATGGGCGGTGCATCCCCTCTACGGCTCGGTTTGGTGGTTGAGCCACAGAAAAACCACCGAGTGGACAGTTTCCAGGTTTGGGCCTCAAAACCTGTGTGCTGATGGTTTCCGAGTTTGGGCCACAAAACTCGGGCTGAGGACGGTTTCCAGGTTTGGGTCTCAAAACCTGGGTGCTGCGGGTTTCTAAGTTTGGGCCACAAAACTCAGGCGATGGACGGCTGGTTTCCTGGTTTGGGCCTCAAAACCGGGGGTTGGTCGTGAAGGCTGGTTTCCTGGTTTGGGCCTCAAAACCGAGGGCGAAGTCTGTGAAAAGGACAAGCGGAGCGGTGGCGACACGTGGCGGCAATCGGTGAGGTTGCGTCGAGGCAACGCTACCAGTTGTGCGGGCGTGGCCGTCGGATCAGCATCTTCCTTGAGTTGGTCCAGAATAACCCTAGGGTTTAGCTGGCTCGCTCTGCAATTAGTGAGGGGTAGAGTAGGAATTAGAATTAGGATAAGTAGAGCGAGACACCCTCCTCCCATTCGATCTCAGTCATTTGGTATTTTGCCTTCTAGGTTTTCCTGCTCTCCCACATCCCTGCTGTAGCGAACTGAGATCCACAGAGAAGACAATCATACCTCTGTGTTCGTGAGATTTTGAGGAAGTGACACGGTAATCTCACTATTGTACCGTGTGGTAGCCACACGGTTGCAAATTCATGGTTGTGATTCGCGTCTTGTTCTTGTTCTTCGCGGATTACTTTTCTCCACGATTTTCCCGTCGATCGATCTCTTTATCCATTGCGTCTTTTGCAAATCCGTTTGAACAGAGATGTTCTAGATCGTGAGGCACTTCTTTCCACCGAAGGAATTCTCCTCTAACCTCATGAGCTAGTAGATCGATCGATTTTCGTTTCGGGTCAAGTTTTTCTCCCTTCCCCCGAATTTCTTCGATTCATCGATTTGGAGATAGGTTCGAGCCATGTTCTCTTAGAGATAGCTCACTATCCTCCTTGTGACTCCTCTCACCAAGTTTGATCCCTAGAGGATTTGTTTGGGTGAGATTGAGTTGAATCGGTGGACGAACTACACAGGATCGGGGTGACCGGACGCTGTGATCGTGTCGACCGGACGCTCACCCCAGAGTCCGGTCGATGAATGTCACGTGTGGATTTTCTCAGTGAATGACCGAACGCTTCTTCTCCTCAGTGACCGGACTCGTCTCTTCCACTGTTCACTATTTTTGTTTGAGTTGACCGGACGCACAGCCGCTGACCGGACGCTTAGCTCCTCAGAGTCCGGTCCAACACAGAAAGGTTCCATTTTGGGTTTTGTTCGACCGGACACGTCCGGTGGATTGTGACCGGACGCAGGCAGAGTCCGGTCAGTTCTGTTCTGCGCTGTTTTCGACCTCAGTTCGTTCGTCTGTTGTCGGATTTGGTTTCCGTCTTTTGTGATTGGTTTCTAGGGTAGTATTGTGTCCCGCTGTGCTTCTCGGAAGCATCCACCCTACATCTAGGGTCGTGGACACTTGCAAGCTCTTGGGTTTGTCCTTGGGTTGATTCTTGGGACAGTGGCGACAAGTTTCCAAAAGGAAAATTTGAAGCTCCTATTCACCCCCCCTCTGGTAGCTTTCTGGTAGCACTCTTGGTCCTTCAAATTCTTGCCACCGCCCTCAGCGCCGCATTAGGTATGTTTCTTCTTTATGCCTAATCGACTCCAGTTCTCGTCATTTTCAAGGTCTGACTTGATCTCCTCCCTCTGCTTTCAACTAGGATCGATGAGGGTCCTTCCAACGCTGCGGCTGCCGTGGCACCTCCCCCGGCACGGAGTCAGTCTCCGAGAACCCCTCCTCTAGCAGCTCCGAGTCAACGACCACCTGTCATTACCGTCAGATGACGGAAATGCGGAACCTTCACTCGGAGGCCACTACCAAGAACTGCCTCCTCGAGGACCACATCGAAGGCGTTGGAGGAGGCAGAGGCGAGGGCTTCTCGGGCAGTTCAGCAGTGCGCAAAATCCGATGCGCGTGTCGCCGGTATTTCTCTTCTTCTGAAGAATTTTCACTTGATCACACTTCTCTTGCTTATGCCCGATCCATCCTGTTTACTCTGTAGACCTGACCGTGCGCCTAGAGGACAGCCGGGGACAGCGTCGCGGAGAGGATGATCAACAACCCCGCAAGGGTACATGAGGTCGCCCTCCACGGCGTCCGTCATGGCCCCTGAAGGACCGAGAATGCAATAGCAAGGCGACCAGAGGGGGGTGAATGGGAGCTCAAAAATTTCTCTCGAAACTTTGGCCTTTTGTTCCCAAAAATCATCCCCCGAAAGCTTCAATCGAAACCGTGATGCCCACGACCCTTGGAAGAGGGTGGATGATCCCTAGGATCACAGCGAGGCACCACAAAGTGATAGCAAACCAAACGCCAAATACACCAGCACAAGTTCGACCCTCAAAAACCAAGTCCCGAACATAGATGGAAGACTACATCGAGAAATCCCCAAATACCAATGCTAACAAGTAGCAAAGATACCTAGAGAGGTTCCTTGGTCCACTCTAGGGTCAAACGAGAGGTCCGAAAACCAAGCGGAGAAATCGGGAGAGCAAACGCACTAAACCGGAAGCTTCAGCCAATTCGCGGACTGTCCGGCCCTGAGGTCCCGGACTGTCCACACCAGGCCGGACTGTCTGCAGTTCACTGGCGGACTGTCCACCGGCAGAAGAAGCAAAACAGCAGTGTTGCTGAAGTCCCCGGGACTGATCCCGGACTGTCCGTGACCCACAACTGCGGACTGTCCGCCGGTCACGAAAAGTCAAATCGGCCGAAGAACACAGCCACTGACTCGGCTGATCCCCGACTCGCGGACTGTCCGCGCCCTTTTGACGCTCACTAAGTGTCATATTCTTAGCATCAACAAGGTCATATAACACAACACAAGGGCCTAAAATCAACCAAAAACCTTTTATAAACTAATGATTTCCACTTGTCCTTGAGTTTTATTTGAATGTAGGAAATTGCAGGGTTTTTGAGCAAAATGACCAAATGGACCCACCAGGAAGCAAGCCCACTTGCCTGGGCTCACTATGGGCCAAGGAGAGGTGGCGCCCGCCACCCCTAGCTGGCGGCCGCCAGGGGGGAGAAGCCCAAACTCCCCCCTGCCATGTCACTGATCCAGGAGAAGCACCCCACACTCATTTGTAGCCGTTGCTCACCTAAGTCGGTTCATCCAAGGGCTAAGAAGCAGCGTCACATGGAGCATGGCCTAATTGACCATGTGACAATTATTGGACAACCCCAAACCGACTTGGAGGACCTCCTGGACGCCGTTGGTGAAGAGGCGGTGGATCCAAGGGCTAGGGGAGCGGCGCCCGCCACCCCTAGCTGGCGCCCGCCACCACACTCACCCCCCTGACCTAACCCTAGGTCCATAAGTACCCCCCTAGGTCCCTTAGGCTATAAATAGGACCCCCCGAGCTCATTTGTACTCAGACCTCACCTCATTAGTTCCACTCTCTTGTAAGCGAAGCTCTGGTGAAGGAACACTCTAGTTGAGAGACTTAGAGTGAGAGCGAAAGTGTAGAAGAGAAGAGCTGGAGTTGTAATAGAGGATCTTCCAAGTCTCTGGTATAATTCCAAATCTTTTCTCATTTATCTTAGTCTTCTTCTGCTTTCAGCATTTACTTTAAGTTCTTTACTTATTGTTCTTGTTGAGTGCTTTCAATCATAGATAACTTAGTATTTAGTTTATATCTAGTTTGGGTTCTTCGCTGAGTAATCAGTGCTCTAGTTTTGGACGCAAGATTAGAGTAGTATATATTAGTGTAAGCACGGTGCTTAGACTAGTTATACCTTAGTTTGTGGCTAGCCCCCCGGATAACTGTGGTAGCAAACAGGTGGTGATAGCCCTAGGAGCCTTGAATTCCACCACGTAGTTGGGTTAGTTCTTAAATCATAAACCTCGTTGTGCACGTCTGAGGTAAATAGTCCAGAGGGTGTGTACGGTTCGAAGAACTAGATAGAACCTTTATTGCTATGTTAGTTGTGATCGTATTCTGTTCATCGGCCAGACCCCGCCGATTTAGGTTAGTAGTAGTTAGTCTTTCTTTCTTTTTAGTAGTAGTAGAAACCAATCCCCATTCACACATTTCGATCAACCCTACTAGAATCACTAGTTGTTCATAGCAGTCCTAGTGTTAGTTCTGCCATAGTAGCTTCCCTGTGGAAATAAATACGATACTCGGTTACTCCCGGGTGAAGTGGTACAATAGACTTATTCTGTGCACTTGCGGAACCTACCAATAGTCATACAAATAGTTAGTTATACTTCTTACATTAAGAAGTACCAACAAACCTTTCTGGCGCCGCTGCCGGGGATAGATTCTATAGTCTACTCCTAGTGACGACGTTAGCAAGAGTCAACAAGCATTTCTGGCGCCGTTGCCGGGGAAGCAATTGGCTAGAATTAATTCTTTGTGATTTCTTTTGAATTAACCCCCGTAGTTCTAGCGGGTATATATATTCGTTGTTTGTGATCGTTCAAGTAGTCATGGCCGGATTCAATCTTCTGAGTGACTATCAAGAAGATCCTGAGGCCATTCTTAGGAGAGCGAGAGCTAATCTCACTCCTCCGAGGAAGAGCCTAGAGCTTCGTGAGAGGAGTTCGTCGAGACAAGAATCCCAGTCAAAAGTGACTGAGGAACCAAGCTGCTCCAACGATCAATCAACATTGACGTTGACCAAAACACTCTATGAGTATTCCGTGCCTACTCTTGCTCACGTTCCAGTGTTACCTTCTACTAGTAATATAGATTTTGAGCTTAAACCTCACTTAATACGAATGGCTCAAGCTATTGCATTTAATGGAAAACCTTCCGAGGATGCCAATGCTCACCTCCGGAATTTTCTGGAGATATGTAGTACAATTTGTGTGCAGGGAGTTTCGCAGGATGCCATCAGACTTCGTCTTTTTCCATTTTCATTAGTGGAAAAAGTGAAGCAGTGGTTCCTCTTCAACTCTGGACACCTACTGATGTTGGTGAGATGCGCGGATCAATTCCTCAACAAGTTCTGCCCAATAAGTCAGACTATTCTTGTCCGTAGCAAGATTTCCAACTTTGGACAGGGAGACGAAGAAACAATCACTGAAGCTTGGGAGAGACTACAAGAGTATGTTGAATACTGTCCTCACCATGGTATGGAAGACTGGTACTTGATCCAGAGCTTCTACCATGGACTCCAGCAAGAATCTCGACAACACATTGATGCTGCCGCCGGAGGTGCATACCTCTCTCTCACTGTAGAGAAGGCAACCAAACTGATCGAGACAATGGTGGCGAATCAAGGATGGACACAAAAACATGCTAGAGGTATGTTTGAAATTAAGCAAGCTGATTCTGTTACCCTGCAAACTTTGGTAAAATTTCTAGAGCAAAGAATAAATGAGAAGAGAGATCGTGCTGCAAAGGAGTACTACGCCAAGCAAAGAGCCGCTTCGTCAAGTGAAGGTCAAGCAGAAATTAAGAAAGAGGATGCCAAACCCCTTCTTAATAATGGTGGCTACGGAGAACCTCCAATTCCAATGATCCAACAATGGAATAATAAAGGTATGTCTCAAACCTCCGTATTTAATTCCCCTATTGGAAAATTAGTTTCTAATCAAGGTAGAATTAATGATAGCATAAATAATAAATTAATTGAACATGATAAAACGTTAGAAGGAATTTATGCTAAACTGAAAGATTTTTCTGAAGCATTTAAGGAACAAATTAATTTTAATAAGAGATTAGAGCAAAAAGTAAATAACATTAAATCTCAAATTAAATACTATGAGGAGGTAAAAGCTGTAACCACGAGAGGTGGTAAATCCACTCGTGATCCCCCTCATCCTAATTTAGTTCCTAGTAGTAATACTGCTGCAAAGAAAAATATTGTTAATGTTGAAGAAGACGAAGAAGAGGAGACCCCAGCTGAACCTTCATCCAAGGTACGAACTGCTCCTCATGAATTCTATGATACACATGTATTACCTTTTCCAGATCAAAACAGAAATCCGACGGAAGACGACCAATTTAAGAAATTCATCGAGGTAATTCAAAAATTATATATACATGTGCCATTTATTGACGCTATGCAGGTTCCAACTTATGCAAAATATTTGAGAGACATGCTCAATAAGAAGAAACCAATTCCAAGTAGGGATGTGGTTAAACTGACCGAAGATTGTAGTGCAGTCATTTTAAACCAACTCCCAGAAATGAAGGACCCAGGAAACCCAACGATCGCATGTTCAATTGGAGAGCAGCACTTCGAGCATGCACTCTGCAATCTGGGAGCAAGCGTCAGCGTCATGCCCAAGGTAATATATGATAAATTAAATCATCATACCTTGTCCCCTACTTCTATGTGTTTGCAGCTAGCCGATCAATCGCTCCGATATCCTGCGGGAATAGCAGAGAATATTCCGGTGAAAATCCGGAATCTCTTTGTCCCGGTGGATTTCGTGGTTCTGGATATCAATCCCGACCATCGGACGCCATTGATCTTGGGACGACCATTTCTGAGCACTGCAAAAGCCACCATTGATGTAGGAGCTGGAGAAATTCAGCTCCACATCAGTGGAAAGAGGAGAAATTCGAGTTCACACCGCGACAGGAAAAACACCTGTCATCAAAGTTCGTCGGTACTGACATTCCACCACAACCACCGTGAAGGCGACACCAATCGGGAATCCAAAGCGGCTAACCAAGGTGAGTTAGGCTAAGGTAAGTCTTTATCCCCTCATTTAATTTTTCGTTTTACTTAAGCAATTTAATTGTCAGCAAAGTAGATGTTTACTATAGTGATTAGGTGGCACTTAGGGAGCTTTTGGCAGCCATAGGGGTGGCGCCCTCCACCCAATGCTGGCGCCCGCCACCCTAGTGTGCACTAGGGAGCACTAGCCAATCTCTAGACTATTACACCTACCTCCTAGACCCAAATAACACCAAGGGAGACCCATGGCTTTGCTCATTTCAATACAATCACTCACTTCCATGTCTCCCCATGTCTCCCCCTCTTCACTCCACCTTTTGGACACATCTCCACCCAAAAATTCTGGTGCACATGTGATGGAGAGTGACAAGGAGAGCACTAGGAGAAAGGAGGGGTGAGTTGGAGTGAAATTTCAGCCAAGAGGGTGGCGCCCGCCACATTTTCCTGGCGCCCGCCACCTCTATTTCCACATTTTGGTACAAAACTGCTCCCGAGTAAGTTTCCCACCATCCTTGGTATAAAGTATGACCAGGATGAAGAAGTGGTCTTTGAAATTTTCAGCCCACTTGCCCCATTTAGGAGGTTGCACTCTTTTCACTTTGCACCGACCAACCACTTTATTCCCCACCTGGAATTTCAGTGGACATTACGAGGGAAACCTCATGTGTCGGTTGCAGGCAAAAATGGGCAATGTGGGGTGGCGCCCGCCACTTATTGGTGGCGCCCGCCAGCATGGTGAGGCTCACAGCCCCCCTTCCATCCTCAGCCTATAAATACTACCCACACCCCATGCAAGTTCTCACAACTCACTCAAAACACAAAAACATCAGCCATCTTTGAGCACTAGCAAGGAAGTCATGGTCCCTCTCAAGAACTTCTTCACTAGCAAGAAGAAGAAGAGTAAGGGTGAGGGAAGTTCGTCGAGAGCAAACACCCACATTCGCTTTGCTGGGATTGATGAGGAGAGCGTCGGGCAGGGTACTCCATCCACCAACGCAATGTCGGTGGATCGGAACTCTCCTTTCTCACACCAGGCTGGACCGACCATCCGCATCCTGAACTCTGTCAATGATATCATCTGGCAGAGTGATCGGGAACGGCAGGCCCGGAACATCCTCAGTGAGAGGGAGTTCGTTCACACCCGCCGCATCGACGCTGACTTGCTAATTCGCACTGGTATGGACAGTGAGTTTCTTTATATTTGTCGAACTTTGGGATGGGAAGATGAATGGATGGTTAATGAGGAGGGAATCCTTCCCCTCACAATGGAATTTCTAGCCACCATGCAACTGTCTGCTACTCACATAACATTCCGGCTTTTTAATGAAGAGCACACTCTTTCGTGGGGGCAGTTTAGCAAGCACTTAAATTTTGATGATTCATGCTTGCTAAACCTGGAATCTACTTGTACGGGTTTTAATAGAAATGATTTTTGGAAAAGCATTGCTGGGAACAGAGACCTAGGCTTGCCCCGTACAAGTAATATCCACAACCCCACGCTCAGGTTCTTTCACAAGTATATCAGTATCACACTTTTTCCAAGACCTGACTTAAGACCAATCAAAAAGCCTAAAATGCTGCTGCTTTATGCTCTAGTGAACCACATAAAAGTGTCACCCGCCAAGGCCATGGCGGACTACTGGTCTAAATTTAATCAACGCACTGGAAATATTGAAATGACATCATCGATAACTAGACTAGCTTTTAACATGGGTCTGCTGAACACCGCTATATACTCCTACATTCCTAGTGACCGAGACCTCTTGACCGTGGAGCACTTCTCGCAAGGACACATCTTGCGTGAGAACCAGGAGACCGGTGAGATTCACATGATCTACCAAGATTATGTGAATAAAATCGCTCTTCCTGACATGTCACTTTGGTTGGTGAATGCACCAACATTACTTTTGGCCCTGGAAACCGAGGCAGAGCAAAACCGCAGGTTGGCCCGAGAGAACATCATGCAGGTTCCCAGGAGGAGGACGCGAGCGCAGACCCGTGCAGCAGAAGAGGCCGCAAGAGCCGCAGCAGCGGCACAGGAGTTTGACCCTTTCCATGCAGGGCAGTATGAAGGAGCAGCACACTATGGTCATTTGACACCCCCTGGCTCGCACCAAGCAGGAGGATCAAATTGGCAACAACCACAACATCCGCGGTGGGAATACGGCCAGGAGGCGTCCTTTCACTCATCGCAGTTGGGGAGTTCATCCCACTCCTTAGGAGGATCCACCCGGTACACTGGCCGTGGTGATGAGTTCTTCCATAGGAGAATCTCACCACAGGCCGCTCGCCATTCGTCCTTTCACCAGGACGAGTGGATGCGCGATATGGGATACCTTGAGCACCAAATGAATGGACTTACCATGGATACTGCTGAAATCCGGCAGGACTTGAACAACCTGAACCACAATTTCCAGGAATTCCACCTGGAAACTGGTGGAGAACTGGGTAATATTTCTTCTCTCCTGCAGCAGAACTGGGACGACATGTACCGTCGTCAAGGATGGATGTGATCCGACCACGCCAAAAGCTAGCTTGGGGGAGGACCCCCGTCAACGAGGTAAGTATCACTGCCATCTTTATTTATGTCAGTTTTATTTTTATTCTAGTAATTTAAATTTGAGTTTTATCTTAGTTAATTTCCAGCTTAAAAAAAATAATAATAAATAAATAGCAATAAATGAAACGCTCTCATCGTAAGTCTTTCTAATAAATAAAAATGTATGCCATGCATTAGAGTTATCATGGGAGAACGTATGCTACAACTAATCTTGAGACATGAGCATTAGACTAAGTAAAGAGGAAGTAAGTTTCTACTTTGACTTGAGCAAGTCAAGTTTGTGGAGTAATTATTTTGAAAAAATTTAAAAACTTGCTCTAAGTAATTCTGTGGCAAAGAAAGTCCTACCAAAGCCAAATAATTTTTTACTCTAGAGTAGGAGCTTCCACCTGCTGCATGTTAGTGTTGAGCTAGTTAGACTTTTGTTGTTAGTCATGGTAGAGAAACTTGTCATATCTTTAGACCAAGGAATTCACTTGCACCCACCTATATAGTGCTATTCTTACACTGAGAATACGCACACAACATGCCTTTATTTCCATTCACTGTTAGGAATACTCCATGGCAAAATATCATGCTCCATAATGAAATCTCAGGGACATGGCTATAGTAGTTAAAAAAAAGAGCAAGTGCTCTAGAAAGAAAAGAATATTCAAAAGAGCAAGTGCTCTAGAAAGAAAATTCAAAAGAGCAAGTGCTCTAGAAAAAAGAGAATATCCAAAAGAGCAAATGCTCTCATTCATAGCCATGATCCCACAAATGAGATAGAAAGGAGAAATGCCATGAAAGTATTAGCCACAATAAATACCATACACTTGCACATTCCTGGTCTGAACCTATGACTTGTTGCTCCTTTGCTCCATTTGTCTAACTTAGCAAAATTATGCTAGCATTGCATGCTCACTTTTATCCTACCCATTAAACCCCACATAAAGTCTTAGTGAGAGGATAATCCTTCCATTTCCACATACAAATATGAGTGATCGAGTGAGCCATAGAAGTTACTAAGCATGCTTTCTTTTGAACAAAACTTGCAAAAACTCCACATATCTTGATTAGCAAAATAGGCAAGGGAAAGACAAACCTTCTTTCTTGCTGGTCTTTTGTTCTAATCTTGAGTGCAGGGAAGGCTACCAATTCCATGGTGATGAAAATAATATGGGCATACACAACAAAAACACAGAGTTTCCAAGATTATTTTAAGTCCATGCTTGCTCGAGGACGAGCAAGAGGTAAGCTTGGGGGAGCTTGTTGACGCTCACTAAGTGTCATATTCTTAGCATCAACAAGGTCATATAACACAACACAAGGGCCTAAAATCAACCAAAAACATTTTATAAACTAACGATTTTCACTTGTCCTTGAGTTTTATTTGAATGTAGGAAATTGCAGGGTTTTTGAGCAAAATGACCAAATGGACCCACCAGGAAGAAAGCCCACTTGCCTGGGCTCACTTTGGGCCAAGGAGAGGTGGCGCCCGCCACCCCTAGCTGGCAGCCGCCAGGGGGGAGAAGACCAAACTCCCCCCTGCCACGTCACTAATCCAGGAGAAGCACCCCACACTCATTTGCAGCCATTGCTCACCTAAGTCAGTTCATCCAAGGGCTAAGAAGCAGCGTCACATGGATCATGGCCTAATTGACCATGTGACAGTTATTGGACAACCCCAAACCGACTTGGAGGACCTCCTGGATGCCGTTGGTGAAGAGATAGTGGATCCAAGGGCTAGGGGAGTGGCGCCCGCCTCCACACTCACACCCCTGACCTAACCCTAGGTCCATAAGTACCCCCCTAGGTCCCTTAGGCTATAAATAGGACCCCCCGAGCTCATTTGTACTCAGACCTCACCTCATTAGTCCCACTCTCTTGTAAGCGAAGCTCTGGTGAAGGAACACTCTAGTTGAGAGACTTAGAGTGAGAGCGAGAGTGTAGAAGAGAAGAGCTGGAGTTGTAATAGAGGATCTTCCAAGTCTCTGGTATAATTCCAAGTCTTTTCTCATTTATCTTAGTGTTCTTCTACTTTCAGCATTTATTTTAAGTTCTTTACTTATTGTTCTTGTTGAGTGCTTTCGATCATAGATAACTTAGTATTTAGTTTGTATCTAGTTTGGGTTCTTCGCTGAATAATCAGTGCTCTAGTTTTGGACGCAAGATTAGAGTAGTATATATTAGTGTAAGCGTGGTGCTTAGACTAGTTATACCTTAGTTTGTGGCTAGCCCCCCGGATAGCTGTGGTAGCAAACAGGTGGTGACAGCCCTGGGAGCCTTGAATTCCACCACGTAGTTGGGTTAGTTCTTAAATCATAAACCTCGTTGTGCATGTCTGAGGTAAATAGTCCAGAGGGTGTGTACGGTTTGAAGAACTAGATAGAACCTTTATTGCTAAGTTAGTTGTGATCGTAAGTGTGTAGGAAAACATTAATCTGTTCATCGGCCAGACCCCGCCGATTTAGGTTAGTAGTAGTTAGTCTTTCTTTCTTTTTAGTAGTAGTAGAAACCAATCCCCTTTCACACATTTCGATCAACCCTGCTAGAATCACTAGTTGTTCATAGCAGTCCTAGTGTTAGTTCTACCATAGTAGCTTCCCTGTGGAAATAAATACGATACTCGGTTACTCCCGGGTGAAGTGCTACAATAGACTTATTCTGTGCGCTTGCGGAACCTACCAATAGTCATACGAATAGTTAGTTATACTTCTTACATTAAGAAGTACCAACAAACCATTCTGGCGCCACTGCCGGGGATAGATTCCATAGTCTACTCCTAGTGACGACGTTAGCAAGAGTCAACACGCCCCCAGTGGCGGACTGTCCGCGGATGAACAGAGAGGGCGATTTCAGTCGCCCCTCTCACGAATCCTATCGAATCTGAAACAAAACTCAATCCCACGTTCCCAAACATGGAGAAGATGATCACGAGGTAGTTAGGAGACTATCCCCAAGAAATCATCCGCTCAAATCAACTCAAACACCGGGAAATCAAAAGGGGAGGAGTATGAACGAAAAAGCGCCACAAAAATGAAATCAACCCGATCTACTTGTTCGTGAGGAGTTAGATGAATTCCTTTGGTGGAAATGATCTCCTCACTATAAAGAACAAGTTGATTCAAACGGATTTCACAAAGACGCAGAAGAGAGGGAGATCAAGTGACGGGAAAATCACGGAGAAACGAAGAACGCGAAGAACACGAACAAAACGTGAATCAACACATCGATCTGCAACTGTGTGGCTACCACACGCTACAATAGTGAGGTTACGGCCTCACTTCCTCAAAATCTCTAGTACACAGAGGTATGGTTCTCTGCGGATCTCAGCTAGCTACAGCAGGGGATTGGGAGAGCAGGAAACCCTAGAAGCAAAGAGCAAATGACTGAGATAGAATGGGAGGAGGTTGTCTCCCTCTACTTATCCTAATTCTAATTCCTACTCTACCCCTCTTTAATTACAGAGCGAACCAGCTAAACCCTAGGGTTATTCTGGACCAACTCGATGGTAGGTGGATCCGACGGCCACGCCCGGACAACTGGTAGTGTTGCCTCGACGCAACCTAACTAATTGCCGCCACTTGCCGCCATCGCTCTGCTTGTCCTTTTCCTGGACATCGCACCCCCGGTTTTGAGGCCCAAACCGGGAAACTAGCCTCCAAGTCCATCACCCGGTTTTGTGGCCGAAACCGGGAAACCCGACGTCCGTCGCCTGAGTTTTGTAGCCCAAACTCAGAAACCCGCCAGCGCCTAGGTTTTGAGGCCCAAACCTGGAAACCGTCCTCAGCCCGAGTTTTGTGGCCCAAACTCAGCAAACCCGTAGCACCCAGGTTTTGTGGCCCAAACCTGGAAACCGTCCACCCGATGGTTTTTCTCTGGCTCTACCACCAAACCGAAGCTGTAGAGGGGATGCACTGCCCGTGCACCCAGTCCACCGACATGTGTCCCTAGGTCCTCGACCCAAGCAACACCGTGCCCGCAAGTCTTCGCTCGTCCATGTCCCAGGCTACCAGCCACCACAGCTGATCCTTGGGCCACCGGTCCCTCAGTCCAAGCCTCACATCCGCCCTTCGCCACTCTCGGTCCCTCGGCACGGCACGTCTCTACTTGACCTTCACCTTGCCTCTGATCACTGTATCCGTGCTCGACACCTGCACAACACAAGCCAAAGAACATGCGCATTATCCCAGTTGACAATCACTCATCACTCCGAGACTAGGCATACACCCATGTATCCGCAATCTCCCCCTTGATGAGTGCATTGTCAACTACCAACACAAAACATAATAAAAGGAAGGAAGGAGAGAAGAAAGAGAGAAAACACGACCAAATGACCCAAAAGCATAGCAAAGCCGAAGAAGGTCAAATGGAAAGAGAAGAACAACTTGGTTCCCAAAGACATGGGCAACGGCTCGACGCAACCAAGCAAAGCAAAGCTAGCCCTCAAGAAGAGGTAGAACAAGCTCAACACCACTAGCAGGAAAACTCGACACCAATTGGAAAATCAATCGAAAATCAAGCAAACCAGAGCTAGCCCTCAAGAAGAGGCAGAATGGGCTCAACACCGCTAGCAAATACCAATTGAAAAATCAAAGCAAAATGCTAGTCCCTCAAGACAGAGGCACAGAGGCTCAACACAACTAGCAAAGCGGTCCGAACCAATTGGAAATTTCTGAAATTCACCACGAGCAAACTCCCCCTTGCATGGTGCACACAACCAATTCTTCTCCCCCTTAGTTGAACATGGGAGGGAGGCATGATTTGTCCAAATTCTCCCCCTTAGTTGAAAATGCACCAACAAGTAAAATCTCTCCCCCTTAGAGAATGCACCATCAAAAAGTGCCAACAAGAGAATTTCTCCCACTTCCCAAAATGCATATGAGTCAAAATGCAAGTTAGCTGCTTCAGGAATATAGTCAAGAGAATGTAGAGATGCTCTACACAGTATAAGTCCAATGACGCAACTGAAGCACACATGCTAGCAAAGGCTCAGACTGATCACCAAATATGAAATATGAACATATGAGCAAAGTGAGCAATTTTAGCGAAAAGGATTCACCATCAAAATAGCACTAGACAAGTATAGACAGGAAGTCACACAAGTGCTAAACATGTATACAAGGTGAACTACCCCTAGCAAGGTTCAATCATCATGCTATAGAATGAAACATAGACTTGTGTATCAAGATTTTATCGGAGTTGCAGCGGTTGAATTACACAAGTTCAAGTTTTAGCATGTGATTGCGAGAGGTTGAAAGCTTGTCTTGCCTAACTTTTCAACTGTGCGAAGCCTATGCAGAAGGAATCAGAAGCTTAAAGCAACAGTTTCGGTCATACACTACACAGCTCAAGATTAACTCAAAGTGCAATGAGAAACAGTCTCAAAACTGTGATGTGTTGACAAGCAATCTCATCTCGATCTTTCTAATTCACTTAACTTGGTTCAAATTTAGAGCAGTATATGAACAGACCAAGCAAGTGATAGACTCAGAACTAGAGACATAGCAACCTAGCATATATGAAAAGCACGAGTGAATTCAACACATCCTACACATGCTAGTTGCATATCTCAATGGTGAACATTTTCAAGTTTTATGTTTGTTAAGCAGGTTCACCATTCAAAAATAGCTCAACTCACAACATGTATTAGTGATCAGAAAGAGCATAAGCTACAAGCATCAACATATGGCATCGGTGCATACTGAACAGAGCATAATTACATTCTAAAGATTATATACATGAAGCTCCGAATGTAAAAGCGTATGCAAGATGAAATGAAAAAAAGATGCAATAAGAAGCCAATTGAAAAACAAAAGGTTAGTTTATAATACAAGAACCAAAATGTTTCCCCCATCTAAAAGGGGGAACACACACCAAGCTCACCTCTCAACCTAGCAAAAGTTGATTGGTCCAAAGGCTTGGTGAAAATATCAGCCAACTGATGATGAGTATCGACATGGCGAAGGTCGATATCACCCTTCTCATAGTGGTCTCGCAGAAAATGAAAGCGCACATCAATGTGTTTGGTCTTCGAGTGAAGCACGGGGTTCTTAGCAACGCTAATAGTACTCGTGCTGTCACAAAGCAAAGGAACACGAGAAAAGCTCAGACCAAAATCACGCAAAGTGGCCATCATCCAAAGCAACTGAGAACAGCAGCTAGCCGCAGCAACATATTTAGCCTATGTGGTAGACTGAGCGACACTAGACTGCTTGCGAGAAGACCACGATACAAGAGAAGAACCAATAAACTGGCAAGTCCCAGAAGTGGACTTGCGATCAATACAGCAACCAGCAAAATCGGCATCGGAATAACCGCAAAGGAAGAGGGTGGAGGAAGCAGAATACCAAATCCCAAATTCTGGAGTGAAGGATAAGTACCTCATTATGCGCTTGACCGCCTGATGGTGAGAAGTGTGTTGCGACGACTGAAATCGCGTGCAAAGACACACCGCGAACTGGATGTCCGGGCGTGTCGCTGTCAGGTACAGCAGCGACCCGATCATACTCCGGTACTCCTTCTAGTCCACCGCTTCTCCATCCACATCCGCATCCAGGGCCGTCGTGGTCGGCATGGGTGTTGGAAGAGGCTTGGCCTCATCCATGTCGAATTTCTTCAGGATGTCTTTCGTGTACTTGCCCTGGTGCACAAACGTCCCCTCTCGAGATTGCTTGATTTGCAACCCGAGGAAAAACGTCAACTCGCCCATCATGCTCATCTCAAACTCCCTGCTCATAGTGTCTGCAAACTTGGCAACCAAAGCGTGAGAAGAACCACCACAAATGATATCATCCACGTAAATCTAGACCAAGAGTGAATCAGTGCCTTGCTTGAGGAGAAAAAGCGTTTTATCCACATATCCCATTTTAAAACCCTTAGCAAGCAAAAAGGTTTTCAACCTATCATACCAGGCTCTAGGGGCTTGTTTCAAACCATATAAAGCTTTGTGAAGTTTAAAAACATGGTTTGGAAACTTGGGATTTTCAAAACCGGGGGGTTGTCTCACATACACCTCCTCTTCTATGTAGCCGTTCAAGAAGGCACTCTTGACATCCATTTGAAAAAATTTAAAACCTTTGGATGCAGCAAAAGCCAAGAGTATCCTAATTCCCTCCAAACGAGCTACAGGAGCAAAAGTCTCCTCATAGTCTATCCCCTCCTTCTTACTATACCCCTGGGCAACTAGTCTAGCCTTGTTTCTCACAACATGGCCATCCTCTCCTTGTTTGTTTTTGAAAACCCATTTTGTCCCAATAGGATGACAATCAGGAGGAAGAGAAACCAAAACCCAAACCCGATTTCTTTCAAAATTTTCCAACTCCTCATGCATGGCATTGACCCAATCCGGATCAGATAAAGCGTGTCCAACATCTCGGGGTTCAAAATCAGCAACAAATGAAGAATGAGCAAAGTGAGAGATTTCCTGTGACCTTGACCGAGTGACACGTTCACCGATGCTGCCGATCATCTACTGAGGGAGGTGTTGGCGTTGGATGTGTCCTGGCACCTACCGGGATGATGTAGCCTCCCCCTCGACAGCAGCTGGTGCCTCCTCGGGTACAAAAGGTACCGCTCGAGGTGGCGGATCCCACGGCCCCCAAGAGGAAGAAGTGTCGGGGCCATGAGTCGTAGTAGAAGCCGCTCCTTGCGGCACAGCAGGTGGAGGAGGTGCTGGATCATCCACACCTTCAGCACCCTCGTCCTTGTCATCAAAAAAAGCTCAACAACCTCGTGATCACCTGCACGCTCAAAACGAGAACAAGGACAAACCATGGTCTCGTCAAAGGTGACATCTGATGTCTCCATGACTCAGTTAGTATCAAGGCTAAGTACACGATATGCACGAGTATGAGTGCCATAACCCAAAAATACACCGTCAGAAGAACGAGACTCAAACTTGTCCAAGTTGCCCTTTTTGAGGATAAAACAATGGCAACCAAAAACTCGAAAATAACTCACCTTGGGCAGTTTTCCAAAATGCAACTCATAAGACGTCTTTTTCAAGAAAGCTCAGAGAAAAATGCGATTAGAAATGTAGCATGCAGTGCTCATAGCTTCGGCCCACTATCGCCTAGGAGTCCTACGCTCATCGAGCATCGTCCTGGCCATCTCAACAAGGGTCCGATTCTTCCTCTCTACAACACCATTCTAGGGCGATGTGTAGGGGGAAGAGAACTGATGCTCTAAACCCAAAGAGTTACAAAACTTCTCAAAATCCGAATTCTTGAATTCGAAACCATTATCACTCCTAATAGCACGCATGGAGTTCAAAGGGAACTCGTTCTGAAGACGCAAAATTAGATTGCGAGCAAAGGAGAAAGTCTCGGTCTTCTCAGCTAAAAAGAAGACCCACGAATATCTCGAAAAGTCATCAACAACGACAAGCACATACCACTTCCCCCCAACCGAGCTCACCCGAGCCGGACCAACAAGGTCCATGTGCAAAAGCTCTCCAGGGTGCTTGGTCATGACCTAAGTCACTGGATGGTGGGGAGCGGCAACCATCTTCCCATGTCTACAAGAGTGGCAAACAACATTCTTCTCCATATGAAACTTGGGCAATCCTCGGATTAGGCCAAGTGAACTAAGCCTTGCAAGCAAGTCAAAGCTCAAATGTCCAAGTCTCCTATGCCACTTCCAAAGATCAGAGGAGGAAGGTCCAGCCACAAGACAACGAGAAATGCCAAAAGACTCCGAGAAATTCGCACGAAAACTTTTCCAAAGGGCGCAATCATACAAACAAGATTGCCCTGAAGATCCAAAATACGACTGAGATTCGGTTTAAAACGAATCTCATAGTCATCATCAAAGAGTTGCGAAACAGAAAGAAGGTTAAAATGCAAGATAGAAACAAGAGCAACATCGCGCAACACAAAGTGCTCATTAACTCGCACCGACCCACGAGACAAAACCTTACCTTTGCTATTGTCACCGAAGGTGATAAACTCCTTTCCGGCGACTGGACTAAGACTGGAGAACCACTTGGCGTTTCCGGTCATGTGCCTCGAGCAACCGGAATCCACCAACGAAACGTTCTCCAATCGTTTTACCTACATCAATAAAAAGACATAGGGTGAGCATACGGTCCAACACTGGGGTTAGTGAAGTAAGGAGAATACCAGTGTTGGGCCGACTGCTCAAAAGAACGGTTAGCAGAAAAACCATTCCTAGCACGCCTACGAGAAGAGCGATCACCACGCTGAGGAAAACGTGGTCCGCTGGGGAAGAGCGCTCACCGCGATACTCAAAACGCAGTGGGGGAAAATGCTCAACTACAAAGCCACCGCCACGGGATCCATAGCCTACCACTGCAGGCTCCCGCCGGGCACGACCTCCTCGCGGCCTAGGCCTAGGAACTTGAGGTTCTGGACCTCTAGGCCTAGCAGCTCTCCTCTGAACATTCGGCACATGTACATCATGGAAAGGATGGTACATGTCCGGGTTGTTCATCTCCCTTGCACGGCGCGCCTCTCTCTTGCGCCGAAAGCAAAACTCACTCAAGTGACCATCTGGCCCACAGTGCTCACAATGGTACCTCACCGCTCTCAAAGGGGGTTGTTGGTACTCACGATAGTGGGTGTGGATCACTTTGCCCTTCTGTGGCATAAGCTCCTCCTCGATGGGTGGCATGGTGTCCAACTTGTTTTTCAGGTGGTTGGGCTTGGGATGCCATGTCTGCTTCTTGGGTGGAGCTCTCGGAGGTTCCACAAATACACCATCCTTGGTGTTAGGCTTGAAAGACTCTTTGGGTGGAATCTTGGTAGGCTTGGGAGTGGTGGTGGAGTTGGGCTTCTCACATGGGTTCAGACCACTCGACTCTCCAATCTTCCCAAAGGATGACACATCAACACCCGGAGCAAAGCCTACACCTGGACCTCCAGCAGCTCGCTTGAATTGGGATATCATCATCCCAAGCTGCGGCTCACAACAAGACACCCATGACAACATGGTCCGAAGGTATGTGTTTTCCTCCTCGGTTTGCATCTTGTCATGCTTCACGTTGGCTATCTCCATCTCCAGGCCCTCACACAAAACACACCTGGACACACAAGTGCTACCCGAGCTGGCCTTCTCAAGAGACACAATCTTGGCATTCTTCCCTGCCAACTCGGTTGGCAAGCCAACACAAGACTTGCAGGCACCCAACAATGAGGATCTAGCCTTCAGCTCATCCACCTCTCCAACCAAAACAGCATACTTGCTTCTCAGAGTGAGAAGGTCAGTCATGTGTGTGGTGCACATCTCACACTCCTCCTCATCTATAACAACTACGGTGGACTTGACAGATTCAAGTTCTTTCACCGTATCCTCCCACTTCTGCCTAAACTCCTTGCGCTCTCTATTAGCACGCCTAAGCAACTTATCCTGACTAAGGAGCGCGGCAGTAAGCTTCTCGACCTCAGTAGAAAGCTCATCGGGGGTCAGAGATACCTGGGAGGCGTCGTCGTCATCGTCGTTCCGAGGAGTGACCTCCAGCTCGCCGTCGACCTCCTTGCCGAGGGCCATGGTGCAGAAGCCCTCGTCGTCGGCGAAGAAGCAGAGGCCGTTGAGCTTGTCCTCGATCCTCTTCTTCTTCTCGGACTCGACGTCGCTTGAAGAAGCGGAGTCGTCGTCCGAGTCGTCGACGTCGCTGAGCGTGGCGAAGAATGAACGCTACTCAGCCTGGGCCTTCTCCAAGTACTTCGTCTTGATGTACTCCTTGTTGAAGCCGCCCTTCCGCTTGTGCTTTGCGGGGACATACTTCTCCTTGTGCTTGCCAGAGTCGTACTTGTGCCCATGATCGCCCTTCCAAGAATGCTTGTTCTTCTTAGGACAGTTGGCGATGAAGTGGTCGGGGTCACCGCACTCGAAACCGCCCGAGCGTCCTCCTCCGCGGCGACGGTTCATGCGGTTGTTGTGAAACCGCGAGAACCGTTGGCGAGCAAAGCCAACTCGTCATCCCCCAAAGACTCCAACTGCTCCTCTGTGACAGACAAGAGAGAAGAGAGTGCAAAACCTCCAGAGGGGTTAGCAGAAGAGCCAGAAAGCAAAGCCATTGACGGGCCAGAAGGATTTTCATAAGAAGCCCTCGCCATGGCATCGATCTCACTGGACTTGAGCTTACTACAGAGCTCGTCGCACGTGAGGGTCTCATAGTTAGGCGATTCGAGGATCGCCTGAACCTTGGAATCCCACACCGACCGATCAAGGGTATGCAAAAGCTTCAAAGCCCTCTCATGATCGTCGAAAGGCAACAGCTCCTTGTTAGCCCTCATCATGTTGACAATCACCTGAAAGAGAGCGAATAAACTTTCTATGCTCTCGCCAGGCATATGTCGAAAGTTCTCATACTCTCGCTAGAATGACTCGTAGTGTCGGGTTTTGACTTGAGAGGTTCCCTCATGAAAACGCATGAGGGTAGCCCAAATCTCCCGAGCCGTAGCGGGGTGAGGAACGCGATCAAACTCACTCATGCTCAGGCATGAGAAAAGAGCATTACGGTCTCGACTACTGGCATCGTGCTCATTGATCTGAAGCTGAGAGACACGAGCAGCCAAGACCACGTAATCGGCAGAGTTGCAAATATCCCAAATGGAAGCACCCAAACTCTGCAGATAGGCCGACATGCGTATCTTCCAATACGCATAGTTTGTCCCATCGAAGAACGACGGTTTGCCCACGCCGCGATCCATGTCACCTTCTGTGGATCTAGAACCGGCTAACGTGGAAGATCCATAACCCGCTCTGATACCAATTGAAGGACCGAGAATGCAATAGCAAGGCGACCAGAGGGGGGGGGTGAATGGGAGCTCAAAAATTTCTCTTGAAACTTTGGCCTTTTGTTCCCAAAATCAACCCCCGAAAGCTTCAATCGAAACCGTGATGCCCACAACCCTTGGAAGAGGGTGGATGATCCCTAGGATCACAGCGAGGCACCACAAAGCGATAGCAAACCAAACGCCAAAGACACCAGCACAAGTTCGACCCTCAAAAACCAAGTCCCGAACGTAGATGGAAGACTACGTAGAGAAATCCCCAAATACCAATGCTAACAAGTAGCAAAGTTACCTAGAGAGGTTCCTTGATCAACTCTAGGGTCAAACGAGAGGTCCGGAAACCAAGCGGAGAAATCGGGAGAGCAAACGCACTAAACCGGAAGCTTCAGCCGATTCGCGGACTGTCCGGCCCTGAGGTCCTGGACTGTCCGCACCAGGCCGGACTATCCGCAGTTCACTGGCGGAGTGTCCGCCGGCAGAAGACGCAAAACAACAGTGTTGCTGAAGTCCCCTGGACTGATCCCGGACTATCCGTGACCCACAACTGCGGACTGTCCGCCGGTCACGACAAGTCAAATCGGCCGAAGAACACAGCCACTGACTCGGCTGATCCCTGACTCGCGGACTGTCCGCGCCCCCAGTGGCGGACTGTCCGCGGATGATCAGAGAGGGCGATTTCAGTCGCCCCTCTCACGAATCCTCTCGAATCCGAAACAAAACTCAATCCCACGTTCCCAAACTTGAAGAAGATGATCACGAGGTAGTTAGGAGACTATCCCCAAGAAATCATCCACTCAAATCAACTCAAACACCGGGAAATCAAAAGGGGAGGAGTATGAACGAAAAAGCGCCACGAAAACGAAATCAACCCGATCTACTTGTTCATGAGGAGTTAGATGAATTCCTTCGGTGGAAATGATCTCCTCACTATAAAAAACAAGTTGATTCAAACGGATTTCGCAAAGACGCAGTAGAGAGGGAGATCGAGTGACGGGAAAATCGCGGAGAAACGAAGAACGCGAAGAACACGAACAAAACGCGAATCAACACATCGATCTGCAACCGTGTGGCTACCACACGCTACAACAGTAAGGTTACGGCCTCACTTCCTCAAAATCTCTAGGACAAAGAGGTATGGTTCTCTGCGGATATCCGCTAGCTACAGCAGGGGATTGGGAGAGCAGGAAACCCTAGAAGCAAAGAGCAAATGACTGAGATAGAATGGGAGGAGGGTGTCTCCCTCTACTTATCCTAATTCTAATTCCTACTCTACCCCTCTCTAATTACAGAGTGAACCAGCTAAACCCTAGGGTTATTCTGGACCAACTCGATGGTAGGTGGATCCGACGGCCACGCCCGCACAACTGGTAGCGTTGCCTCGACGCAACCTCACCGATTGCTGCCACGTGCCGCCACCGCTCTGCTTGTCCTTTTTCTGGACATCGCACCCCCGGTTTTGAGGCCCAAATCGGGAAACCAGCCTCCAAGTCCATCCCCCGGTTTTGTGGCTGAAACCGGGAAACCCGACGTACGTCGCTTGAGTTTTGTGGCCCAAACTCAGAAACCCGCCAGCGCCCAGGTTTTGAGGCCCAAACCTGGAAACCGTCCTCAGCCCGAGTTTTGTGGCCCAAACTCGGCAAACCCGTAGCACCCAGGTTTTGTGGCCCAAACCTGGAAACCGTCCACCCGATGGTTTTTCCCTGGCTCTACCACCAAACCGAAGCTGTAGAGGGGATGCACCGCCCGTGCACCCAGTCCACCGACACGTGTCCCCAGGTCCTCGACCCAAGCAACACCGTGCCCGCAAGTCTCCGCTCGTTGCTGTCCCAGACTACCAGCCACCACAGCTGATCCTCGGGCCACCGGTCCCTCAGTCCAAGCCTCACGTCCGCCCTTCGCCACTCTCGGTTCCTCGGCACGGCACGTCTCTACTTGACCTTCACCTTGCCTCTGATCACTGTATCCGTGCTCGACACCTGCACAACACAAGCCAAAAAACATGCGCATTATCCCAGTTGACAATCACTCATCACTCAGAGACTCGGCATACACCCATGTATCCGCAGCGCCGCCATGGCCCTCGGGGCTGCCGAGGCCTACACCGGCCAAGACCTGGGTGGCCTCGAGGTCACTCCAGAAATAAGTCATGCCATGGAAGTACACTTCGATGGTGTTGATGGTGCGGCCGGGGAAATAGCAGAGTCCACCCCCTCTATAATCATAGTAGACAAGGTCTTTGAGTAGTTCATCAGGACCAAGTCTTTGTAAATAAACTTTTTCCCTCGAATATAATGAAGTTTCTGCTCCTTTATGATCTCCCTGCGATAAGACCCATCGAGGTCTCTTAATCTCAATGATTCTCGATCTTGTATTTTTTGGACTGAAGGCGATGCTCTGATTGCATCGGCTATTTTTGCTCTGAAGGCGATACATCAGCATCGGCTATCAATTAGATGTCAAATGTTGATACATTAATCACTGACCAGATGAACTAGCTACAACTGATCCACCCAGATACTAGGGTAATATTTCTTAAAATATTTTCCGTTGATTGCCCTGAAGTATTCAACGCCTTCTAGAGTCTCGTAGAAATAAGCATTGCCAGGGGCACATCTAGTAATCCGATAGGGTCCGTCCCAATTTGGTGAGCATTTACCGTATTTGCTATCCTTAGTTCCAATAGGCAAAATGACTTTCCAAACCAAGTCCCCTTTGTTAAACTTCTTCTCCCTGACCTTTTGAGCATAGTACTTAGCCACCCTTAGTTTCTGAGCTCTAATGTTTTCCAGAGCTTTTAACCGATGAAAGTTTAAATCATCAAGATTGTCCATCATGAGATATTTATATTCATCGGTCTTTAAATTGTTCTGCTGTCACACCCTCCTGGATCCTATATTGATTTCCCAATCCAATACGGCTTCATGTCCAAAAACCAACTCATACGACGAACACATAGTTGCACCATGACATGCCATCCTATAGGACCACAAGGTCTCACTGAGTATTGAATGCCACTTCTTCGGATGTTCTTTAACCTTCTTCTTAATAATTTTAATTAAAATCTGATTAGAGGCTTCGACCTATCCATTAGCTTGGGCATAATATGGAGATGAATTGATCAACTTAAAACCTGTGCTGGCAGCAAAGTCCTCAAATTCCTTTGATACAAACATTTTTCCCTGATCTGTAGTAATGGTTTGAGGAACACCGAATCGATAGATGATATGCTCTTTGATGAACTCAATTACGGTAGCCGATGAAGCTTCTTTTAAAGGAATAGCTTCAACCCATTTAGTAAAATAATCCATTGCTACCAACACAAATTTGTGTCCCGTGCTAGATGCCGGAAAATATTTGGCCAATCAGATCTATTCCCCATTCTCTAAATGGCCATGGCTTTGTGATTGGATTCATAGCTGATGCTGGAGACTTCTGAATATTACTGAATTTTTGGCACTCCTGACATCCTTTATAATATTTAAAACAATCTTCCAAAATGGTCGGCCAGAAATATCCTGCTCTTCTGATCATCCATATCATTTTATGAGCAGACTGATGTGCACCACAAACTCCTTCATGGATTTCTCCCATCAGAACTTTGGCTTCTTCTTGATTGATACATTTAAGAAGTACACCATCGATTGTCTTACGATATAGTTGATCATCAAGAGGGACAAACTTTGTATCTTTGTATCTCAATTTTCTAGATACCTGTCGTGATGGATTCTTAAAATATTCAATAATCTCAATTCTCCAATCATCACTATCAGCAACTTCATCACTTAGTATTTCAACAATTTGCCAATATCCAGAAGCACTTTGAGCTAAACGATTAGCCTCTTGATTCTGACATCTAGGAATGTGCTTTATGATAATAGAAGAGAAAGAACCAAGCAACTCAAGGCACTTTTCATAATGCTTCCTCAGAACATCATCTTTGCATTTATATAGGCCGAGCAATTGATTAATCACTAATTGAGAATCTCAAAAAATTTCAATAGTCTCGGCCCCTACCTCACACAAAAGCTGAAGTCCCTTGAGAAGTGCTTCATACTCAGCTTGATTATTAGTGGAGGTTGGATCAATTGAGAAAGCAAACTCAAAACTTCCTCCTTGAGGAGAAACAAGAACAATACCAATGCCCCCACCTTGCTTGCAATTGGAACCATCAAAGAACAAGGCCCACGGTGTAAAATCTAAAGTTCTAATTTCTTGTTCATGATGATCAGTAACAAAATCAGCTATTACCTGACCTTTAACCGCTTTAGCCGATTCATATTTCAAGTCAAATTCTGATAATGCAAGAATCCATTTTCCAATTCTCCCATTTACAATAGGCATGGATAACATATGTTTGATCACATCAAACTTCGATACTACCATGCATTCGGAAGACAATAGGTAATGTCGAAGCTTGGTGCATGAGAAGTACAAACACAAGCATAATTTTTCAATGGGAGAATACCTTGTCTCCGGGTCAAGCAATCTCCTACTGAGATAGAATACCACTCTTTCCTTGCCCTCAAATAATTGCATTAAGGCCGATCCAATTGTATGATCATCGGCCGACACGTATAACTTGAAAGGTTTGTTCTTTTGAGGAGGAATCAAAACTGGTGGAGACTTCATATATTCTTTGATTTCATTGAATGCCTTTTATTGCTCATCTCCCCATTTAAACTCTTGATCATCCTTCAATTTCTTTTTCGTGTACCATAAACCCCAAGAACTGACCAGCCGACACTCCAAATGCACACTTGTGGGGATTCATCCTTAAGCCATGCTTCCTCGCACATTCGAGGGTATCTCTGAGATCTTTAAGATGCTTTTGATAATTTTGGACTTTACCACCACATCATCAATATAAATCTCAACAATCCTGCCGATCAACTCATGAAAGATATAATTCATAGCCCTCTGATAAGTTGCACCGGCAGTCTTAAGCCCAAAGGTCATGGATACCCACTCATATAAGCCTATAGCACCTGGACATCTGAATGCAGTCTTATGTATATCTTCTTCAGCCATGAAAATTTGGTTATAACCAGCATTGTCATCCATAAAACTGATAACCTTATGTCCTGCTACTGCATCGACTAACATAATCGCTACTGGCATTGGGTAGCCATCCATTGGAGTAGCTTTATTCAAATCACTGAAATCAATACAAACCCTTATTTTTTCCGTTTTTCTTTTATACAGGAACCACACTAGATATCCATTCAGCATATCTTCATTGCCGAATGAAATTAGCCTCATAAAGTCGAGTGATTTCTGTCTTCACATCAGCCATAACCTCTGCTCTAATCCTCCTTGGAGCTTGTTTCACAGGCTGACTCCCATGCTTAATAGGTAGTCGATGCTCAACCAATGATCGATCGAGACCAGGCATCTCAGAATAATCCCAGGCAAAACATTCTTTATATTCTTTCAATAATTCAATAAGTTCTTGCCTAAACATGGGATCCAACTTGGCGCTAATATATGTCAGCCTCGGCTTATCACTGTTTCCAATATCAACTGATTCTAGTTTGTCAGCCGACGTGAAACCTTTACCCATCTTACTCTCATCTTCATTAACTGTTTAATCCATTAAATATATTTTTCAAAGCCGACTACTTGGATCGGCTATTGACTTTCGTCAACTATTTTGAGAAAGTCTTCTTCAAGATGAGAAGACCAAACTTAGCAACTAGCATGAACAAAGCAGCGATGTTCGCCGATGATTCACCTTTATCGGTTATTTGCTTTACTCGCCAGATTTTGGGTTTCTTCTTTTGGATTTCATCGTTTCTCAATCTTTGAACCCGTTGTTTCTGGCTCTTAGTCAAGCCACCAGGGCACCATTGTCCCTCTTGCCATGGATGATCATGATCGGCTAATCTTGCTCCAAGCCGACTATCAACACTTTTATTTTTTATGCGCCAATCTATATTTTCAAACCATAATCTTTCATGTATAGATCGGCGGTAGTCTCTCGACTGCCTATACTCTTGGTATTGGTCACTGCATTCTGGACAATTGCGAAGAGTAGAAAGTTTTAAGCCTTCATTCCAACAATGCCTGAAGAAAGGACAGTCCCAATGATTCTTCTCTTCATCTCTTATGTGTCTTCTTTCTTCACGAGACCTCCTATACTCTTCTTCTTTGAGCCACTTTTGATATTCCCATTCATCCTTTTGTTTTTGCATATGGCTCCTCTCCTTCTGACGTTGCCACTTGTTCAATAAGATTCTGACAGTTGGGCGCCTTCTTGCTTCACTAGCCCTTGAAGTCTCAGGTTGATCACGTTGATCATTGTTTTTCTTCTCTTTCATCTCCTGATACTCCCTGGAGCCACTTTTGATATTCTCATTCATCCTTTTCTTTTTGCATATGGCTCCTCTCCTTCTGACATTGCCACTTGTTCAATAAGATTCTGACAGTTGGGCGCCTTCTTGCTTCACTAGCCCTTGAAGTCTCAGGTTGATCACGTTGATCATTTTTTTCTTCCCTTTCATCTCCCGAGGCTGTTAATTGCTTCTTTGGATCAACTGTCCCGTCTGCCTTGGCTTTAGCAGAAGTCAACACCTCGATTTCACTCCGATGTGCTGGGGCTACCATATTTTGTGGGAAAGGATGGTTGTTGATACCCATGCCTTTGGCCTTTTCTAGACCTATCCTCCCTTTAACAATTGCCCTTTGTATCATATCTCTGAAAACTCAGCAATCATTAGTAGTATGGGTACCAGAATTATGAAATTTGCAGTACCTTTTATTTTTAAGCTCCTCGGCCGATGGGATAGTATGATTCCTAGTTAACTTGATCTGACCCTTCTCCAGTAAGTAGTCAAATATCTTGTCGGCCTTAGTGATATCGAAACTATACTTTACATCTTTCTCGGTACTCTCAACCTTTGCCCAGGGCATGTATTCATTATTTCTCCAAACCCAGTCTACAACAACCACTTCTTCATCACTTTCATCTCCTGAATTATTGTTTTCATCTTCCAGGAAGAAGTGGCTTTCTGCATTGTAGACTTTCTTAGGTTTAAAGACTTGATTGTACCGATTTTGGGAATCAATACTTGCCACCTTTTTAGCTAAATCGGCCATATTGTTACAACCGAAGCCGATTTTCTCTCTGACAGCAGGCATCAACCCTCTAATTGCAATGCTAACCACCTCTGAATCTGGTGATGTCAAGGAATAGCATTGATTCTTCATCTCTCTGAATCTTTGGAGATACTGGCATCCAGACTCATTATTCATTTGCCTTGTATCGATTAAATGCACTAAGCCTTTTTCCAATACTCCGAAGCCAAAATACTTATGGAATTTATCTTCCAAGTCATCCCAGCGTTGAATGGAATTGGGTGGCAGAGATGAAAACCATGAGAAAGCCGAACCAGATAGAGAGAGAGGAAACATCCTAACTTTGAGTGCTTGCTCATCACCAATCTCTCCGAGCTGGACTAGGAACTGGGTTATATGCTCCATAGTTGACACTGAACCAGTTCCTGTGAACTTGGTAAAATCAGGAATTCTATACCTTGGAGGGAGAACAACCTGATCAAACCATTCTGGATACGGCTTCTTGTAACCAGTCACTATAGATTTTGGCGTCATGCCAAATTGCTTCTGAACCAGGTGAGTTACCCGATTCATCAACTGGTCAATCTGATTCACTGGCTTCTGATAGACGATGTTCTATCCCCCAAAGGTGTTGTCGTTATACCCTGGGTTCTCTTGAGCATCCAAAGTATAGAAATCAGAGACATAATGATATCCCTGAGGGATATCACCAGATGCTACGTTCCCTTGATATGGCGGCGTATTGAAGTCTCTCATAATGCGCCTTGCCTGAGGAGCTATTTTTTTAACTGATGAGTATATGTTATTACTCATAATCGGCTGTTGCACTGGCTGCGATGTCATGCCCCGAGGGTTGATCATCATCTGGTTTCCGTTGCCATTTGGACAATTGATTTGGGGTCCAGCAGAAGTTCTAGCTTCTTGACTGTTTCCAACAGTATATGTCGGACCCCTTTTGTCACCACCCATGTTGAAAGCTTCTTTAATGGCGTTTGTGAGGCTGTTGAGAAAAACCTCATTATGATTTGTTAAGGTGGCCGACATTGCCTTGCCGATTATTTCTTGCATGGCATTGTGTTGGACCTAGACCATTGGATCAACATGACCATCAAAGACCACTCTTGGAAGGTGAGTTTTCTGAACTATCTTCTTATCCCTGGTCCTGTTGAAGCTCAATAAGCACAAATGTCGATACTGATCAACAGCCTCGTCTATTAAGAGTTCAGTTTCCTCTGGGAGGTCCTCCATTTTCACATGCAGTACTTCTTCATTGTCAAACATCATGATTCAGACGATTGGGTCCCACCGGGCATGCCAAAAGAATGTGTTGACGCAAAATCTCGGCCGATTAGTGCCAACACACTCGTGCGGACGGTCCTCAGAGGGGTATGGAGCAAGTCCTTGTTGATGGTCCTTAAACACTTGTTTTACCATCAACATTTTACCCAAAAATTTGCCAAAAAGGCATGAAATGTACTCAAATAGGTTTCAAACTAACCAAATTCCACATGTCCATAGATTTTTATTTGAATCGAGGATTTGGACCAAATTTGGAGAATGGACCCACCAGGGGCCGAGACCACTCACCAGGGCCCATTTGGGCCCTAGTGGGGTGGCGCCCAAACTTCTCCCCTGCCATGTCACTGATCCGTGTGACCACCCCAGGGCCAAATCTTAGCCCTCGGTCATTAGGTCGGTGGCATCGGAGGGCTCAGGAGGGAGTGGCGTGGATCATGCGTGCCGCCATGCAAAGAAGCACATGTTGAATTAAAGAAGCACATGCTTAATTCTTCACCACCATTGATCTGAAGGAGGTTACGATCCAAGGGCTCTCATCCATTATCACGCGGATCGATGATGTGGCGGTGGAGTAGCCCCTACTCCACCTCTCTACTATAAATACCCCCCCTGGAGGTGTCACTTCATTTCAAGCAAGGAAAGCAAGGAAAAGAGGAAAGCAAGGCTAAAGCTAGAGAGCTAATAGCTTAGGATTTAGCCAAGCTTAGGCAAGTAGGTAGCTAGTAGAGCATGGCATCCTTGCCTCATTGCCCTCGCGGAAGCGCTGCTCAAGGCTTAGCTCAAGAGTAGAAGCGTGCGAGTAATCGGTCCTGGAGTGGAGAAGAGTCTTCCTTCATCTCCAGTTCAGGTTTTGCTCTTGTAACTCAAGCACTTTACTATATTATAGTTCATCATTTCAAGCATTACTTTATTCTACTTGCTAGTATTGAGTAGTATACTTGATTGATTGCTTGAGTACCTAGCTATCCTACATTTCAATTCACTTAGCCATAGTAGTTAATCTCTAGTGTGCTTAGTGTTTGATCTGTGCCAATAGGTTGCTTTGTTAGTTTAGTGTTTATCTTATTAAGTCAAGTATTTGCTCTGACGTCCGCAAGGGAGTCTCTATTCTTGGCCAGGATAGAGATAGTTAGAATATAACTAGGCGTGGTGCGTAGTTATAGACTTACCTTCAGATACGGCTAGACCCCCGGATAGCTGTGGTAGCAAGCAGGTGGTGACAACCCTGTGTGCCTTGAATTCCACCACATAGTTGGTCTAGTTTAACAGTAAGGCTCGTTGTGCTAGCGTTCCACCTAAGTCAGTGGTAAAGGCTAGTACGCCTTGGTACTTGACAAGATAGGAATAAAACTATACTTAACTTGGTTGCTTATTTGGCATTTGCCTATCTTGCTTCATAGTTATCTAGGAGTAGTTATTAGTTATTAGTTAGTTATACTAGTTATCCTTAGTTATCTTATTCCCCTTATCTACCTATCCATCCACCTTACCTTAACCATTCATTTCATCCTTACCTATCCACTCATAAATTCTTTCTAGCCTTTCATCTCCTCTCTTCTCTTCTCTCCTTTTCCCTTTCTTATTCTTCGACTCTCATCCCCTCCTTGACTCGACTCATACACCACACTAGCCTTCCTTTGGGATCAAATAAATCGACACCTGGTACTCCCAGGCGAAGTGCTACTACGATAGTTCTGTGCGCTTGCAGAATCTCCTCTAGGTAGATTGCGATCTCTCTAGCTAGCTCCTACTAGTGTCGGGATTGACAACCCCATTTGACATTAGTAGATAGCTACTTTAGCTTCACTCCTTTAGGTATAGTGACTGGACTTGCTACAAGCATTTCGGGCACCGTTGCCAGGGATAGATTCCATAGTCTACTCCTAGTAACGACATTAGCAGTGTCAACAAGCATTTCTGGGCCGTTACCGGGGATAGTTGCCTAGCTCTATCTTTAGTGAAGTTAAGAACTACCAACAAGGATTTATGGCGCCGTTGCCGGGGAAGGCAATCGGTGTATCCTTCGAGTCCTTATCGAATTTATCCTCGCTTAAGCTCCCGCTTAGCGAATCCCATCTTTCCCCATTCTTTCTTTCCTTAGTCCTTCTTATCTTTTTCCTTCATCTTCTTCAACTTCTTTCTTTCTTATCTTGTTCTACCTTCACAATGGCCAACAAGACCATTCGTGAGTTTTCTGCTCCTTCTGCCGCCAATGTAGCGACAGGACCAGCCGTGATCGATGCCAACCTCAATTTTGAGTTGAAACCGGCTCTGATCACGATGGTCCAAGCTAGCGCATTTTGTGGCAAAGCTCATGAGGATGTCAATGCTCACCTCCAACAATTTTTGGAGATTTGCGTCACCTTCACCATTAAGGGGATAACCCAAGAAGCCATCCATATTTGTCTCTTTCCTTTTTCTCTCCTAGGAAAAGTGAAGCAATGGTTCTATACCAATCGCAACGCTGTCGACACATGGGACAAGTGTTCCAATGCTTTTCTCACCAAATTCTTTCCGATGGGCAAGACGAACGCTCTTCGCAACAAAATCTCTAGCTTTACGCAACAAGCCGAGGAATCTATTCCCGATGCTTGGGAGAGAATGCAAGAGTACGTCACTGCTTGTCCACACCATGGTATGGAGGACTGGTTGTTGATCCAGAACATCTACCATGGCCTAACCCCAATCTCTAAAAGCCATTTGGATGCCGCCGCCGGCGGTGCATTCTTTTCTCTGAATGTTGCAGATGCTAAGGCTCTCATAGAGAAGATGGTGTCGAACCAAGGATGGAATGATGAGAGACTGCAGCCCCGTAAGCGAGGTATGCATTCCCTTAAGGAGGCCGACATGATCGTGGCCAAGATGGACCTGCTGGCCAAGAAGCTGGACAACTATGAGAAGATGAACCAATAAGAGAGTGTCCAATCTTTGGAATCCTACATGACTTGTGAAGTTTGTGGAGAAACCAGACATTCTGGGAACCACTACCCCGAGTTACATGAAGATTTGAACTTCATCAACAACAACAACAACAACGGTTTACGTCAACAAAATCAAGGATGGAATCAGCACTCCAACTCTCAAGGTAATAATTCATTTCCTCGCTCTAATTTCCAAAGTACTGATAATTTCTCGTTCTTAAAGAATCTAGTCTACTCTCAAGGTAGAACTACTGAATTTTTGAATAAGAAATTAATGTCAAATGATAAAATGCTTGAGAACATAAATGCTAAATTGGAAGATTTCTCATCTGCTCTGAAAAATCAACTTAGCTTTAATAAGATGTTGGAAACCCAATTAGCTCAACTTGCTGCGATCATACCATCTTTTGAAACTGGCAAAATTCCGGCTAAACATAACATGGAAACCGCAAATATGGTTAAAATAAAATATTTTAACTATTATGAAGATCAAACCATGACTGTTAAAAAGAGTGATCCTGGTAGTCCCATAATTAGATGCTCAATCTTTGGTGAAGTCTTTAAAAATGCCATGTGTGATTTAGGATCGAGTGTGAACATTTTATCTAAGGATTTCTATGAAAACTCGTTCTTTCCACCCATGTCATCCACATCTGCCTATGTTGTGCTAGCTGATCAATCAACATGCTATGTAGAAGGAATAGTCACTGATTTACCTGTTCATATTAGAGGTTCATATGTTCCTGCTGATTTCATAATACTAGATATGGGAAATAGGAAAGATGTGCCTCTAATCTTAGGTAGACCTTTCTTGAACACTGTTGATGTTTGCATATATGTGGGGAGTGGTAAAATGCAAATGACATTAGGAGGGAGGAAGGAAATATTCTCTTTTTCCCGTGGTCCCGCATATGCCGCTAACATGCAGGAAGCAAAACCCGTTCGTACCAAGAAGAGGCGCCTAAGAACAAGGTGGAACAGAAAGAAAGAACCACCTTCTCCTGAGTTGTGTAATTCACATAACAAAGGAGAGGTGCCAAAAGAAGAAGAACCCGATGAAGTATTTAAAGAAGAAGCACCCAATGAAAAAGATCCACCCAATAAGGATGAAATTCCATGGATCTAAGGTATGGATTTACTTTTTAAATTTCCCTTCAAATTTCACTTTTTCAAATATATAACATATGTCATGCATGTAACTAAAAACAAATATCAGTTATCATTAGTTATATGCATAAGTATATGTTAACTTAGCTAGAATAATAAAATATCATAATAGGATAGTTTCCCTTTTTCACAACATTAGATAGTTTCCTTTTTAATAAAATAAGAACAAGAGCTCCGACCGAGAAAGATGAAGACCCTTCACCAAGCAAGAAGCCAGCTTGGGGGAGATCCTCGCGCCAATAAGGTATGTTTCAACCTTACTCTTTATGTTCGGTTCTAAAATTCTATATCTTTTGAAATTTTTGAATGTTATATACTTGCCTAAGTAATTATCCCATGAGTAAAAATGATAAAATCTGCTTAAAAATGTTGGAACCTGAATAAGAAATAAAATATGCCATGCAAATGCTATTGTTATAGTTAGAATAACTAGTTTTATCTAAGTTGTAGCTTTTGTGGGTTGCACATGTTTTAACTAAAATCATGCTTAGTGAATAAAGTTAGTTGGAAATGGAGTAATTCTTTAAACTTGCTAAGGTGAAATTAGGACCAAATCTGGAGGATTTCTTTTAAAAATCATGAAAACCTTGCTAAAAGTTCCTCCTGGATTTTATCCCATCCCACCACTAGCCAAATTTTTGTTAGTCAAAACCATAAAGACCTTTGTTTGTGTTGAGCTTTGTTGGACCTCATAGATCTTGGTAGAGAAGCTTATCATTTCTTTTGATCAAGGTACACCCACCCACCATAAATTGCTTACTCTCCACTTTGGAAGTTTGCAACCACCAAATAAATTGCTCATTCTCTACACTGGAGATATGCAATACCTTGCCAAACGTTCCATTGCTAGCCTTATGCTATTCCTACACTGGGAATAAGCATTTCTCTCTCTCCCCCCTTTTCATTTCTAAAATCCTTTCCTATAAACAATCTAGGGAAATCTAGAGCTAAAAAAGAGAGATATGAAAAAAAGAGAAAGTGAGCAAAGTAGCTCAAGAGAGGACTATGTCCTAAGAAAATGTGAGGACACATTTTTGTCTACTCACTATGTATCGAGTTAAAAAGAGAGAGAGAGAGTTATCATTAGCTCTAGACCCCAGATATTAACTAGGAAGGATTATGAAATATCTCTCTATACACTTCCACATAACCACACATGCACATCTTGATCAATGTTTATGATTTGCTGCTCCTTATGATCTGAGTGTCTAGGTTAGCAATAAACATTATGCAATTTGCTCATGATTCTTAGCCCACCTATAACTCCACATATCATTCTTTAGAAATAGGACAGGCTACATTTTGGCCTAAGTGAGGATTTAAACACCATTGAGTGATTGAGTGAATCTTGGAGGACTTAAGCAAGTTTTTATCTTTTGAAAACCTTAAAAAACCTCCAGACAGAATCCTAGTCAAACCTAAGCAAGATTAAAGTTTCCTATCTACTGCTTTATTTCACTCTTGCATGTTTGAAGTGAAAAGCTATAAGCCCCACATTGCTATGATTAATGATATACACTAAGTTATTTCTCACGATACAATATGCACTTGTATACATCTTAAGTGCTATCTATTTCATGCTCTATACATAAACCGCATTGTTGCTCGAGGACGAGCAACATGTTAGCTTGGGGGAGCTTGTTGATGGTCCTTAAACACTTGTTTTACCATCAACATTTTACCCAAAAATTCACCAAAAAGGCATGAAAAGTAGTCAAATAGGTTTCAAACTAACCAAATTCCACATGTCCATAGATTTTTATTTGAATGCAGGATTTGGACCAAATTTGGAGAATGGACCCACCAGGGGCTGAGATCACTCACCAGGGCCCATTTGGGCCATAGTGGGGTGGCGCCCGCCACCCCTAGGTGGCGTCCAAACTTCTCCCCTGCCATGTCACTGATCCGTGTGACCACCCCAGGGCCAAATCTTAGCCCTCGGTCATTAGGTCGGTGGCATCGGAGGGCTCAGGAGGGAGTGGCGTGGATCATGCATCCCGCCATGCAAAGAAGCACATGTTGAATTAAAGAAGCACATGCTTAATTCTTCTCCACCATTGATCTGAAGGAGGTTACGATCCAAGGGCTCTCATCCATTATCACGAGGATCGATGATGTGGCGGTGGAGTAGCCCCTACTCCACCAATCTACTATAAATACCCCCCTGGAGGTGTCACTTCATTTCAAGCAAGGAAAGCAAGGAAAAAAGGAAAGCAAGACTAAAGCTAGAGAGCTAATAGCTTAGGATTTAGCCAAGCTTAGGCAAGTAGGTAGCTATTAGAGCAAGGCATCCTTGCCTCATTGCCCTCGCGGAAGCGCTGCTCAAGGCTTAGCTCAAGAGTAGAAGCGTGCGAGTAATCGGTCCTGGAGTTGGGAAGAGTCTTCCTTCATCTCCAGTTCAGGTTTTGCTCTTGTAACTCAAGCACTTTACTATATTCTAGTTCATCATTTCAAGCATTACTTTATTCTACTTGCCAGTATTGAGTAGTATACTTGATTGATTGCTTGAGTACCTAGCTATCCTACATTTCAATTCACTTAGCCATAGTAGTTAATCTCTAGTGTGCTTAGTGTTTGATCTTTACCAATAGGTTGCTTAGTTAGTTTAGTATTTATCATATTAAGTCATGTATTTGCTCTGACGTCTGCAAGGGTGTCTCTATTCTAGGCCAACATAGAGATAGTTAGAATATAACTAGGCGTGGTGCGTAGTTATAGACTTACCTTCAGATACGGCTAGACCCTCGGATAGCTGTGGTAGCAAGCAGGTGATGACAGCCCTGTGCGCCTTGAATTCCACCACGTAGTTGGTCTAGTTTAACAGTAAGGCTCGTTGTGCTAGCGTTCAACCTAAGTCAGTGGTAAAGGCTAGTACGCCTCGGTACTTGACAAGATAGGAATAAAACTATACTTAACTTGGTTGCTTATTTGACATTTGCCTATCTTGCTTTGTAGTTATCTAGGAGTAGTTATTAGTTATTAGTTAGTTATATCAGTTATCCTTAGTTATCTTATTCCCCTTATCTACCTATCCATCCACCTTACCTTAACCATTCATTTCATCCTTACCTATCCACTCATAAATTCTTTCTAGCCTTTCATCTCCTCTCTTCTCTTCTCTCCTTTTCCCTTAATTATTCTTCGACTCTCATCCCCTCCTTGACTCGACTCATACACCACCCTAGCCTTCCTTTGGGATCAAATAAATCGACACCTGGTACTCCCAGGCGAAGTGCTACTACGATAGTTCTGTGCGCTTGCAGAATCTCCTCTAGGTAGATTGCAATCTCTGTAGCTAGCTCCTACTAGTGTCAGGATTGACAACCCCATTTGACATTATGTGGCAGAACCGCCTAAGTTAAGTGGCCCACATGCACCCATCATTGTCTCAAAGACCTTTGATCGGCATGCATGAGTTCCAAATGACTTAAGGGATCTGTCGGGTGTCCTCGGGAAACCCGAATCATCCACGTTTACCTTTCTTCCAGGATATTCCTTTGTCCAGCATCACAGTATTACAACAGTTTTATAGATACGAGAAATATCAGAGTAAAGCGGAAAGATTATACAAAATAGATTAAAACTTAAGTGTTGAGTTTACAAACCATAGGTACTTAATATTACATAAAAGTTCAGAACTTTATATTATACATAAACCATCACTGAAGCACTTGCCCAAGGTCACTCATCAACATCATCATCACTCTCCTCTACGAGAGTGAAGAAACACTGGCCATCAAAGGGATGGTCGACAGGCTCACCTGCAACAAGGGTTAACAAACCCTGAGTACAAAAGTACTCAACAAGACTTAACCGACTAGAAAAGAGGAGAAGACTCAGGTATGCTGGCTAAAGGGATTCAAGGTAAGGCTTTAGCAAGAACAAAGCTTTTTCTTTTGCATAAAAACTTACTAGAGTAACTCCTATATCCAAAATTTTATTCAAGATTCATATTCAAGATTTCCTAAGGATTTTTCAAACATTTAAAACATATCTCTGATCAAAATCCTTTTCTCAAGATTCATTCTTTACTACGGTGCAGGTCAGTGGATTGAGGCTCCATATCCGAGGAAACACGGCGATTCGAATCGATTATACCCAGCTGGGGATTCAGTACCACACGACATATGTAGAACTTAATCTTGCATATATCAACCCTATCTATAGATCCTCCCATACAAGACCGGGTTCGCGCCACCCGAGAGTACAGTACACCTCGAACCCGACTATCTCATAGCCCCGAGGGTACACGCTACTCCCGCCATCTCTCCACTCCCAGTACGCGGTTATCCGTTCTCAGTATTGGAATAGCTATAGACCAGGCTTACCATTGTATGTGGGCTGTACTCAAAAGTCTCAATCTAGCAGGCCAACAACGGTAAGGTCCTATGTAGAATAGCGTTACATCAAGACTCCTCTCTTGATGTAAGCTACCATAGAGATTATACCAACATCGAAAATATAACCACATTGTCGGGAAGTGTGAAAAAACAAGTCTAAGCATTTCTACTGTTTGTGTAAAACAGGTATCAGGGATTGGTATAACAACAAGGTAAATCATGCATCAACAGGTTTAAAACATTTATTTGATAAACAGCTAATGCATCAAATTATAAAGAAAAGTGTAATTGTGAAATCCAAGGGATTGGTTTAAATGCACCGGGGCTTGCCTTGAGAAACAGCGAAGTCCGGCAAATCAGACGAGACGGGAAGATCCACACCCTCAGAAGAAATCCACTGAGAAGCAGGCTCTTCCGGAACGGAGTCTACACGAATAAATGCATATGCATGATCAATGAGATGCTTTGACATGAACATGGTAAAGATGGAAATTTTCCAAGCTATAAACAATTACTTGAGTACAACTTTCCATCTCGGTACAGATGCAAACCAACAAACCTAACTTGATAAATTAAAAGGAACATTATCTAAATTAACCAACAGATCAAGATAATTCACCCAAATTTAACTTTAACACTATCTTGAGTATAACTTTCCTTCATGAAAAGGAAAGAAACTAACTTGATTAATAAGTCTTTAAATCTACTAAGCATTTCTTATCATTATCATAAAGCAAGACTACATAATTAATAAATGACAAAGGACTATGAACATATAGAAAACCTTAACCAGGGAGCATTTCATGCTAGGTTCCCATTGGTTGTCAAACAAATCCAAAATCACAAAAACCTAAATGATTATTCTTTTCTATTTATTTTTATAAGCCTATAAATAGCTTTTACTTATAAAACAATTATATTAATTCAAACAGAGATGAAATTAAACATAAAGGTAGATATGACCAAAATAAACTTGCCTTTCAAATTTCATGATTTTTGGACAAACACAGAAAATTACATAAATCATCAAAATTGCATTTATTAATTAAATCATGGATTTAATGACCATAGCAAAAGTACTCTAAACACAAGTTTCATAATTTTTATATTATCACAGACACATTAAGATCATCCATGTCAAATTTCATAATTTATAGAGCTATAGAAAAAATTGTGGCAAAAATAACAAAACAGGCTACTGCTCAAACATAAAGAAAAAGAAAAACGCAACTCTGACCCAAACTAGACTTGCGGCCCAACACTATGCGGCCCAACGCGGCCCGACACGTGCGAAAACCGGCCCAGCCTGTTCCCGCCCGCGCGCGCTGCAAGCTTTACAGAAAAGCCCTTCGGCTTTAAGGAAACTAACCCGCAGTCCAGCGCACTATTCACATGAGTCTATGACTTTACAACTAACACCCTGGGAAGACCTGCCTTTACAACTGCGAGGTCCATGACCATGGCCGGCGCGCACGGCGGCGCACAGAGCGGCGGCGCTCCTTACGCCGGCCAACTCCGACCGTTACAGACCTAACTAAGGCGAGCATCATCACCGACAAGCCAAACGCGGCCGATAGAGCCCCTAAACCCTAACTCTACTGCTCCGGCGAGGTCAGACCGAGCACGGCGGCGATTTGGATCTCGACGAGCCGTTCCGGCGAACCTACGCTATTAGCGGTTGAACAGAGAGGCTAGGACAGCCTAAAGGCTCACCCAGATGACGATGGTGCGGATGGTTTGGATGGAGCAAGCTCGGAAGATAGTCGACCACGGTGCAGCGGCGATCGGCGGAGATCTCCGGTGAAGATGGCGCTGTTCCGACGAGACCTGGGCATTAGACATGGAATCATCGAGCCGATGAGTTCACAGGGATCACGATGAAGCGATAACACAAAAGAAAGTGGTCGAACAGATGCTCGGTTGAGCTGACCACTGCAGACCCGAGCTCGGCGGCGATTCCAGGACCGGCGGAGAGGATTCCGGCGAGTGCGAGCTCTCTGAGGTGTTAGAGATGGAGAGGTAAAGTCCGGGAGGTGCGCAAGGTAACAAGGTACTTATAGGTGCGGTGAATTGGGATGAGATCAAGCAGAGACGGTCAATTTTGGATTGAGATCAAGATGGTACCCGTCGGTGCACCGGTGGCAAACGGCGACGGCGAGCGCAGGAGGAGATGCCACGACGCGAGAGAGCTGGCCAGCAGGTGCGCAACCTCGCCACGGTCACGGTCGTGTGCGGATTCGGGAGAGATCGGCGTCCACGCGCGCGCACGGGTGATCAACAGATCACCCTCTCCCTGCCGCCATGAACAGGGACAAGAACATATCCTCTCCCTTTCCCTTTCTACCCTTCTCTAATTAAAAAAAAACTTTGAAATTTTGAATAGAAGTTGAAAATATTCCAAAATATCAAATGCTCAGAATTTCATACTGAACATCTTTTATTTTTGCAACACACCCAAATTTGACTTGCATTTTGAATTTGAGTTGAATTTGCAAAAAGGGATAAGAAGGACAAAATAGAACTTTCACAAATACTTTTGATTTTGCATGAACACTTGAAAAACTTTACACATCAAAGTTGTTCCTTGACAGAAATAGAACAACTTTGCTTTTTGAAACATACCCAAATTCTTTTTAGATTTTAATTTACAGAAAAGAGAACAAAATAGGATTTTGGGATTATTTAAACTATTAAAATGAATTTCAACCAAAATCTGCTCTATACCCCATTGATGACTTGAGTCAAAGTCCAAATACACCCTTGAGATATAAAACAAAGTTTGATCCAAAATTCACTGCCATATAAGAAATTACCATAAAACCCCTTTACTCAAACAAACACTATTCAAAAACATGAAAGCATAAACTAGAGATCAACTTAAACACTCTTTATCAACTAAGCATAACATCAAATGATAAACTTGTTTTAGTGAATGCAATACCAGGTTATCACTCAAATGAAATGCCAATGCATATGATGACATGTCAGGTTTTAGTTGCTTAACACAGGAGTGTTACAGCTCCTTCCCCCTAAAAGAAATCTTGTCCCGAGATTTAACCTGAAGGCTAACTAATGGAAAAAGAAATGTGTCAAGCACTTTTATTATTAACTATTACATAGAGCAGGGGATAGGTCATCATATTATGACTTACAAGAACTAGACAGAAGATAGAAACTCAGGGAAACTATCTAAGAGAAACTCTTCTGACTCCCACGTGGCTTCATCTTCTGTATGCTGACTCCATTGAACCTTGTAAAACCTAACAGTCTTTCTTCGAGTGACTCGATCTTTCTGGTCAAGAATCTTGACAGGATACTCTGTGTATGTCAGATCAGGTTCTAACTCAATTTCTTCCATATGAATGACATGATCAGGCACTTGAAGACATTTCTTTAACTGAGAAACGTGGAACACATTGTGAACTGCTGACAAAAATGATGGCAAATCAAGACGATATGCCACTTTTCCACATCTTCCAAGAATTTGATATGGACCTATATATCGAGGTGCTAACTTTCCTTTGATTCCAAAACGAGTGACTCCTTTCATTGGTGACACTTTGAGATAAACAAAATCTCCAACCTTAAAAGTAAGAGATCGACGTCTCTTATCAACATAACTCTTTTGCCTGGATTGTGCTTTCTTCATGTTTTCCCGAATTAACTTGACTTTTTCTTCAGATTCTCTGACTAAGTCAACTCCAAACAAACTATGCTCTCCAGGTTCCGACCAATTCAAAGGTGTTCTACACCTTCTGCCATACAAAGCTTCAAATGGTGCCATCTTAATACTTTCTTGATAACTGTTGTTATAAGAGAATTCTGCTAATGGTAAACATTCATCCCATTTCTCCGAGTAACTAAGCACACAAGATCTTAACATATCTTCTAAAATCTGATTAACTCTTTCAGTTTGACCCCCTGTCTGCGGATGATAAGCTGTGCTATGTAGAAGTTTAGTGCCCAAGGATTGATGTAAACGTCCCCAGAAAACATTGACAAACTGTGTTCCTCTATCTGACACAATAGTCTTTGGAACACCATGCAAACTCACAATTCTATCAACATAAATCTTGGCATAGCTAGATGCAGGATACGCGGTCTTAACTGGTATGAAATGTGCTGATTTGGTCAGACGATCAACAATAACCCATATGGAATCAAATCCTTTTGAGGTCTTTGGTAAACCCACTATAAAATCCATACTAATGTCATCCCATTTCCCAGATGGAATCGACAAAGGTTGTAACTCTCCAGCTGACCTAAGATGAACTGCCTTCACTTTTTGACAAATGTCACATCTGGCTACATAACTGGCAATCTCAAGTTTCATCTTAGTCCACCAGAATCTTTGTTTCAGATCCTGATACATTTTGTTGCTGCCTGGATGTACTGATAATCTGGTTGCATGTGCTTCATCAAGTATCTGTTTTCTGAGCTCAGGAACCTTCGGAACTACTAACCGGTTCTTGAACCAAATTACTCCGGATTCATCTATAGTGAAATCAGAATTTTGCTCACACTGAATCTTCTTTTTCAGATGGATTATACCCTTGCTTTCTTTCTGAGCTGCAACGATCTGATCTTTTATAGATGACTGAACTATTATATTTGCAAGATTTCCTTGTGAAACCATCTCAAGATTTAATTTCTCAAACTCATGACACAAAGTAAGATCTATTGACTTGACTTTCAAACAATTGCAATGACTCTTTCGACTGAGTGCATCTGCTACTACATTAGCTTTGCCTGGATGATAGTGTACCTGAATATCATAATCTTTTATCAATTTGTAACATCCCAAAATTTGCATCAATTTAAAAATAGGCAATATGATTTAATTATGCATTATGTGTGTTGCATAAAACTTAGTTAATAAATTATTTGCAAAAGCTAAAATAAATTCTAGGCCAAAGACCATGATGATGCATACATGCTGGTGCATATCTTATTTATGTGATGATTGGTTTTGCTCAAAACTTGTTTGATTTCAAAGGGATTTCAAATTTGCTTTGGAAAATCGGTTTTGGAAATTGGAAAACCCTTTTCCTTCTCCCTCCTTCTCCTTTCTCCCTTCTGGCCCGAGCCAGCTTGGCCGGCCCGCTCCCTCCCTTGCGCCGGCCCGCGTCTCCTCTCCCCTCTCCCCTCTCCCTTCTCTCTCCGTCGCTCGCGTGGGCCGCCGCCCGGCCCAGCAGCCTTGCGCAGCGCCGCAGCCCCGCGCTGAGCCGAGGGTCCAGCCTCGGCGCTGCACTCGCGTGCGCATCTCCGTCTCGCCCGAGGCTCCAGCCTCGCGCGAGCACCGCCGTCTCCGTCTCGCCCGAGGCTCCAGCCTCGCGTGAGCATCACCGTCTCCGTCTCGCCCGAGGGTTCAGCCTCGCGCGAGCGTAGCCGTTTCCGTCTCGCCCGAGGGTTCAGCCTCGCGCCTGCACTCGCTGACAGCCCGACCCCGCCTGTCAGCGTCCCATCGCTCTTTCTCCCTCTCGTAACCGGCTCGGACTCCATGGCCGAGATCGAATCCATCCTCGCCTCGCGTCCGTGCTTGCCAAAACGACCGAACCGACCCTCTTATAAGGTCCCCAGGAACCCGCCGCCCCTCTCCACGCAAACAGCTCGAGCTCTCGTGCCCTAGCCTGCACCCGCGACAAGTCCCGCACGCCGCAAGATCTCCGCCGCCATCAACCCGACGATTCGTCGAGTTTCCGAGCTTGTAAGTGGCACCTCGAGTTTCCCCTTGATCTCTCGAAGCTAACCGAGTGTGTTCCCCTCTTTTCCCCCCTCGTCTTGGTACTCTAATCGCTCGCCGTCGCTCTGCAGAGGCCGCTGTCCGCCAAACTGTGTAATCCGCCGTCACCGAGATCTCCCCGACGCCATTAACACCACTGGTGAGTTCTCCTTGAGCTCCTCTTTCGATTGGATCTTTTCCCGAGGTCTCTACCGCTCTGTAGCGCAATCCCGAGCCGCGCCGCCGCCTTCCGGCCGTGGAGCTGCCGCGTCCTTCTTTCTCTCCGGCGAAAAGCGCCGCCGACCCTCCCTGATATAATCTCGAGCGTCCATCTCAGATCCGACGCACACCAGAGCTTGATACCCCTTCGTTGCCTGTTTTACAAAAAGATCCTTACACCTTTTTAGGTCTAAACCCGCGGTCCCAATGGCCCTGTTCATTGAGTCTGTGAATTCTTCCGTTTGAGCCCCTGCGCTTTGTCCTATTTGAGGCGCAGTCCAGCCAGATCTGATAATTTGTTTAAATCGATTTTAAATACAAATTCAATTTCAGTTTATTCACAGTTTTGCCACTGATTTCAAATGCTTATAACTTCTACGTTCTTAGTCCGATTTAGTCCGTTCAAGTTGCGTTAGATTCGTTTTGAAAAGATCTATCTATCTGTACCAGAATATCTACTGTTTTCAGTACTTAAAATTTGAGTTAGGTTTAATCTACTAATTAAGGTTTTGTAACTTGTTTAGTTCATAACTTTCGCGTTATAATTCCGTTTTTCGTGATCTTCGCGTTTATGTGATCGTAGTAGATCGTACTTTCTGTTTTCAAACTTTTTATATTATTTTCTTGCTGTTGGTGTAATGTTCTAATTATAGCTTGTTTGCTTTGCATGATTGTGTCCTGTTGATTGTGTGTTGATGTGATAAATCGAGTATAGACGGTGAGACATACGCTGGTGATCAGGAGCCCTACTTCGACAACCAGGAGCAACCAGAGTACTCTGAATCAGGCAAGTATAGCATGGGATCATCCTTGTTGACCTATTCACCATGAACATCTAAATTCATGTGCATGTGTCTAATTTTGATCTCCTATCTAGTTTACCCTAGACCTTTGACCCGTTACCTTGATAACCTTGGGATGCTATGCATATGGGTAGAGTTTTGCTAGAGCTTTACTTAAACCAAACATGATCTAATAATGGTGAGTAAAATTTGATCTTTTTAGCAACATGGATTAGGACCCCCTGTCAGCAAAAGCTGGGACATACAGTGCAACCATGAGGGTTATATGGCTCTGACCTTAGCTCAGTATAAGGACCTTTTCTAGCTTGTTAGTGGACACCTGTATAGGCGCGTTGGATCTTGCCGAGTTGGGTATAGTGCGGCTTCTGTCCACGTGAGTATAGGCTGCGTGTTATTGTGCCACCTGGAAGGAGGGCTCTACATCCCCTTGCCTTAAGAACCAGCGGCCCTAACTTGTTAGACGAACCTTTGAAAGGCTTTGCGTGTATCCTGCCCGCTCACCTTGGAAGTGTTATGGGAGTAATTAACCCGGGCATCTGGATATCACGACTCATCGGGTAAAGTGTACACCTCTGCGCAGAGTTTAATAAACTGTTATAACAGCCGTGCTCACGGATACGAGCGGCCCGGAAAACTCACAGATTAGTTGTTATATGTTGTTTATTTATGTTGCTCATGTTGATTACCTTATTGCTATGTTTCAATTATTACGATCATGTGGGTTGGGTTTTAAGCCTTCATATATGTTCACCTTAATGTTAAAATGTTGCCAAATAAAAGCTACTGCAGTTTAACCAGTGTCAGCCTTTTTGAGCCTCATGAACCCCATGTTACACTTGTTAAGTACGAGATGTACTTATGCTTGTTTATTTTTCTTTCTACTTGGATAAAAATCCCGGATGGGTAACAGATTGCTATGGTAACGACGACTTCCCTGAAGAGTTCTAGTCTTGCTGTCAACCAGTCATCTTCCCTGTGATGGAGCTACCGCGAGAGATACTTTATTTATCCGCTGCTATGTAAAGTCTTTGAATAATAATCGTTATGTAATAAACATATGTGATGGTACTTCTTAATTTGTGGCTTATGTGTGTGATTGATCTCTGGGCACACATGAGTTATTGCATTCAATTTTGTTCTTAAAATTGGGTGTGACACAATTCTAACCATCTTCTCTGTCGCATATCCAACTCAGACTGAGTAAAAATATATTTCAAGCTCTTATGATCAGTGTATATGTGACACATGTTTCCCAACAGATAATGTCGCCAAATCTTTAGAGCATGAACTACAGCTGCCAATTCTAAGTCATGTGTAGGATAATGCTCTTCATGCTGTTTAAGTTGTCGTGACGCATAAGCAATAACTCTACCTTCTTGCATCAATACACACCCAATTCCCTTGCCTGAGGCATCACAATAAACATCAAAGGATTTCTCAATGTCTGGTTGGGCTAACACTGGGGCAGTTGTCAACAACTTTTTCAGAGTTTGGAAAGCTTCTTCACATTCAGATGACCACACAAACTTAGTGTCATTCTTCAATAATGTTGTCATTGGTTTAGAGATCTTGGAGAAGTCAGGGATAAATCTACGATAATACCCTGCTAATCCTAAGAAACTCCGAACTTGATGCACTGAAATTGGTGACTTCCAGTCAAGAACTTCTTGAACTTTTCTTGGATCCACTGCAACACCTTCTGCTGATAGGATATGACCTAAAAACTGAACTTCATCTATCCAGAACTCACACTTACTAAACTTAGCATATAACTGATGTTCTCTCAGACGAGTCAACACTATTCTGAGATGTTCTGCATGTTCTTATTTGGTTTTGGAATAGATGAGAATGTCATCAATAAACACAACCACGAACTTATCCAGTTCTGGCATAAACACTGAGTTCATCAAGTACATGAAATGTGCTGGGGCATTAGTCAGACCAAAGGACATGACTAGATATTCATACAGACCATATCTGGTAGTGAATGCTGTTTTAGGTATATCTTGTGGCTTAATCTTGATCTGATGATATCCTGATCTCAAATCTATCTTCGAGAATACTTTTGCACCGGCAAGTTGATCAAAGAGTAGATCAATGCGGGGCAAAGGATACTTGTTCTTGATTGTTACCTCATTCAAAGGACGATAGTCAACACATAACCTCAAAGTTTTATCCTTTTTCTTCACAAAGATTGCTGGGCAACCCCATGGTGATGAACTAGGTCGAATGAAACCTTTATCTAGCAATTCTTGCAACTGGGTTTTCAATTCTGCTAACTCTTTTGGTGGCATTCTATAGGCTCTTCTGGATATAGGTGCTGTTCCTGGTTTGAGTTCTATTTCAAACTCCACATTACGATCAGGTGGCAGACCAGGTAAATCTTCCGGAAAAACATCTGGAAACTCACAGACTACTGGAATGTCCTTAACTGCCTTAACAAAAGCAGCATATACTTGCTCAACTGCTCTCTTAAGAGTAGGAAGATGGACGAGAAGTTGAGATTTGCTATTAGGTAAGTTGAGCTTAACTGTTCTATTCAGGGTGTCTATTACTGCACCTCTCTGGCTCATCCAGTTCATACCCAAGATCACATCTATACTTGGATCTTTTAAAACTATCATAGAGGTTGGAAATATATATCCACCCAAATCTATGGGTACCTGATGTACCATTTCCTTAGTACACAGTCGACCCCCTGGTGACTGTATAAAGAACTCAACTTTGGTTTCACCAATAGGTATTTTATGTTTTTCCGCAAATGCTTTATTCATGAAAGTATGTGATGCACCAGAATCAAAAACTATAACTGCTGAATGTTGAGCAACAGGGAACATACCAAGCATGACAGGTTCTCCTTCAGGAATGGCTTCAATCTGAGTATGATAAACCTTGCCTGTCTTTTGAATACCCTTACTCTTTTGAGTGTTCTGTGCATTCCCCTTATTCTGGTTCACTTGCGGATTTCCCACTGTTCTTGGCACATTAGCATTAGGAACATTCTGCTTTGGATATGGACAATCACGAGAGAAATGTCCAGCCTTTCCACAGTTGAAGCACGGATAAATGGTAGCTTGTGGCACTGGTGGACGACTGACAACAACATTCGGCTGCCATTGAACATTGAAAGGCATAGCAGGTCTTGTAAAGGTCCTCTGAAAATTCTGCTGCTGAGGTGGACGATACTGTGGACGATAAGAGGGACGGAACTGCTGAGCTGGATGATACACAAGTCTCTGACGCTTCTTGTTGCCGCCAGATGATCCAGATCCTGACACAATTCCCTTCTTCTTTTTGGCCTCTTTATGCTTGCGGTTCTTATCTTCACTGGATATAGCAACATTCACGACTTCATGATAAGACAGATTACCACAAGTTGTCATCATAGATTGCAGCTTTGTATTCAACCCTCTCATGAAACATGCCTTCTTCTTGGCATCAGTGTTGACCTGATCAATAGCATACTGCGATAGATGATTGAACTTCCCAATGTACTGCATAACAGGTTCATCTCCCTGACGTAGGGCTAAGAACTCTTCAAGCTTCATGTTCATAACCCCCTCTGGAATATAATGAGTTCTGAAAGCTTCCTTGAATTCAGCCCAAGTGATTCGGTGTCCGGCTGGTTGTACAGCTAAAAGATTTGCCCACCACACACCTGCGGCTCCTCGAAGTTGCTGTGCTGCAAAAGCGGGTTTCTGAACCTCAGTGCAGTTGATAAGACTGAACTTTTGTTCCATGGTACGTAGCCAATCATCAGCTTCAAGAGGCTCGTCAGCTTTGGTGAACACTGGAGGACGAGTATCTGTGAAATCAACATATGTTGCCTCCTCTCTGTGGTTACGACCACGACCATATTGACCAGCATTCTGGTTCTGAACTAACAGAGTGGTTGTATTGACTAATGCTGCAATCGCTTCAGCCAACGTAGGTGGAACTGGTGGTGCGTTAGGGATATCATCCCCACCACGAGAAGAACTAGCTCCACGAGTATTAACAGGCATCTGTTTAAAACAAACCATACCTTAGATAACAGTCATATATAACCATTATACACCATATCATGCATAACATGTTTCAAGTTATTTATCATACAAGTCCGCCCTAGGGCAGGACTACTGAAAACACTATCTTACATAGCTGATCATATCAGAAAAGGTTTTCTGACTAACTAAGTTACAAAGTCAGGAAAGATCACGCTATGATACATCTCATGTTTCTGGTTTTATTACTCTCCTTCAGAGACAAGCTCATACTCCACAGGCTCTACTTCTTCATCTTCTTCTTCCTCTTCTTCTTCTTCTGCTTCCTCATTTTCAGTAGTTGGTGGCGTAGCAGGTTCTGGCTGTAAGCGTGCTGTCAACTCCTCCACCTATCTGTGTAACTCAACATGATGTGCTTCCATAAGGTTTTGATTATCTCTCATGACATCAACTCGGGCTCGTGCCCGATTCCTCTGCTCGACAGCCTTCCTCCACTTACACTCATACTCCTGGTGCTGCTCATGATGATACTGCAACTGTTCATTTAGCTCTTCTCTCTCTCTAGAACCTCTCATCCTTTCACCATTTGCTCTTGCCAACTCCATGTATAAGCGGTCCACTTCCGCCTGAAGTTGTGATGTAGCGCTGTTGCTACTTTCACCTTCTTCATAAGTAACCTCGGGTTGGTTACTTCCTACACTTTCATCCTCTCTTGGGGCAAGAACATGCCGAGGAACACCACGTGGTCCGGTACACTTGCGTGCAGTCTGCCTGGTACGGGCCATCAGCTAAAATATATTTTGAATTTTAGAACTATATAAGTTCCAGGATTAAGAAACAGAGTTTTTTAGAATTAAACAACATACTAACTCTACTCTTTCTTAGATAAACCTTTAAGAAGAAAAGTTAATTACAGGTTGATAATCATGATGCATGAACGAACTTACGAACAAAACATTAAACAAACAATTAATCACATAAACTAGCCACTCATCATATAAGTGGATAAATTTTCCTTTTATAAATAGGGCAATATAATAAACATTGTTCCTTAGATTATACATATCACCATAGCTATACTAAGAACATATTCCTTTGAATTAAAACTTAGGTCTAAAGAAAGAATTAGGGCAAGTCAGAAGCATAAGAAAAGTCTAGAAGCAACTTGGACTCAAATTACTTCAAAATTTAGTTTGACTCAAAACTTTTGAAGTTTTCAAAAATGAATACTGTTATACTTTCTAAAGGAATAAGCTCTGATACCAGTCTGTGGCAGAACCGCCTAAGTTAAGTGGCCCACATGCACCCATCATTGTCTCAAAGACCTTTGATCGGCATGCATGAGTTCCAAATGACTTAAGGGATCTGTCGGGTGTCCTCGGGAAACCCGAATCATCCACGTTTACCTTTCTTCCAGGATATTCCTTTGTCCAGCATCACAGTATTACAACAGTTTTATAGATACGAGAAATATCAGAGTAAAGCGGAAAGATTATACAAAATAGATTAAAACTTAAGTGTTGAGTTTACAAACCATAGGTACTTAATATTACATAAAAGTTCGGAACTTTATATTATACATAAACCATCACTGAAGCACTTGCCCAAGGTCACTCATCAACATCATCATCACTCTCCTCTACGAGAGTGAAGAAACACTGGCCATCAAAGGGATGGTCGACAGGCTCACCTGCAACAAGGGTTAACAAACCCTGAGTACAAAAGTACTCAACAAGACTTAACCGACTAGAAAAGAGGAGAAGACTCAGGTATGCTGGCTAAAGGGATTCAAGGTAAGGCTTTAGCAAGAACAAAGCTTTTTCTTTTGCATAAAAACTTACTAGAGTAACTCCTATATCCAAAATTTTATTCAAGATTCATATTCAAGATTTCCTAAGGATTTTTCAACATTTAAAACATATCTCTGATCAAAATCCTTTTCTCAAGATTCATTCTTTACTACGGTGCAGGTCAGTGGATTGAGGCTCCATATCCGAGGAAACACGGCGATTCGAATCGATTATACCCAGCTGGGGATTCAGTACCACACGACATATGTAGAACTTAATCTTGCATATATCAACCCTATCTATAGATCCTCCCATACAAGACCGGGTTCGCGCCACCCGAGAGTACAGTACACCTCGAACCCGACTATCTCATAGCCCCGAGGGTACACGCTACTCCCGCCATCTCTCCACTCCCAGTACGCGGTTATCCGTTCTCAGTATTGGAATAGCTATAGACCAGGCTTACCATTGTATGTGGGCTGTACTCAAAAGTCTCAATCTAGCAGGCCAACAACGGTAAGGTCCTATGTAGAATAGCGTTACTTCAAGACTCCTCTCTTGATGTAAGCTACCATAGAGATTATACCAACATCGAAAATATAACCACATTGTCGGGAAGTGTGAAAAAACAAGTCTAAGCATTTCTACTGTTTGTGTAAAACAGGTATGAGGGATTGGTATAACAACAAGGTAAATCATGCATCAACAGGTTTAAAACATTTATTTGATAAACAGCTAATGCATCAAATTATAAAGAAAAGTGTAATTGTGAAATCCAAGGGATTGGTTTAAATGCACCGGGGCTTGCCTTGAGAAACAGCGAAGTCCGGCAAATCAGACGAGACGGGAAGATCCACACCCTCAGAAGAAATCCACTGAGAAGCAGGCTCTTCCGGAACGGAGTCTACACGAATAAATGCATATGCATGATCAATGAGATGCTTTGACATGAACATGGTAAAGATGGAAATTTTCCAAGCTATAAACAATTACTTGAGTACAACTTTCCATCTCGGTACAGATGCAAACCAACAAACCTAACTTGATAAATTAAAAGGAACATTATCTAAATCAACCAACAGATCAAGATAATTCACCCAAATTTAACTTTAACACTATCTTGAGTATAACTTTCCTTCATGAAAAGGAAAGAAACTAACTTGATTAATAAGTCTTTAAATCTACTAAGCATTTCTTATCATTATCATAAAGCAAGACTACATAATTAATAAATGACAAAGGACTATGAACATATAGAAAACCTTAACCAGGGAGCATTTCATGCTAGGTTCCCATTGGTTGTCAAACAAATCCAAAATCACAAAAACCTAAATGATTATTCTTTTCTATTTATTTTTATAAGCCTATAAATAGCTTTTACTTATAAAACAATTATATTAATTCAAACAGAGATGAAATTAAACATAAAGGTAGATATGACCAAAATAAACTTGCCTTTCAAATTTCATGATTTTTGGACAAACACAGAAAATTACATAAATCATCAAAGTTGCATTTATTAATTAAATCATGGATTTAATGACCATAGCAAAAGTACTCTAAACACAAGTTTCATAATTTTTATATTATCACAGACACATTAAGATCATCCATGTCAAATTTCATAATTTATAGAGCTATAGAAAAAATTGTGGCAAAAATAACAAAACAGGCTACTGCTCAAACATAAAGAAAAAGAAAAACGCAACTCTGACCCAAACTAGACTTGCGGCCCAACACTATGCGGCCCAACGCGGCCCGACACGTGCGAAAACCGGCCCAGCCTGTTCCCGCCCGCGCGCGCTGCAAGCTTTACAGAAAAGCCCTTCGGCTTTAAGGAAACTAACCCGCAGTCCAGCGCACTATTCACATGAGTCTATGACTTTACAACTAACACCCTGGGAAGACCTGCCTTTACAACTGCGAGGTCCACGACCATGGCCGGCGCGCACGGCGGCGCACAGAGCGGCGGCGCTCCTTACGCCGGCCAACTCCGGCCGTTAGAGACCTAACTAAGGCGAGCATCATCACCGACAAGCCAAACGCGGCCGATAGAGCCCCTAAACCCTAACTCTACTGCTCCGGCGAGGTCAGACCGAGCACGGCGGCGATTTGGATCTCGACGAGCCGTTCCGGCGAACCTACGCTATTAGCGGTTGAACAGAGAGGCTAGGACAGCCTAAAGGCTCACCCAGATGACGATGGTGCGGATGGTTTGGATGGAGCAAGCTCGGAATATAGTCGACCACGGTGCAGCGGCGATCGGCGGAGATCTCCGGTGAAGATGGCGCTGTTCCGACGAGACCTGGGCATTAGACATGGAATCATCGAGCCGATGAGTTCACAGGGATCACGATGAAGCGATAACACAAAAGAAAGTGGTCGAATAGATGCTCGGTTGAGCTGACCACTGCAGACCCGAGCTCGGTGGCGATTCCAGGACCGGCGGAGAGGATTCCGGCGAGTGCGAGCTCTCTGAGGTGTTAGAGATGGAGAGGTAAAGTCCGGGAGGTGCGCAAGGTAACAAGGTACTTATAGGTGCGGTGAATTGGGATGAGATCAAGCAGAGACGGTCAATTTTGGATTGAGATCAAGATGGTACCCGTCGGTGCACCGGTGGCAAACGGCGACGGCGAGCGCAGGAGGAGATGCCACGACGCGAGAGAGCTGGCCAGCAGGTGCGCAACCTCGCCACGGTCACGGTCGTGTGCGGATTCGGGAGAGATCGGCGTCCACGCGCGCGCACGGGTGATCAACAGATCACCCTCTCCCTGCCGCCATGAACAGGGACAAGAACATATCCTCTCCCTTTCCCTTTCTACCCTTCTCTAATTAAAAAAAAACTTTGAAATTTTGAATAGAAGTTGAAAATATTCCAAAATATCAAATGCTCAGAATTTCATACTGAACATCTTTTATTTTTGCAACACACCCAAATTTGACTTGCATTTTGAATTTGAGTTGAATTTGCAAAAAGGGATAAGAAGGACAAAATAGAACTTTCACAAATACTTTTGATTTTGCATGAACACTTGAAAAACTTTACACATCAAAGTTGTTCCTTGACAGAAATAGAACAACTTTGCTTTTTGAAACATACCCAAATTCTTTTTAGATTTTAATCTACCGAAAAGAGAACAAAATAGGATTTTGGGATTATTTAAACTATTAAAATGAATTTCAACCAAAATCTGCTCTATACCCCATTGATGACTTGAATCAAAGTCCAAATACACCCTTGAGATATAAAACAAAGTTTGATCCAAAATTCACTGCCATATAAGAAATTACCATAAAACCCCTTTACTCAAACAAACACTATTCAAAAACATGAAAGCATAAACTAGAGATCAACTTAAACACTCTTTATCAACTAAGCATAACATCAAATGATAAACTTGTTTTAGTGAATGCAATACCAGGTTATCACTCAAATGAAATGCCAATGCATATGATGACATGTCAGGTTTTAGTTGCTTAACACAGGAGTGTTACACATTAGTAGATAGATACTTTAGCTTCACTCCTTTAGGTATAGTGACTGGACTTGCTACATGCATTTCTGGCGCCGTTGCCAGGGATAGATTCCATAGTCTACTCCTAGTAACGACATTAGCAGCGTCAACAAGCATTTCTGGGCCGTTACTAGGGATAGTTGCCTAGCTCTATCTTTAGTGAAGTTAAGAACTACCAACAGTCCTGACCTCCTGGACCTTCAGCAAGCGGTGGAGCTGATTCTCAGCAAAATCGACTTAGGGCGTGCTAGTCAATTTGACCTGTAATTGACAAGGAGAAGAAAAAGATCGTTAAATCATGGAGCCTGCCGGTTTGGTACCAGACAATTCCAAATTATACAGCTCTGATATAGCCATTTGTCTTTAGGATATTGACTACAAAGTCAACTCCCATGAATTTGCATGAAAAAGTATTGAAAAAGATATGAAGCATAACGGCTATGACATATATAAGATGAATGTTTGTAATAGATAAACAGCCGATAAACTCAGAAAATGTTAACGAGAGAAAGATCTATATGTACATTTAAATGACATGAAACCAACATATCGACTAATTGTACGAGTAGTTCTATTCATTAACAGTGGGGTGTCTCCATACAACCATAATAACAAATAGGTCGATAAAAGAGCTTAAACATCAACAGTGGGGTGTCTCCATGCAGCCATGATGATGGTCAAGCTAGATCACGTGTCGTGCAAAGAGTAGATCCGTTATTTCCAAGCCACTTAAAAGAACATATTATCAAGAAAGCATAATTGGATCGGCTATTTTAGCCGATTCAGGGTCCATGAGGCACGAACAAGATCTATCCATCAAAGCCATGATTTAAACTAAGATAAACAAAGTTAATCTACCATATATATCAGTGGGGTTCGGAAATACAACCGTAATAGACATGTTAGATCAAATCTATCTGCTCTTAGATCAGATCGTGACTTTATTGAATATCTCGAATGCACAACATGTAACAACCAAGATTGACGAAATAGTCGATGAAAGGCTTGAATCGGCTATTTCCTTTGTTGTGAGCGTGTAAACCTCAGGATAGCCGAAACTAAGTATCTTTTAGGTTTAGATTACTTTGTTAATCTTGATTGGGCAAGATGTTGTTTAAAACGTAAATAAACATATTAAAACATAAAACAACATCAATAACTTAATGAATCTACTAGCTTGCCAAACCAGTAGAGCCGATAACTAGTCAAGATCTACTAAAGTAAGAGATTGATCAGAGTCAAGACAGTCTCACAAAAGAGGAGCTTAGACCGATAACTAGCCATGCCATAGCTTAACAAGAGTTTGGTCGGTGCCAATGCAGCCTTATTACACGATGACATAAGCCATTGGGGAAACTTACGAGCAAACCGGAGGTCGGTCGATGCCGATGCAGCCCTGCTTGATTGAAGGTCTCGCCGAGATCTACGTTACTCCTACTCCTAGGGTTTTGGCCGAGGGCCGATGTATTGATTGATTGGATGTCCTTACAAAATCCGGGTTTCTAGCTATTTATAACCCGGTTGACTCCTTCCCTAACACGAGTAGATTACAAAAAAGGTAAAAATACAAGACGACCCGAACTTGAACTCCTTGGTCGAGTTTGACACGCCTCCGAAGCCCATCGCGCTGGTCCATATGAATCCTTTTGATTATGCTTGACCCACATAAGCTTCTTTATTTTTAGGCCGATCTTTTTCCTCAATAAATTAGCCGTTTATGTTTACAAAAATAACAATCTTCTCGGTCCGAAATCTGGTGTAAATAGGTATTTAGAGATTTCTCGACGTAGCTCTCTATCTATGTTCGGGAGTTGGTTTTTTGGGTCGAACTTGAGCCGGTCCTTTTGGTGTTTGGTTCATTCTTGCTTTGTGGTGCCTCGCTGTGATCCTAGGGATCATCCACCCTCTTCCAAGGGTCGTGGGTATCACGTTTTGGTAAAAGTTTTCAGGGGTTGATTTTTGGGACAAAGGCCAAAGTTTCGAGAGAAATTTTTTAGGCTCCCATTCACCCCCCTCTGGTCGCCTTGCTTTTGCATTCTTGGTCCTTCAATTGGTATCAGAGCGGGTTAAGGATCTTCCACCTTAGCCGGTTCTAGATCCATAGAAGGCGACATGGATCGCGGCGTGGGTAAACCGACATTTTTCGATGGGACAAACTATGCGTATTGGAAGATACGCATGTCGGCCTATCTTCAAAGCATGGGTGCTTCTGTCAGGGAGATTTGCAACAAGGATGATTACGTGGTCTTGGCTGCTCGTGTGACTCAGCTGCAGATCGATGAGCACGATGCCAATAGCCGAGCCCGTAATGCTCTTTTCTCCTATTTGAGTGTGTCTGAGTTTGATCGCGTTTCTCATCTCCCCACGACTCGTGAGATTTGGGCCACCCTCATGCGCTTCCATGAGGGAACTTCTCAAGTCAAATCTTGTCTCTACGATTCACACAAGCGGGAGTATGAGAACTTTCGACACATGCCTGGGGAGAGCATAGAGAGTTTATTCGCTCGCTTTCAGGTGATTGTCAATAGGATGAGAGCTAACAAAGAGCTGTTGCCTTTCGACGATCATGAGAGGGCTTTGAAGCTTTTACACACTCTCGATCGGTCGGTGTGGGACTCTAAGGTCCAGGCGATCATCGAATCGGCTAACTATGAGACCCTCACGTGCGACGAGCTCTTTAGTAAGCTCAAGTCCAATGAGATTGACACCATGACCAGGGCCTCCTATGAGAATCCTTCTGGCCCGTCGATGGCTTTGCTTTCTGGCTCTTCTGCTAACCCCTCCGGAGGATTTGCACTTTCTTCCCTTCTTTCTGTCATAGAGGAGCAGCTGGAGTTCATGAGGGACGACGAGTTGGCTTTGCTTGCCAACCGGTTCTCGCGGTTCCACAACAACCGCATGAACCGTTGCCGTGGAGGAGGATGCTCTGGATGTTTCGAGTGCGGTGACCCCGACCACTTCATCGCCAACTATCCCAAGAAGAACAAGCAAGCATTTGGGAAAGGCGATCATGGGCACAAGTACGACTCCGGCAAGCGCAAGGAGAAGTACGTCTCCGTGAAGCACAAGCGGAAGGGCGACTTCACCAAGGAGTACATCAAGAAGAAGTACTTGGAGAAGGCCCAGGCTGAGCAGCGTGCATTCTTCGCCACGCTCAGCGACGTCGACGACTTGGATGATGACTTCGCTTCCTCAAGCGACGACGAGTCGGAGAAGAAGAAGAAGATCGAGGACAAGCTGAACGGCCTGTGCTTCTTCACCGACAACGAGGGCTTTTGCACCATGGACCTCGGCAAGGAGGTCGACAGCCAGCCGGAGGAGATCCCTCAGAACGACGACGACGACACCTCCCAGGTATCTCAGACCCCTGACGAGCTTTCAGCTGAGGTCGAGAAGCTTATCACCGCTCTTCTTAGTCAAGATAAGATGCTTAGGCGTGCTGCTAGAGAGCGGAAGGAGTTTAGGAAGAAGTGAGAGGATACGGTGAAGGAACTTGAGTCTGTCAAGTCCACCGTTGTCGTAACTGAGGAGGATGAGTGTGTGATGTGCTCCAAGCACATGACTGACCTTCTCACTTTGAGAGGGAAGTATGTTGCTTTGGTTGGAGAAGTGGATAAGCTTAGAGCTAGATCCTCAGTGCTTGGTGCATGCAAGTCTTGTGCAGGCTTGCAATCTGAGTTGGCAGAGAGGAATGCCAAGATTGTGTCTCTTGAGAAGGCCAGCTCGGGAAGATGGTTGCCCAATTCAAGCGTGCTCGGGAAGTGGTGAGCCGCAGCTTGGGATGATGATTGCCCAATTCAAGCATGCTGCTGGAGGCCCAGGTGTAGGTTTTGCTCAGTGTGTTGAGTGTGTTTCATCTTTTGGTAAGATTGGAGAGTCGAGTGGTCTTAACCCGAGTGAGAAGCCCAACTCCACCACTACTCCCAAACTGACCAAGATTCCACCCAAAGAGCCTCTCAAGCCTAACACTGAGGATAGGGTGTTTGTTGAACCTCCGAGACCTCCACCCAAGAAACAGACATGGGCTCCAAAACCAAACCACCTCAAGTACAAGCTAGACACCATGCCACCTATCCAAGAGGAGCTCATGCCACAGAAGGGCAAAGTGATCCACACCCACTACCGTGAGTACCAACAACCCCCTATGATAGCGGTAAGGTACCATTGTGAGCAATGTGGGAGAGATGGACACTTGAGGGAGTTTTGTTTTCGGCGCAAGAGAGAGGAGCACCGTGCCAGGGAGATGAACAATGCGGGCATGTATCATCCTTTCCATGATGTACATGTGCCGAATGTTCAGAGGAGAGCAGCTAGGCCTAGAGGTCCAATGCCTCAAGGTCCTAGGTCCCAGAGAGGTGTTGCCCGGCGGGATCCTGGCTTTGCAGGATATGGACCCCGTGGCTGTGGCTTTGTTGAGCGTTTTCCACCACCGAGTTTTGAGTATCGCGATGGACGCCGTTCCCTTAGCGGACCACATTTTCCTGTGCGTGGTGATCGCTTTCCCCGTAGGCGTGCTAGGAATGGTTTTTCTACTAACTGTTCTTTTGAGCAGCCGGCTCAACACTGGTATTCTTCATATTTCACTCACCCAGTGTTGGACCGTATGCTCACCCTATGTCTTTTTATTGATGTAGGTAAAACGATTGGAGGACATTTGGTTGGTGGATTGCGGTTGTTCGAGGCACATGACCGGAAACGCCAAGTGGTTCTCCAGTCTTAGTCCTATTGCCGGAAAGGAGTTTATCACCTTCGGCGACAATAGCAAAGGTAAAGTGTTGTCTCGAGGGTCGGTGCGAGTTAATGAGCACTTTGTGTTGCGTGTTGTTGCTCTTGTTTCTAACTTGCATTTTAACCTTCTTTCTGTTTCGCAACTTCTTGATGATGACTATGAGATTCGTTTTAACCCGAATCTCAGTCGCATTTTAGATCCTTAGGGCAATCTTATATGTTTGATTTCGCCCTTTGGGAAAGTCTTTCGTGTCAATTTCTCGGAGTCATTTGGAATTTCTCGATGTCTTTTGGCTGGACCTTCCTCCTCTGATCTTTGGAAGTGGCATAGGAGACTCGGTCACCTGAGCTTCCACTTGCTTGCAAGGCTTAGGTCACTTGGCCTAATCCAAGGATTGCCCAAGTTGTCCATGGAGAAGGATCTTGTTTGCCAATCTTGTAGACATGGGAAGATGGTTGCCGCTCCCCACCATCCAGTGACTCAGGTCATGACTAAGCACCCTGGAGAGCTTTTGCACATGGACCTTGTTGGTCCGGCTCGGGTGAGCTCGGTTGGTGGGAAGTTATATGTGCTTGTTGTTGTTGAAGACTTTTCGAGATATTTGTGGGTTTTCTTTTTAGCTGAGAAAACAGAGACTTTCTCTTTTGCTCGCAATATGATTTTGCGTCTTCAGAATGAGTTCCCTAAGGACTCAATGCGAGATATTATAAGTGATAATGGTTCCGAGTTTAAGTACTCGGAATTTGAGAAGTTTTGTGATTCTTTGGGTTTAGAGCATCAGTTTTCTTCCCCCTACACACCGCCACATAATGGTGTTGTAGAAAGGAAGAATCGGACCCTTGTTGAGATGGCCAGGATGATGCTCGATGAGCATAGGACTCCTAGGCGGTATTGGGCCGAGGCTATGAACACTGCATGCTATATTTCCAATCGCATTTTTCTCGGAGCTTTCTTGAAAAAGACTTCTTATGAGTTGCGTTTTGGAAGACAACCCAAAGTGAGTTACTTTAGAGTTTGTGGTTGCCACTGTTTTATACTCAAGAAAGGCAACCTGGACAAATTTGAGTCTCGTTCTTCTGACGGTGTATTTTTGGGTTATGGCACTCATACTCGCGCATATTGTGTACTTAACCTTGATACTAACCGAGTCATGGAGACATCCGATGTCACCTTCGATGAGACCATGGTTTGTCCTTCTTCTAGATTTGAGCGTGCAGGTGATCATGAGGTTGGCGAACCTCTTTTTGATGACGAGAACGAGGGTGCTGAAGGGATGGATGATCCAGCACCACCTCCACCTGCTGTGCCGCAAGCATCGGCTTCTACTACGATGACTCACGGCCCCAACCCCTCTTCGTTGACTACTTGGGGGCCGTGGGATCCACCACCTCGGGGTGTACCTTTTGTACCCGAGGGGGCACCAGCTGCTGTTGAGGGGGAGGTTTCTTCAGCTCGAGAGGCGCCATGACACATTCAACGCCAACACCCGCCTCAACAGATGATCGGCAGCATCGACGAACGTGTCACTCGGTCAAGGTCACAACAAATCTCTCACTTTGCTCATTCTGCATTTGTTGCTGATTTTGAACCCCGAGATGTTGGACACGCTTTATCTGATCCGGATTGTGTCAATGCCATGCATGAGGAGTTATAAAATTTTGAAAGAAATCGGGTTTGGGTTTTGGTTCCACCTCCTCCTGAGTGTCACCCTATTCGTACAAAATGGGTTTTCAAAAACAAACAAGGAGAGGATGGCCACATTGTGAAGGACCGAGAATGCAAAAGCAAGGCGACCAGAGGGGGGGGGGTGAATGGGAGCCAATAAAATTTCTCACGAAACTTTGGCCAAGTGTCCCAAAATCAATCCCAAGAGCGAACCCTAGAGCTTGCTAATGTCCACGACCCTAGATGTAGGGTGGATGCTTCCTAGAAGCACAGCGGGACACTTGACAACCCTACAAAGCCAACGCAAAAGACGGAACTCGAATCCGATCAAGAACGAACGAACCGCGAACGAAAACGCGCGAAACTGGATCGACCGGACTCTGGCCAGCGTCCGGTCAGCAGGGACCGGACGCGTCCGGTCAACAAAAATCGGCTCTGGAACCTTACTGTTCGCGACCGGACTCACGAGTACGGAGCGTCCGGTCGAGACCAGTGCGTCCGGTCAGAAGCGAACAAGCACGATGAACAGTGGAAGCGGTGCGTCCGGTCAAAACGAGAACAGAGCGTCTGGTCGAGCTGCAGGGAGACTTGCTGAGCATTCAACGACCGGACGCACTTGGTCAGCGTCCGGTCGGCCCGATGCCAGCGTCCGGTCTGAGCACAGCAGTCCCGTTTGTCAACCGATTCGTCTCAATCTCACCTAAAACAATTCCTCTAGGGATCAAACTTGGTGAGATGAGTTACAAGGAGTATAGTGAGCTATCTCTAAGAGATCATGGCTCGAACCTATCTCCAAATCGGTGAATCGAAGAATTTCGGGAGAAAAGAGATAACTTGACCCGAAACGAAGAATCGATCGATCTCCTAGACCGTGAGGTTAGAGGATGATTCCTTCGGTGGAAAGAAGTGCCTCACGATCTAGAACAAGCCAGTTCAAACGGAATTGCAAAAGATGAACCGAGCAAAGAGATCAAGCGACGGGAGAATCGTGGGGAAAAAGGATTCCGCGAAGAACACGAACAAAACACGAATCACACCCACGAATTGCAAGCCGAAGCGCAAACACACGCTACGACAAGGAGGTTACGACCTCCTTTCCTCAAAATCAACAGTACACAGAGTTGCAAGTCTCTCTGCGGATCTCAGCTACAGCAGGGGATGGGAGAGCAGGAAACCCTAAGTGCGAAAGAGCAAATGACTGAGATAACTAAGATGGGGGAGGAGGGTGTCTCCCCTGACTACTTATCCTATTCTAGTCTAAGTCTATTTCTTACTCTACCCCTCTCTATTCTAATTACAGAGCGAACCAGCTAAACCCTAGGGTTATTCTGGACCAACTCGGTGGTAGGTAGATCCAACGGCCACGCCCGCACAACTCGTCCGCGTTGCCTCCATGCAACCTTCCGATTGCCGCCACGTGCCGTCCTCGCTCTGCACCCCCGGTTTTGTGGCCCAAACCGGGAAACCAGCCTTTTCCAGCAACCCCCGGTTTTGAGGCCCAAACCGGGAAACCAGCCCACCAGCCTGAGTTTTATGGCCCAAACTCAGAAACCCGCAGCGCCCGAGTTTTGAGGCCCAAACTCGGAAACCGGCCCATCGCCCGAGTTTTGTGGCCAAACTCGGAAACCGTCCGCGCCCAGGTTTTGTGGCTCAACCTGGAAACCGAGCACCCGAGTTTTGAGGCCCAAACTCGGAAACCGTCCACCCGGTGGTTTTTCCCTGGCTCAACCACCAAACCGGAGCTGTAGAGGGGATGCACCGCCCGTGCACCCCGTCCACCGACACGTGTCCCCAGGTCCTCGACCCAAGCAACACCGTGCCCCGCAAGTCTCCGCTCGTCGCTGTCCCAGGCTGCCAGCCACCACAGCTGATCTTCAGGCACTCCGGTCCCTCAGTCCAAGCCTCACGTCCGCCCTTCACTGCTCGATACATCGGCATGGCACGTCCGCCGCACGGCACGCCCATCCTTCATCGCACCCAGTCCGTCGGCACGGCACGTCTCAACTTGACCTTCACCTTGCCCTCGATCACTGTCTCCGAGCTCGACACCTGCACAACACAAGCCAAAGAACATGCGGATCAAACCCGTTGACAATCACTCATCACTCAGAGACTCGGCATACACCCATGTATCCGCAATCTCCCCCTTGATGAGTGCATTGTCAACTACACACACAAATCATAAAATGAAAGAAGAAGGTAGGAGGAAGGAGAGGAAGAGAACTCAACCAAATGACCCAAAAGCATAGCAAAGCCGAAGAAGGTCAAGTGGAAGAAGCGAGAACTTGGTCCCCAAAGACATGGGCAACGGCTCGACGCGACCAAGCAAAGCAAAGCTAGCCCTCAAGAAGAGGTAGAACAGGCTCAACACCTCTAGCAGAAAACCAATTGAAAAACGGAGCTAAAAAATGGCCAAGTGCTAGTCCCTCAAGATAGAGGCACAGAGGCTCAACACAACTAGCACGAAAACCACTCCGAACCAATTGAAAAACAATCGAAAAGTCTTCGAACCAATCGAAATCAAACTCGATGCCAAATGAGGAAAATGTTTGCTAGTCCCTCAAGATAGAGGCAACGGCTCAACACAACTAGCAAGCTCCCCTCGTCAAGTGCAAGCAACCCGGGACTCCCCCTTAGGTCCAACAAGAGAAGAGCATAAAGATCTGAAAATCTCCCCCTTAGCAAAAACTCCCCCTTAATTGAACGCCAGGAGACATATGATTTGCAAAAACTCTCCCCCTTAGTTGAAAATGCACTTATCAAGCACAAACTCTTCCCTTGAGCCAACAAAACTCCCCCTTCTAAAATGCATATGAGGTCAGAAATGCAAGTTAGCAGCTTCAGGCATATAATCAAAAGAGTGCAAAAATGCTCTAATCGGTATAGCTCCAATGGCACAACTAAGCACTCAAATAGCGAAGGCTCAAACTGATCACACATACGAAATATGAAGCATATGAGCAAGTGAGCAGTTTTTAGCCAAAAAGATAGTCACCATCAGAATAGCACTACACATGTATAGATAGGAATCCAGACAAGTGCTAAACATGTATACAAGGTGAACTACCCCTAGCAAAGTTCAATCATCATGCATAGGAATGAAGCATATACTTGTGATTTCATTTTTATATTGGAGTTGCAGCGGTGAAGACTTCACAAGTTCAATTATTTAGCATGTGATTGCGAGAGGTTGAAAGCTTGTCTTTGCCTAACTTTTCAACCGAGCGAAGCCTATGCCGAAGCAATCAGAAGCTTGAAGCTACGGTTTCGGTCATACACTACACGGCTCAAGTTTAACTCAAAGTGCAATGAGAAACAGTCTCGATACCATGAGGTGTTGACAAGCAATCCCATCTCGATCTTTACAATTCACTAAAACTTGGTTCAAATTTTATATATGATATGAACAGACCAAGCAAGTGAATGACTCATAACTAGAGACATAGCAACCTAGCATATATGAAAAGCACGAGTGAACTCAACATATCCTACACATGCTAGTTGCATATCTCAATGGTGATCATTTTCAGATTGTAAGTTATTAAGTAAATTCACCATTCCAAAATAGCTCAGCTCATAACATGTACTAGTGATCAGGAAGAGCATAAGCTACAGGCATCCATATAAGCATCGGAGCATACTAAATAGAGCATAGTTACATTCTAGTGATTATAAACATGAAGCTCAGAATGTGAATGCGTATGCTAAAATGCAAAAGAAAAGAAAGACAAAAGAGTCAGTCAAATATACAAGATCCAAAATGTTTCCCCCATCTAAAAGGGGAAACACACACCAAGCTCACCCCTCAACCGATTAAAGGTTGATTCGTCTAAAGGCTTGGTGAAAATATCAGCCAGTTGATGATGAGTATCGACATGGCGAAGGTCGATATCACCCTTCTCCTGGTGGTCACGCAGAAAATGAAAGCGCACATCAATGTGTTTGGTCTTCGAGTGAAGCACGGGGTTCTTAGCAACGCTAATGGCACTCGTGCTGTCACAAAGCAAAGGCACGCGAGAAAAGCTCAGACCAAAATCACGCAAAGTGGCCATCATCCAAAGCAACTGGGAACAGCAGCTAGCCGCAGCAACATATTCAGCCTCCGTAGTGGACTGAGCGACGCTAGACTGCTTGCGAGAAGACCACGAAACAAGAGAAGAACCAATAAACTGGCAAGTCCCAGAAGTGGACTTGCGTTCAATACGACAACCAGCAAAATCAGCATCCGAATAACCGCAAAGGGAGAGGGTGGAGGAAGCAGAATACCAAATCCCGAACTCAGGCGTGAACTGAAGGTACCTGAAAATCCGCTTCACCGCCTGACGGTGAGAGGTGCGCGGCGGCGCCTGAAAGCGCGCACACAGATACACCGCGAACTGGATGTCCGGGCGTGTCGCCGTCAGGTAGAGGAGCGACCCGATCATGCTGCGGTACTCCTTCTGGTCCACTGCTTCTCCATCCACATCTGCATCCAGGGCAGTCGTCGTTGACATGGGTGTTGGAAGAGGCTTGGCCTCACCCATATCGAACCGCTTCAGCAAGTCCTTGGTGTACTTGCCCTGGTGCACAAATGTCCCTTCTCGGGATTGCTTGATTTGCAACCCGAGAAAGAATGTCAGCTCGCCCATCATGCTCATCTCGAACTCCCTGCTCATAGTATCTGCAAACTTGGCAACCAGAGCATGAGAAGAACCACCGAAAATGATATCATCCACGTAAATCTGGACCAAGAGCGTGTCTTTGCCTTGCCGGAGGAGAAAGAGCGTTTTATCTACACATCCCATTTTAAAACCCTTAGCAAGCAAAAAGGTTTTCAACCTATCATACCAGGCTCTAGGGGCTTGTTTCAAACCATATAAAGCTTTATGAAGTTTAAAGACATGGTTTGGAAACTTGGGATTTTCAAAACCGGGGGGTTGCTCAACATAAACCTCCTCCTCTATGTAGCCGTTTAAGAAGGCACTCTTGACATCCATTTGAAAAAGTTTGAAGCCTTTGGATGCAGCAAAAGCCAAGAGTATCCTAATAGCCTCCAAACGAGCTACAGGAGCAAACGTCTCCTCATAATCTATCCCCTCCTTCTGACTATAGCCTTTCGCTACAAGCCGGGCCTTGTTTCTAACAACGTGGCCATCCTCTCCTTGCTTGTTTTTGAAAACCCATTTTGTCCCAATAGGCTTACAGTCAGGTGGAGGTGGAACTAGAACCCAAACCCGATTTCGCTCAAAATTTTCTAACTCCTCATGCATGGCATTAACCCAATCCGGATCCGTCAAAGCGTGTCCAACATCTCGGGGCTCAAAATTAGCAACAAAAGCAGTATGAGCGAAGTGCGAGATTTGCTGTGACCTGGACCGAGTGACCCGTTCGTCGATGTTGCCGATCATCTGCTGAGGCGGGTGCTGGCGCTGGATATGTCGTGGCGCCTCCCGAGCTGAAGTAGCCTCCCCCTCAACAGTAGCTGGTGCCTCCCCGGGTACAAATGGTACCGCTCGGGGTGGCGGATCCCACGGCCCCCAGGAAGAAGAGGTGTCGGGGCCGTGAGTTGTCGTCGAGGCCGCTCTTTGCGGCGCGGCAGGTGGAGGGGGTGCTGGATCATCCATACCTTCAGCACCCTCGTCCTCGTCATCAAAAAGAGGCTCACCAACCTCATGATCACCTGCACGCTCAAAACGAGAAGAAGGACAAACCATGGTCTCGTCGAAGGTGACATAGGATGTCTCCATGACTCGGTTAGTGTCAAGGTTAAGTACACGATAAGCTCGAGTGTGAGTGCCATAACCCAAAAACACACCGTCAGAAGAATGAGATTCAAATTTGTCCAAGTTGCCCTTTTTGAGTATAAAACAATGGCAACCAAAAACTCGAAAATAACTCACCTTGGGCAGTTTGCCAAAACGCAACTCATAAGAAGTCTTTTTCAAGAAAGCTCTCAGAAAAATGCGATTGGAAATATAGCATGCAGTGTTCATAGCTTCGGCCCAATAGCGCCTAGGAGTCCTATGCTCATCAAGCATCGTCCTGGCCATCTCAACAAGGGTCCGATTCTTCCTCTCTACAACACCATTTTGGGGCGGTGTGTAGGGGGAAGAAGAAAACTGATGCTCCAAGCCAAGGCGGTTACAAAACTTCTGAAAATCCGAATTTTTGAATTCGGAACCATTATCACTTCTAATAGCTCGCATCGAGTTCAAAGGGAACTCGTTCTGAAGACGCAAAATTAGATTGCGAGCGAAGGAGAAAGTCTCAGTCTTCTCAGTCAAAAAGAAGACCCACGAATATCTCGAAAAGTCGTCAACAACAACCAAAACATACCACTTGCTACCAACCGAGCTCACCCGAGCCGGACCAACAAGGTCCATGTGTAAAAGCTCTCCGGGGTGCGAGGTCATGACCTTAGTCACTGGATGGTGGGGAGCGGCAACCATCTTCCCATGTCTGCAAGAATGGCAAACTAGATCCTTCTCCATCGAAAGCTTGGGCAATCCTCGTATTAGGCCAAGTGAGCTAAGTCTTGCAAGCAAGTCGAAGCTTAAATGACCGAGCCTCCTATGCCACTTCCAAAGATCGGAGGAAGAAGGACTAGCCAAAAGACAGCGAGAAGAACCAAACGACTCCGAGAAATTCGCGCGAAAGACTTTCCCAAAGGGCGAAATCAGACATACAAGATCGCCCTGAGGATCTAAGATGCGACTAAGGTTCGGTTTAAAACGAATCTCATAGTCATCATCAAAAAGTTGCGAAACAGAGAGAAGGTTAAAATGCAGGTTAGAAACAAGAGCAACATCGCGCAACACAAAGTGCTCATTAACCCGCACCGTCCCACGAGACAATACCTTACCTTTACTATTGTCGCCGAAGGTTATGTACTCCTTTCCGGCGACCGGGCTAAGGCTGGAGAACCACTTGGCGTTTCCGGTCATGTGCCTCGAGCAACCAGAATCCACCAACCAAATGTCCTCCAACCGTCTCACCTACATCAATAAAAAGACATAGGGTGAGCATACGGTCCAACACTGGGGTTAGTGAAGTAAGGAGAATACCAGTGTTGGGCCGGCTGCTCAAAAGAACGGTCAGTGTAAAAACTATTCCTAGCCTGTCTACGGGGGTAGCGATCACCACGTACAGGAAAACGTGGTCCGCTGGGGAAGAAGCGCTCACCGCGGTACTCAAACTGCGGTGGGGGAAAGCGCTCAACTAAGCCTCCGCCACGGGGTCCATTACCTGCAAAAGCAGGACCCCGTTGGGCACGCTCTCTACGAGATCTACGCCTAGGAGCCTGGGGCTCAACTGCTCTAGCGTCTCTCCTCGGAGCTCTCTCCTGCCTAGGCCTAACAAACTGAGGTGCTGGACCTCTAGGCCTAGTCTCCCTCCTAGGGGCTCTCATCTCCTGCCTAGGCCGGGGACCTTGACGTCCGGACATAGCAGCTCTCTCCTGAGCCTTCGGCACATGTCCACCATGAGCTGGATGGTACATGTCCGGGTTCTCCATCTCCCGAGCACGGCGCGCCTCTCGCTTGCGCCGGAAACAGAACTCGATCAAGTGACCATCCCTCCCACAGAAATCACACTGGTACCTCACCGCAGGCAAAGGGGGTTGTTGGTGACCAGGGCTGTGGGTGTGGTTCACTTTGCCCTTCTGAGGCAAACACTCCTCTCTAATGGGTGGCATAGCATCAAGCTTGTTTTTGAGGTGATTTGGCTTGGGTGCCCAAATTTGGTTCTTGGGAGGAGCTCTCGGGGGTTCCTCAACCACACCATCTTTGGTGGTAGCTTTGGCAGGCTCTTTGGGTGGAAGTTTGGCAAGCTTGGGAGTAGTGGGGGAGTTAGGCTTCTCACATGGATTCAAACCACTCGACTCTCCAATCTTCCCAAAAGCAGAAAGATCAACACCCTGAGCAAGACCTACACCAGGAGCCCCAGCAGCTCGCTTGAATTGGGAGATCATCATCCCGAGCTGCGGCTCACTACAGGAGACCCATGACAAGATGGTCCGAAGGTATGTGTTTTCTTCCTCGGTTTGCATCTTGCCATGCTTCACATTGGCAATCTCCAGCTCCAAGCCCTCGCACAAAACGCACCTCGCCACACCAGTGCTACCTGAGTTGGCCTCCTCAAGAGACACAATCTTAGCATTCTTCTCTGCCAACTCAGATTGCAAGACGGGACAGGTCTTGCATGCACCCAACAGAGAAGGTCTAGCCTTCAGCTCATCTAGCTCTCCTACCAACGCAACATACTTACCTCTCAAAGTGAGAAGGTCAGTCATGTGCGCGGTGCACGACTCACACTCCGTCTCCTCCGACACAACCACGGTGGACCGAGCGAACTCAAGCTCCTTCACCGTGTCCTTCCACTTCTGCCTGAACTCCTTGCGCTCTCTAGCGGCACGCCTAAGCAGTTTATCTTGGCTAAGGAGGGCAGCGGTCAACTTCTCTACCTCGGAGGAAAGCTCGTCGTAGGTGAGAGATACCTGGGAGGTGTCGTCGTCGTCGTTCCGAGGCGTATGTTCCAGCTCGCCTCCGACCTCATCTCCGAGCGCCATGGTACACAAGCCTCCATCGCCGGCGAAGAAGCACAAGCCGTTGAACTTGTCCTCTAGCTTCTTCTTCACGGACTCGTCATCGCTGGAGCCAGCGGAGTCGTCATCCGAGCCGTCGACGTCGCTGAGCGTGGCGAAGAAGGCACGCTGCTCAGCTTGCTGCTTCTCCAAGTACTTCTTCTTGATGTACTCCTTGTCGAAGCCACCCCTCCGCTTGTGCCTCGCGGGGACGTATTTCTCCTTGTACTTGGAGTTGCGCTTGTGCCCTTGATCGCCCTTTCCCGAATGCTTGTTCTTCTTGGGGCAGTCGGCGATGAAGTGGTCGGGGTCTCCGCACTCGTAGCATCCCGTGCGTCCTCCTCCACGACGGCGGTTCATGCGGTTGTTGTGGAACCGCGAGAACCGGTTGGCAAGCAAAGCCAACTCGTCGTCTCCCAACGTCTCCAGCTGGTCCTCTGTAACAGAAAAGAGACAGGAAAGTGCAAAGCCAGCTGAAGGGTTAGAGGAAGAGCCGGAAACCAAAGCCATGGACGGGCGAGAAGGATTTTCAAAAGAAGCCCTCGCCATAGCATCAATCTCACTGGACTTGAGCTTACTGAAGAGCTCGTCGCAAGTGAGGGTCTCATAGTTCGGGGATTCGATGATCGCCTGAACCTTAGAGTCCCACACCGACCGATCAAGAGTATGCAAGAGCTTCAAAGCACGCTCATGATCATCAAAAGGCAACTGCTCCTTGTTAGCCCTCATCCTGTTGACAATCACCTGAAAGCGAGCGAATAAACTTTCTATGCTCTCGCCAGGCTGATGTCGAAAGTTCTCATACTCACGCTTGAACGACTCGTAGAGTCAGGTTTTGACTTGAGAGGTGCCCTCATGGAAACGCATGAGGGTGTCCCAGATCTCCCGAGCCGTAGCGAGGTGAGAAACACGATCAAACTCACCCATGCTCAAACAAGAGAAGAGAGCATTACGGGCTCGGCTATTGGCATCGTGCTCATCGATCTGTTGCTGAGAAACACGAGCAGCCAAGACCACGTAATCAGCAGAGTTGCAAATATCCCAAATAGAAGCACCCAAACTCTGCAGATAGGCCGACATGCGTATCTTCCAATACACATAGTTCGTCCCATCGAAAAATGGCGGTTTGCCCACACCGCGATCCATGTCGCCTTCGGTGGATCTGGAACCGGCTAAGGTGGAAGATCCTTAACCTGCTCCGATACCAATTGAAGGACCGAGAATGCAAAAGCAAGGCGACCAGAGGGGGGGGGTGAATGGGAGCCAATAAAATTTCTCACGAAACTTTGGCCAAGTGTCCCAAAATCAATCCCAAGAGCGAACCCTAGAGCTTGCTAATGTCCACGACCCTAGATGTAGGGTGGATGCTTCCTAGAAGCACAGCGGGACACTTGACAACCCTAGAAAGCCAACGCAAAAGACGGAACTAGAATCCGATCAAGAACGAACGAACCGCGAACGAAAACGCGCGAAACTGGATCGACCGGACTCTGGCCAGCGTCCGGTCAGCAGGGACCGGACGCATCCGGTCAACAAAAATCGGCTCTGGAACCTTACTGTTCGCGACCGGACTCACGAGTACGGAGCGTCCGGTCAGATGCGAACAAGCACGATGAACAGTGGAAGCGGTGCGTCCGGTCAAAACGAGAACAGAGCGTCCGGTCGAGCTGCAGGGAGACTTGCTGAGCATTCAACGACCGGACGCACTTGGTCAGCGTCCGGTCGGCCCGATGCCAGCGTCCGGTCTGAGCACAGCAGTCCCGTTTGTCAACCGATTCGTCTCAATCTCACCTAAAACAATTCCTCTAGGGATCAAACTTGGTGAGATGAGTTACAAGGAGTATAGTGAGCTATCTCTAAGAGATCATGGCTCGAACCTATCTCCAAATCGGTGAATCGAAGAATTTCGGGAGAAAAGAGATAACTTGACCCGAAACGAAGAATCGATCGATCTCCTAGACCGTGAGGTTAGAGGATGATTCCTTCGGTGGAAAGAAGTGCCTCACGATCTAGAACAAGCCAGTTCAAACGGAATTGCAAAAGATGAACCGAGCAAAGAGATCAAGCGACGGGAGAATCGTGGGGAAAAAGGATTCCGCGAAGAACACGAACAAAACACGAATCACACCCACGAATTGCAAGCCGAAGCGCAAACACACGCTACGACAAGGAGGTTACGGCCTCCTTTCCTCAAAATCAACAGTACACAGAGTTGCAAGTCTCTCTGCGGATCTCAGCTACAGCAGGGGATGGGAGAGCAGGAAACCCTAAGTGCGAAAGAGCAAATGACTGAGATAACTGAGATGGGGGAGGAGGGTGTCTCCCCTGACTACTTATCCTATTCTAGTCTAAGTCTATTTCCTACTCTACCCCTCTCTATTCTAATTACAGAGCGAACCAGCTAAACCCTAGGGTTATTCTGGACCAACTCGGTGGTAGGTAGATCCAACGGCCACGCCCGCACAACTCGTCCGCGTTGCCTCCACGCAACCTTCCGATTGCCGCCACGTGCCGTCCTCGCTCTGCACCCCCGGTTTTGTGGCCCAAACCGGGAAACCAGCCTTTTCTAGCAACCCCCGGTTTTGAGGCCCAAACCGGGAAACCAGCCCACCAGCCTGAGTTTTATGGCCCAAACTCAGAAACCCGCAGCGCCCGAGTTTTGAGGCCCAAACTCGGAAACCGGCCCATCGCCCGAGTTTTGTGGCCAAACTCGGAAACCGTCCGCGCCCAGCTTTTGTGGCTCAACCTGGAAACCGAGCACCCGAGTTTTGAGGCCCAAACTCGGAAACCGTCCACCCGGTGGTTTTTCCCTGGCTCAACCACCAAACCGGAGCTGTAGAGGGGATGCACCGCCCGTGCACCCCGTCCACCGACACGTGTCCCCAGGTCCTCGACCCGAGCAACACCGTGCCCCGCAAGTCTCCGCTCGTCGCTGTCCCAGGCTGCCAGCCACCACAGCTGATCTTCAGGCACTCCGGTCCCTCAGTCCAAGCCTCACGTCCGCCCTTCACTGCTCGATACATCGGCATGGCACGTCCGCCGCACGGCACGCCCATCCTTCATCGCACCCAGTCCGTCGGCACGGCACGTCTCAACTTGACCTTCACCTTGCCCTCGATCACTGTCTCCGAGCTCGACACCTGCACAACACAAGCCAAAGAACATGCGGATCAAACCCGTTGACAATCACTCATCACTAAGAGACTCGGCATACACCCATGTATCCGCACATTGTGAGAAACAAGGCCAGACTTGTAGCCCAGGGGTATAGTCAGAAGGAGGGGATAGACTATGAGGATACTTTTGCTCCTGTAGCTCGTTTGGAGGCAATTAGGATACTCTTGGCTTTTGCTGCATCCAAAGGGTTTAAACTTTTTCAAATGGATGTCAAGAGTGCCTTCTTAAACGGCTACATAGAAGAAGAGGTGTATGTGAAACAACCCCCCGGTTTTGAAAATCCCAAGTTTCCAAACCATGTTTTTAAACTTCACAAAGCTTTATATGGTTTGAAACAAGCCCCTAGAGCCTGGTATGATAGGTTGAAGACCTTTTTGCTTGCTAAGGGTTTTAAAATGGGATGTGTGGATAAAACGTTTTTTCTCCTCAAGCAAGGAAATGACACTCTCTTGGTCCAGATTTACGTGGATGATATCATTTTTGGTGGTTCTTCTCACGCTTTGGTTGCCAAGTTTGCAGATCTTATGAGCAGGGAGTTTGAGATGAGCATGATGGGTGAGTTGACATTCTTTCTCGGGTTGCAAATTAAGCAATCCCGAGAGGGGACGTTTGTGCACCAGGGCAAGTATACCAAGGACATCCTGAAGAAGTTTGATATGGGTGCGGCCAAGCCTCTTCCAACACCCATGTCGACCACGATGGCCCTAGATGTGGACAAGGATGGAGAACCGATGGACCAGAAGGAGTACCGGAGTATGATTGGGTCGCTGCTATACCCGACGGTGACACACCCGGACATCCAGTTCGCGGTGTGTCTTTGCGCACAATTTCAGTCGTCACCGCGCACCTCTCACCGTTAGGCGGTCAAGCGCATTATGAGATACTTATGCTTCACACCAGAGTTTGGGATTTGGTATTCAGCTTCCTCCACCCTCTCCTTTTGCGGTTATTCTGATGCCGATTTTGCTGGTTGCCGACTTGATCGCAAGTCTACTTCTGGGACTTGTCAGTTTATTGGTTCTTCTCTTGTATCTTGGTCTTCTCGCAAGCAGTCTAGTGTCGCCCAGTCTACCATAGAGGCTGAGTATGTTGCTGCGGCTAGCTGCTGTTCTCAATTGCTTTGGATGATGGCCACTTTGCGTGATTTTGGTCTGAGCTTTTCTCGAGTGCCTTTACTTTGTGACAGCACGAGTGCGATTAGCATTGCTATGAACCCTGTGCTGCATTCTAAGACCAAACACATTGATGTGCGCTTTCATTTCTTGTGAGACCACTATAAGAAGGGTGATATCGACCTTCGCCATGTCGATACTCATCATCAGTTGGTAGATATTTTTACCAAGCCTTTGGACCAATCAACCTTTGCTAGGTTGAGAGGTGAGCTTGGTGTGTGTTTCCCCTTTTAGATGGGGGAAACATTTTGTGTATTGTATTATAGACTAACTCTTTTTCTTTTGTTTTGTTTACGTTTTTGATAGGTTAGTGTTTGCATTTCATCATGCATCTTTATCTGCTGAGCTTCATGTATATAATCTTTAGAATGTGATTATACTCTATCTAGTATGCTCCGATGCTATTATGCTCTGATGCTATATGATGATGCTTGTAGTTTATGCTCCTTCTGATCACTGATACATGTTATGAGTTGAGCTATTTTATGAAGGTTGAACTTGCTTAATGAACATAAAACTTGAAATTGTTCACCATTGAGATTGGCAACTAGCATGTGTAGAATGTGTTGAAATCACTTGTGCTTTTCATATATGCTAGGTTGCTACGTCTCTAAGTTTTGAGTCATTCACTTGCTTGGTATGTTCATATTCTGTCATAAAATTTGAACCAAGTTTTAAGTGAATTGAAAAGATCGAGATGGGATTGTTTGTCAGCACATCACGGCATCGAGACTGTTTCTCATTACACTTTGTGTTAAACTTGAGCCGTGTAGTGCAAGACCGAAACCGACGATTTAAGCTTCTGATTGCATCTGCATAGGCTTAGCTCGGTTGGAAAGTTAGGCAATGACAAGCCTTCAACCTCTCGCAATCACATGCTAAAATTTGAACTTGTGTAAGATCACCGCTGCAACTCCGATTAAAATCTGAAATCACAAGTATATGTTTCATTCTGTAGCATGATGATTGAACTTTGCTAGGGGTAGTTCACCTTGTATACATGCTTAGCACTTGTTTCACTTCCTGTCTATACATGTTTAGTGCTATTTTGATGGTGAATGCTTTTTGGCTAAAACTGCTCACTTTGCTCATATGTTCATATTTCATATTTGGTGATCAGTTTGAGCCTTTACTGGCATATATGCTTATTGTTGAGTCATTGGAGTTATACTTTGTCGAGCATCTTTTAATTCTATTGACTAGTTTGCATTTTTGACTCATATGCATTTGGAAGGGAGAAGTTTGCCTGATCGTGCATTATCAACTAAGGGGAGAAATTTGTCAAATCATAAGAAGAAGAAATCAAAAAATCATATCCTAGTTGTGTGCACTATTGGAGGGGGAGTTTGCTCACTTTGTCTGATGAATTTTCAATTGGTTTGGAGCATTTTTTTCAATTGGTTCAGAGCATTTTTGGTAGCTAGTTGTGTTGAGCCTTTGCCTCTTTCTTGAGGGACTAGCGACTTTGCCTATATGCTCTTCATTTGGTATCGAGCTCTTTTGCTTTTCAGTTGATATTGAGCTTTCTCGCTAGCGGTGTTGAGCCCGTTCTTCCTCTTCTTGAGGGCTAGCTTTATTTTGCTTAAATTTCAATTGGTATATCAATTGGTGTCGAGCTTTCTCACTAGTGGTGTTGAGCCTGTTCTACATTGAGGGCTAGCTTTGCTTTGCTTGGTTGCGTCGAGCCGTTGCCCATGTCTTTGGGGACCAAGTTGTTTTGCTCTTTCACTTGACCTTCTTCTGGCTTTGATATGCTTTTGGGTCATTTGGACGAGTTCTCTACTTCTCCTTCTTCCTTCTTCTTCCACCTTCATTATGATTTGTGTTGGTAGTTGTGACACCCCAATTTTAAGAACAAAATTGGAGCACAATATATGTATGCCAGGATCAATTTTCATACATATATCCACATCATAGTAAATATCAAAACAATGCTTTATTAATAATATCGAACTTTGTTACATAAATGACCCTCGGGTCTGAAATAAAAAGTACAGACTCTCATGATAACGGACTCTAATGAAGACGCTGATGTAGATGCGGAAATCTGGACTCCATCTCCACAGGAAGGTCGACCGGGGGTAGCGCCATCCTAGTACAGGTCGTCAGGGTCGTAGCCTCCGTCTTCTGGATACTCCTGCTCCTCGTACGTGTAGTCTCCAGCGTCTGGGTGGGGTAGCAGGGGGACAAAGAGGAAGGGTGAGTACATCGAAATGTACTCCGCAAGTGTAGGAAATATATGCTTATGAGGCTGATAACAAGGGTAGGCTGACTCTGCTTGACTCAAGCGCCTAAAGCAACACATCCTATTAAAATCCTATTTCCTATGCACCTATTTACTAGGTTATAACCACAGACTCTGTAGAAAAGTAACAACACTCGGAGTCGCACCGAGCAAGACCACACTTGGAGTCGCACCAAGTAACCAACACTTGGAGTCACACCAAGTATCCACACCTGAAGTCCATCAGGCAACCGCACCTGAAGTCCATCAGATGACCCGAACCCAAAACCAACCAGTAACCAACTAATCTCGAAGAAGTCCAAGCCGCTCGTGACCGTGAGCACGGCTGATATATCAGTTTTACACTCTGCAGAGGTTGCACATCGTTACCCATGAGTCGTGCAGATCCCGTCACGCTATACACTGCCGAGGTGCATAGCGGGTTGCACTGCAAGGCCTTTACAAAGTCCCTCCGAGCCTGTGTTACACGTACTCTAAGGTTTCTCCCCTGTCCATAAGTCAACGACCCCAAGGGACCCCTCTTGAGCCACTAAACAAACCCCGTGTAGCATAACTTAGAGGAAACTAATTAATTAGCCAGGTCCAGCCCATCCAGATCTCATGGTTGCGCTGTTAAGCCAGGTTACAGGCTTCGAGAACCGGGTCCTAGGGATCCAGGCAGGATATGTCTAGCACGAGCCCCGAACCAAAAACCAAAAGCAGCTGCCGAGTCCCGCGGCACAAAACCACCAGTACGGGTCCATCCTGCCGGATTTACCTAATAACCATGTCCACATTCGTTTCATAAATCATTAATCAAGATTATAAACATTTTAACTCCCATCCCAACCATGACTGCAGGGCTAAGCAAGACACCTACCCAAACATCCCAACCAGGCGACAAGGATAATATATACAAATTCTAGTAAACCCTAACATGAGATTCAAATTAATGACAAGCATGCATCTACAAGATCTAACTAATCTAGTACCAAAAGTAAAATAAAGTAGGCGCAAGATGTTCAAGGACACTTGCCTTCGGACTGGGTCGAATCAACTGGGTCGCAAGGATGGTCTGGAGCGTCCTCGTACTCCGCACTCTCTGGATCACACATCAATACATGGTCCAAACAAAGCATATAAGAAACAGTACATCATACATTATGAAAATAGAACATAAACGGATCTAACGCACAGAGCTCGGCGAGACGAATCTAACGCGACTTGAACGGGTCGAATCGGAGTTAAAATGAGCAAGTTATGGGCTTTTGAAGTTGGATGGCAAAACTGTAAATAGTTTTAACTCATTTTCGGATTCTAAATAAATAAAACAGAACAGAAAATGGCGGTTGGACTGGGCGTCATTTACCGTGAAGTACAGGGGCTAGGATGCAAGGTTTCCGTGACTCAGTGAATAGGGAAATTGGAGTGCGGGTTGAATCTGAGAATCAATAAGGGCTCATTTGAAAAAGTGCCAAGGAGACGCGCCGGCTGCTTGCGTGGAGGCCACGCAGCGCCAGGTGGCGGGGCGTGATTCGTCGGGTGCACCACGCGTCGCGTGGTCCGGCTGACGTGGCGACGATGGACCGAGTCCACGGCTTCATGGACGCGGCTCATACCGGTTCGCGTCCGGATCTAATCCAGGCCGCTGGCGCGAGATCGGACGACGCTGGAGGAGTGCTGGCGGCGGAGCGGCGTTGCGCACGGCGGCGGGAGCACGGGTACGGCGGCGCCATGGATTGGGCTCGCCGGAGTGCTCGGGGAACGTCTACGAGGCGTTAGAGGCAGGGGGTTGGGTGGGATCGATAGAGGATCTTACAGCGGTCTCGGTGGAGGTGTTCTTGGCGCCGGTGGAGGTCCGAAGACGGCAGACCGCGTGGTCGTCGCGGCGGCGGTGCTTGAGTGCTCCGGTGAGGTCAAGCGGGGGTGTATTCCGGCTCGGTTCTCACCGAGGAAAGGCCTCCGGGGTGCGGCGTGCTTTGGTGCTCACGCTAGCGACCAGAGAAAACCCCGTGACAGCTTTGGTGGGGTGGAGTTAAGCCCTTGCCGAGCTCGGCAATGGTGGCTTTCGGAGGTGGCGGCTCAGGAGGGAGGAAACGGGAAGCTAGGGTTCGAGAAGTGCTTCTTGTAGGCAGAGGGAAAGGCGGCGACGAGATCCGATCGAGTGGGAGGGAGCCGTAGGGTTCGGGAAAGGGGGTTGCGGGCGTTGCGGCGAGCGGTGGGGTTGGGGAGGGAGGTGCTGTTGGCGGCTATGTCCGATTCGTGCGGGAGGTAGGGGAGAGGTCTGACGGAAGGGGCCCACTCGTCAGCGACTGGAAGAGAGGGGGCGGAAAATGGGCTCGGCGGGTTGGGCTGGAGAGAGGAGTTGGGCTGGGAGGGGTGCGAGCCGAGCAGAAAGAGGAGAGGGGCGGCCGTCGCGATGGGGAGCGCTGGGCCGTTGCTGCCGGCTCGGCCCAGGAGAGAGGAGGAGATGGGGTGGGGGGGGGCCGGCGTGCGCGGGGTCGGCCGGGGACTGGGCTGGGCGGAGCTGCGCGTGCGCGGGGAGGTGGTGCTGGGCCGCAGGAGTGGTGGAGGGGAGACGGGCCGAGGGAGCGAGTCGGGCCGGCTGAAAGAGGAGAGGGGGGAAATGAGGACAGGACCTTCTTTTTTTTCTTTTTCTTTTCAAACCTTTTTGCAAATTCATTTCAAGTCCAAATTCAAATCTGTTTGAAATCAAAACAACTTTTAAAAATTTTAGAAATATTTTCTCTAGGTTTTTGGGAAATAAAATTTGAGTTTGCCTTTGTAAAATTTTCATAAATCTTTTATTTATTTTCTAAATAGAATAAATTCGAGTCGCCCTATACGGGTTTAATAAATCATTTACCACACAATAAAAATATGCAATGGCATGAATGCAACATGAAAATGATAAATAAATTTTATTTTCCTCCTCTAATAAACTAGCCAACCTATTTAGTTTCTAAATTCTTTAATTAAATTGGGGAAAATTAAATCAGGGTGTTACAAACCTACCCCCCTTAGAAGAATCTCGTCCTCGAGATTAGGAAGAGTCGGCGAAGAGATGAGGAAAATCTGCCCGAAGATCATCTTCTTTCTCCCATGTGGCTTCTTCTTCGGAGTAATGCTTCCATTGCACCTTGCAGATTTTAATCCTCTTGTTGCGAGTGCCTCGTTCCATCGTGTCCAAAATCTTGATCGGCTCGGAGAAAGTCAGATCATCCCGCAGATCAAGCTCCTCAAGTGGCAACTGCTCCTCTGGAACTCTGAGGCATCTCTTCAGCTGGGATACATGGAATACATTATGGATACCTGCTAGACGTGCAGGCAACTCCAGCTGATATGCAACTGCGCCTTTCTTGTCAATCACCTTGAAAGGGCCAATGAACCTCGGAGATAGTTTTCCTTTGACATTAAACCTCCGAAGACCCCTGAAGGGTGACACCCTCAGATAGACATAGTCCCCAATCTGGAATTCCAGCTCCCGTCGTCTGACATCTGCATAACTCTTCTGTCTAGACTGAGCTGTCTTCAGGTTGCTTCTGATCTGCCTGACCTGTTCTTCAGCTTCCTCTATAGACTCGGGGCCAAAGACTTTCCTTTCTCCAACCTGATTCCAGAACAAAGGAGTTCTGCACTTCCTGCCATATAGTGCCTCAAACGGTGACATCTTCAGACTGGCCTGATAGCTGTTGTTATATGAAAACTCTGCATATGGCAGACTCACATCCCAACTCTAGCTATTCTGGAGTGCACTGGCTCTCAACATGTCCTCCAGAATCTGATTCACCCTCTCTGTCTGTCCATCAGTCTGAGGATGATAAGCCGAACTGAAACTGAGGCGAGTGTCCATAGACTCATGCAACCGCTTCCAGAATCTAGATGTGAACTGTGTACCTCTGTCAGATACTATGATCTTAGGTACTCCATGCAAGCATACAATGCGGGACATGTACAACTCTGCAAGTCTATCGCCCTTATATGTTTCCTTGACAGGAATGAAGTGAGCAACCTTGGTCAACCGATCAACTATGACCCAGATAGAGTCATATCCAGACTGTGTCCTGGGCAAACCAGTGATGAAATCCATGCTGATCTGTTCCCATTTCCACTCTGGAATCTGCAGAGGCTGTAGCAAACCAGCTGGTCTCTGATGTTGGGCCTTAACCCTCTGACATGTGTCACACAAGGCCACATACTCTGCTACTTCCCTCTTCATCCCATACCACCAGTAATACTGCTTCAGATCCTGGTACATCTTGGTACTGCCTGGATGGAGAGAGTAGGCTGAATCATGAGCTTCCCTCAGAATCAACTCCTTGATAGCCTTCACATCTGGAACACAGATTCTGCCTCTGAACCATAAGACACCCTGATCATCCTCTGTGAACCCTGGGGCTTTGTCCTCCTTGATCGACTGTCTGATCTCCAGAAGATACTCATCAGTGAGCTGCCCTGCTCGGATATCATGCTCCAAGGTCGAATCAACCTCCATGGCTACTGCATCAGTGTGGCCGAGAATACCCAAGTTGAGCTTCACAAACTCTTCATGCAACTCGGGCTGCTGCTCCTTGATCTCTAGCACATTACAGTAGACCTTCCTGCTCAAGGCATCTGCAACAACATTCGCCTTGCCTGGATGATAGTTGATACTCAGATCATAGTCTTTGATCAACTCGAGCCATCTCCGTTGGCGAAGATTCAGATCTGGCTGGGTGAAAATATACTTCAAGCTCTTATGATCAGTGTATATCTCTGTCTTCTTGCCCATCAGATAGTGCCTCCAGATCTTCAGAGCATGAACAACAGCTGCCAACTCTAGATCATGTGTAGGGTAATTCAGCTCATGCTTCCTGAGCTGTCTCGAGGCATAAGCAATCACCCGACCTTCCTGCATAAGCACACATCCTAGACCCTGTCGCGAAGCATCACAATACACAGTGAAGTTCTTCTGGACATCTGGCATGACAAGAATAGGAGCAGAGGTCAATCTCGCTTTCAGCTCCTCGAAACCAGTCTGGCATTCAGGGGACCATATAAACTTGGCACCTTTCTCAGTCAGTTTCGTCATCGGCTCACGATCTTGGAGAATCCTTCAATGAACCTGCGATAATATCCCGCCATACCGAGGAAACTCCGAATCTCAGTAACGCTCTCAGGTACCTTCCAGTCCAATATATCTTGGACCTTGCCTGGATCCACTGATACACCACCCTCTGAGATGATATGCCCCAAATATGCAACCTTCTTCAACCAGAACTCGCATTTGCTCAGCTTTGCATACAACCGATGCTCTCTGAGCTTCTGCAACACTAACCTCAGATGCTTCTCATGTTCTTCTTCAGTCTTCGAGAATATCAGGATATCATCAAGGAACACCACGACGAACAGATCCAAAAACTCCATGAAAACCTTGTTCATCAGATACATGAAGAAAGCCGGGGCGTTAGTCAAACCGAAGGACATCACTGTGTACTCATATAGCCCATATCGAGTTACGAATGCCGTCTTCGGGATATCAGCTTCACGAATCTTCAGCTGATTATAACCTGTTTGCAGGTCAATCTTCGAGAACACATGAGCACCCTTCAACTGATCAAACAGATCATCAATGCGAGGAATCGGGTACTTGTTCTTGATGGTAGCTTCATTCAATGCGCGGTAATCAACGCACATCCACAGGCCTCCATCCTTCTTCGGAACAAAGATCACAGGAGCTCTCCACGGGGATGTACTAGGACGAATATGCCCTTTCTCTAACTGCTCTTGGATCTGCGTCTTCAGCTCGGCTAGCTTTTCGGCATCCATTCTATATGGTCGCCTGTATATAGGTGCAGTGCCAGGAACTAAATCAATAGAGAACTCAATCTCACGATCAGGTGGCATACCTGGCACTTTCTGGAAGACATCAGGGAACTCCTTGACAACTCGGATATCAGGTACCACGACAGCCTCATATGCTCTGGCTTCTTCTATCATCTTTGTCGGTGCTCGATACACAATCTCCGTGCCATCTGGATGCTTCACTGTGATGAGCCTCTGAGCACAATCAATGACTCCCTGGTACTTGCGTAGCCAATCCATTCCCAGAATGACATCAATACCTTGGGAATCCAGAACAATAAGAGAGGTGGGAAAGACTACCCCCCTTATGGTTAAGCTCACATTCGGGCACACATGCCTCGATATCAGTTCTCCTCTAGGAGAATTCACTAGCAGATGCTTTTTCATCAACACTCTATTCATATTATATTTAGATGCGCAGGGTGCTGATATGAACGAATGAGATGCTCCAGAATCAAACAAGACTGTAACTGGGTGAGAGTCAACAAGGAACGTACCAAACACCACATCTGGTGCCGTCTGAGCAGACTCCGCTGACACGTGGTTCACACGACCACGAGTGTAGCTCTGGGGCTGGCCTGCGGGACGTGACTGCGGTGGAGCTGGCTGCCTCAATGGACACTTGTTGGCGAAGTGTCCCATCTGGTTACACTTGTAACACGGGCCAACCTGACCTGCCCCCTGTGCTGGACGGGGCTGCTGCGGAGCTGGAAGACCCTGGCGAGGTGCCTGAGCCTGGCGAGGCGGCTGCTGCTGCTGCTGCTGAGGTGGAGCCTGGTACTGTGGAGCTGGGTGCCTGTACTGAGGAGCGGGCTGCCTGGACTGGGGCGGGCGGTACTGCTGCTGCTGGGGAATCTGCCTAGAAGCTGAGGCAGGTGAAGCGTAGCGGGGACGGGTAGAGCTGCCGGAGGACTGTCCCTGGAACGTCATCTTCCTCTTGCGATCTGCATCGAGGTCCTTCCGTTCCTTCTCCACCGCGAAGGCACGGTCAACCAGCTTCTGAAATGAGGAATACTCATTTGAAGCTAGGGCATAGCGGAGTCCTGGGTTAAGCCCATGCCTGAAACACTCCTGCTTCTTATCGTCCGTGTCCACGTCATCTGGGGCGTAACGGGACAGCTGGCTGAACTGCGTGAGATACTCACGCACTGTCATCGCGCCCTGCCTGAGGTCCTGAAACTCCCGGCGCTTCACCCTGATCTCGCCGAAAGGGACGTACTGGTCGCGGAATGCCTTACGGAAATCCTCCCAAGTGATCGAGTTGGCGTCCTCATGAGCTGCGGTGTAAGCAGTGCACCAGTTCTTCGCTGGGCCCTGAAGCTGGTGCGCGGCGTAGAGGGCCTTATCAAGGTCCCTGACATGGGCAAGCTGCAACTTGCCTGTAATCGTCTCGAGCCAATCATCTGCATCCATTGGCTCTATGGCGTGGTGGAACACTGGAGGGCGCGTCGTCATGAAGCTCCTGAGAGTGTCATCCGGTCGGGGTGGCTATGCAGCTCCTGCACCCTGAGCACCCTGAGCAGCCTGCGCCATCTGCTGCATGTGCTGCATCATCTGGGCCATGTTCTGCATCATCTGGTTCTGCACCTGGGCCATCTGGAGCGGGTCGTATGGAGGCGGAGGTGGAGGTGGATGGGGATGAGGCGGCTGGTTGCCACCTGCCCCGCTCCCGCCAGCGTTACCTGCGCTGCTCCTGGTGTCAACCATCTGTTACATTTTCCAGGAGTAAAAGTGAGATGTGATAGATAGATATATAACAACCCTAATTTGGTTAATTAATTCGATTAGTAAAATATTTTAAACAAATGATGTCGCTGCAACCTAACGGTCGCAACACACCAACAATCATTACAAAGAACCAAAACATTACATATGCACAAGTACATGTCATTCAACGACCTACGAGATCACATAATTATGGCGGGCTTCTTACGAGTTTGGAGGACCTACTTTTAAACAAAATTTGAATTTTCAGCAGAGACAGGCTACAGAAGTGGGAAAAGGGTGAGACTATTAAAAATAGTTTTGTAAACTCGACGACTGACTAGGGTAGCGTCCTACGGTCAACACGGCTTTGATACCACTCTGTGACACCCCAATTTTAAGAACAAAATTGGAGCACAATATATGTATGCCAGGATCAATTTTCATACATATATCCACATCATAGTAAATATCAAAACAATGCTTTATTAATAATATCGAACTTTGTTACATAAATGACCCTCGGGTCTGAAATAAAAAGTACAGACTCTCATGATAACGGACTCTAATGAAGACGCTGATGTAGATGCGGAAATCTGGACTCCATCTCCACAGGAAGGTCGACCGGGGGTAGCGCCATCCTAGTACAGGTCGTCAGGGTCGTAGCCTCCGTCTTCTGGATACTCCTGCTCCTCGTACGTGTAGTCTCCAGCGTCTGGGTGGGGTAGCAGGGGGACAAAGAGGAAGGGTGAGTACATCGAAATGTACTCCGCAAGTGTAGGAAATATATGCTTATGAGGCTGATAACAAGGGTAGGCTGACTCTGCTTGACTCAAGCGCCTAAAGCAACACATCCTATTAAAATCCTATTTCCTATGCACCTATTTACTAGGTTATAACCACAGACTCTGTAGAAAAGTAACAACACTCGGAGTCGCACCGAGCAAGACCACACTTGGAGTCGCACCAAGTAACCAACACTTGGAGTCACACCAAGTATCCACACCTGAAGTCCATCAGGCAACCGCACCTGAAGTCCATCAGATGACCCGAACCCAAAACCAACCAGTAACCAACTAATCTCGAAGAAGTCCAAGCCGCTCGTGACCGTGAGCACGGCTGATATATCAGTTTTACACTCTGCAGAGGTTGCACATCGTTACCCATGAGTCGTGCAGATCCCATCACGCTATACACTGCCGAGGTGCATAGCGGGTTGCACTGCAAGGCCTTTACAAAGTCCCTCCGAGCCTGTGTTACACGTACTCTAAGGTTTCTCCCCTGTCCATAAGTCAACGACCCCAAGGGACCCCTCTTGAGCCACTAAACAAACCCCGTGTAGCATAACTTAGAGGAAACTAATTAATTAGCCAGGTCCAGCCCATCCAGATCTCATGGTTGCGCTGTTAAGCCGGGTTACAGGCTTCGAGAACCGGGTCCTAGGGATCCAGGCAGGATATGTCTAGCACGAGCCCCGAACCAAAAACCAAAAGCAGCTGCCGAGTCCCACGGCACAAAACCACCAATACGGGTCCATCCTGCCGGATTTACCTAATAACCATGTTACTACAAAATTACAATGTCCACATTCGTTTCATAAATCATTAATCAAGATTATAAACATTTTAACTCCCATCCCAACCATGACTGCAGGGCTAAGCAAGACACCTACCCAAACATCCCAACCAGGCGACAAGGATAATATATACAAATTCTAGTAAACCCTAACATGGGATTCAAATTAATGACAAGCATGCATCTACAAGATCTAACTACTCTAGTACCAAAAGTAAAATAAAGTAGGCGCAAGATGTTCAAGGACACTTGCCTTCGGACTGGGTCGAATCAACTGGGTCGCAAGGATGGTCTGGAGCGTCCTTGTACTCCGCACTCTCTGGATCACACATCAATACATGGTCCAAACAAAGCATATAAGAAACAGTACATCATACATTATGAAAACAGAACATAAACGGATCTAACGCACAGAGCTCGGCGAGACGAATCTAACGCGACTTGAACGGGTCGAATCGGAGTTAAAATGAGCAAGTTATGGGCTTTTGAAGTTGGATGGCAAAACTGTAAATAGTTTTAACTCATTTTCGGATTCTAAATAAATAAAACAGAACAGAAAATGGCGGTTGGACTGGGCGTCATTTACCGTGAAGTACAGGGTCTAGGATGCAAGGTTTCCGTGACTCAGTGAATAGGGAAATTGGAGTGCGGGTTGAATCTGAGAAACAATAAGGGCTCATTTGAAAAAGTGCCAAGGAGACGCGCCGGCTGCTTGCGTGGAGGCCACGCAGCGCCAGGTGGCGGGCCGTGATTCGTCGGGTGCACCATGCGTCGCGTGGTCCGGCTGACGTGGCGACAATGGACCGAGTCCACGGCTTCATGGACGCGGCTCATACCGGTTCGCGTCTGGATCTAGTCCAGGCCGCTGGCGCGAGATCGGACGGCGCTGGAGGAGTGCTGGCGGCGGAGCGGCGTTGCGCACGGCGGCGGGAGCACGGGTACGGCGGCGCCATGGATTGGGCTCGCCGGAGTGCTCGGGGAACGTCTACGAGGCGTTAGAGGCAGGGGGTTGGGTGGGATCGATAGAGGATCTTACAGCGGTCTCGGTGGAGGTGTTCTTGGCGCCGGTGGAGGTCCGAAGACGGCAGACCGCGTGGTCGTCGCGGCGGCGGTGCTTGAGTGCTCCGGTGAGGTCAAGCGGGGGTGTATTCCGGCTCGGTTCTCACCGAGGAAAGGCCTCCGGGGTGCGGCGTGCTTTGGTGCTCACGCTAGCGACCAGAGAAAAACCCGTGACAGCTTTGGTGGGGTGGAGTTAAGCCCTTGCCGAGCTCGGCAATGGTGGCTTTCGGAGGTGGCTGCTCAGGAGGGAGGAAACGGGAAGCTAGGGTTCGAGAAGTGCTTCTTGTAGGCAGAGGGAAAGGCGGCGACGAGATCCGATCGAGTGGGAGGGAGCCGTAGGGTTCGGGAAAGGGGGGTTGCGGGCGTTGCGGCGAGCGGTGGGGTTGGGGAGGGAGGTGCTGTTGGCGGCTACGTCCGATTCGTGCGGGAGGTAGGGGAGAGGTCTGACGGAAGGGGCCCACTCGTCAGCGACTGGAAGAGAGGGGGCGGAAAATGGGCTCGGCGGGTTGGGCTGGAGAGAGGAGTTGGGCTGGGAGGGGTGCGGGCCGAGCAGAAAGAGGAGAGGGGCGGGCGTCGCTATGGGGAGCGCTGGGCCGTTGCTGCCGGCTCGGCCCAGGAGAGAGGAGGAGATGGGGTGGGGGGGGGGGGCCGGCGTGCGCGGGGTCGGCCGGGGACTGGGCTGGGCGGAGCTGCGCGTGCGCGGGGAGGTGGTGCTAGGCCGCGGGAGTGGTGGAGGGGAGACGGGCCGAGGGAGCGAGTCGGGCCGGCTGAAAGAGGAGAGGGGGGAAATGAGGACAGGCCCTTCTTTTTTTTCTTTTTCTTTTCAAACCTTTTTGCAAATTCATTTCAAGTCCAAATTCAAATCTGTTTGAAATCAAAACAACTTTTAAAAATTTTAGAAATATTTTCTCTAGGTTTTTGGGAAATAAAATTTGAGTTTGCCTTTGTAAAATTTTCATAAATCTTTTATTTATTTTCTAAATAGAATAAATTCGAGTCGCCCTATACAGGTTTAATAAATCATTTACCACACAATAAAAATATGCAATGGCATGAATGCAACATGAAAATGATAAATAAATTTTATTTTCCTCCTCTAATAAACTAGCCAACCTATTTAGTTTCTAAATTCTTTAATTAAATTGGGGAAAATTAAATCAGGGTGTTACAGTAGTTGACAATGCACTCATCAATGGGGAGATTGCGGATACATGGGTGTATACCGGATTTTGTTTGATGAGTGATTGTCAACTGGTTTGATGCGCATGTTATTTGGCTTGTGTTGTGCAGGTGTCGAGCACAGAGACAGTGATCGAGGGCAAGGTGAAGGTCAAGTAAAGACGTGCCGTGCCGATGGACCGAGAGCGGTGAAGGGCGGACGTGAGGCTTGGACTGAGGGACCGGTGGCCTGAGGATCAGCTGTGGTGGCTGACAGCCTGGGACAGCGAGGAGCGGAGACTTGCGGGGCACAGTGTTGCTCGAGTCAAGGACCTGGGGACATGTGTCGGTGGACGGGGTGCACGGGCGGTGCATCCCCACTATAGCGTCGGTTTGATGGTTGAGCTACAGAAAAACCATCGGGTGTACGGTTTCCAGGTTTGGGCCACAAAACCTGGGTGCTGCGGGTTTGCCGAGTTTGGGCCACAAAACTCGGGCTGAGGACGGTTTCCAGGTTTGGGCCTCAAAACCTGGGCTCTGGCGGGTTTCTGAGTTTGGGCCACGAAACTCAGACGATGCACGGCTGGTTTGTGACAGAACCGACCAATTTATACCAGATTAAGCACCGAACCCCCGCTTTCACAGAGATTGACTGGTACTTAAGCTCGTACAAACCCGGTAGTCCAGAAATCTCGAAGGATTTCAAACATTCAACTTTAGCCAAGATCGTACATGTCCACAAGGTACATTCAGTTCACACATAGTTCAAATACATCGAAGTTTAACAATTATTACAAACCATAGTTTGGAAATTCAAAGCGGAAGCAACATAGTTTTAAAACATAAGTTCATAGTTCACAATACGGTGCCATTGCCTGATCAATCCACAAAAGCTTCAGGAGAGGATAAGAGATGACCATGCCCATGGTCTAGTCATCACCCGCGACGGGGTAAAGGCAGTTCTCGCAATAGCCAAAGAAGCACTGCCCATCTGCAACAACAAGGGATAAAACCCTGAGTACAAGAAGGTACTCAGCTAGACTTACCCGCCATAAACCAGAAATAAGGTGACACCAAGGAGTATGCAAGGCTATATCTGGTTTGGCCATACTTACCTTTTTGCATAAAAGCATTTTATTATTAAATAATCATCATTAGAGTATTAGCAGTCAATTTTATGTAATCAACCTGATTAACTAGATTTGCACCTGATCTAGAGCAATCACTTTGCTAATTAATCAAGCAAGAGTGACTATTTCATCAATAGCCTTTCAGATTCAGTACCCTAACCATCTTTAATTCCATAAGTTACTACGGTAACACATGCCTAGTCAAGTTACTCAATATCCAGGAGCGATGGCGATTATAATCGATTCCTACCCAGCTGGGGATAAAATATAGCCGTCGGCAGCCACTTCAGGAAATTCAAGAACACAACGCGCGGGACGGTCATGGGCCCTTCTACACCGGGGGTTATCTCAATGCCAGGTCGCTCAAGCTATAACTTCCCACGGTCATGCCAGGTCAATCAGGCCCCGCCTGTCCACGGACCATGCCAGGTTGCTCAGAATAGTTGCCCACGGTACATATAAGGCCCTGGGTGTTAGGCGTCAACATCTCCATCACCGGCTCGAATAGCCTTACTCGGCTTCACGGGAGGTACTCAGACCTACTCCGTTAAGTGATTGACGCGTTCAAAATGACTAAGGTGTGCCTTCGTCGGGTCCTAAGAGACATAGACGGGAGACTACTAGCACACAGAACCCATGTTCTGCTGCTCCTAAATCCCGCCCGGTCTCAGATTAATCATCACATGGTTATCTCCATGATAGCTCCAGACTAGTCATGATCAGTATCCACCTATATGCGGGAGACAGGAAATCACCCGACTTTTACCGTTCTAAGCAGGCTAAGCATAAACGAGCCTAGACTTAACAGGGATATCAAGATAATAATTGCAGGTGGACAAGGATAAGTAAGTAATGCATCAACGGTATCACTCAACTCCTATAACCAAATGCAACAAACATATCAGGTTAATTTTGTAATTGTATTTGCAAACCATAGGAGTGGGATGCTCCGGAGCTTGCCTCTTTCAAAGTCGGAGGGTCGATGATCGCGGCACTCAGGCAGGTCCTCGACATCTCCTTCTTCGGTCCTCTCGTCCTGGGTCTCCTTCGGACACGGCTGCTCCGGTGGCTGCGGGTTCTGGACCTCCACTACCGATCCTGTATGATGCATAACACGCATGAATATATAACGAATGCACATGGGATGCATTGCGATGCAACAAAAAACAAGATAACTCAGGAGATAAGCACATGTCATCTACTTCATTTTCTTCAACAAGGTAGTCAACATCATCCTATTATCACTTAACTACTTGCTACCACTTAAACATTTTATTTAGCCTAGAACAGCAACCCTCAAATAACAACTTCAGAAAAATCTACAGAAATTACTGGAAGCTAACAACATGCAATCTAATCCCCTGTCCAAATTTCAAGCCATTTGGACTTAAACTCTATTCTCTATGAAAAAGACAAATATTAACATGAAAAGGTTCTTTGAACTACACACCCTAGCAAAAAGTGTCAAACAACAGATTTCCCATTTTTCTACTGAACTTCTTAGCACAAGAGCAGTGTACAAAAATTCTCAGGTTCAAACTCCTTGTATTTTAATTACTACAAATTAAACAAGAAAATAGCATTTAGTCACTTTAATTGCTACTGCCAAAATATTACACAGAACAAACAACCTCATATTATATTTTTCCCAGAAACTATTCATCAACACAAACCTAACAAAACAAGAATCACATTTTTCTGAGCAATACACAATTTATTATGCATTTAACATGATTTTAGCCTAAACATAAATTAAATACAACTGCACATAACTTTATCACAAACTGGATATATTATATTTTTCATCCATAGAACTCATCAAAACAAACTTAACAAAACTTATTTCACCTTTTTAGCAATTACAGAACTCAAGATATGAATTAAACAAACTCTACGAACATTTCTGAAAACTATTTAAACAAAACCCTTTAAAAACCCTTCAGGCTAAACTGCTACACGCACCCACACTACTGCACCCAAGCCACTGACAACCGGGACCCAAGCAACTGACTGGCGGGTCCCCGAGTCAAACCGGACCCACATGTCATACACACAGAGCAGAGGCCGACGTTGACCAAGGCGATGCTCGCCGTCGACGGCTCCTCCGGCGAAACGGACACCACCGGCGGACTCCCCTCGACCTTCCGCACCCGACGACACCACTAAAAGGCCTAGCACACTAACGGAGCAAGCTTCACCGGCGAGAATGGTGGCCGCGGCGGCGGAAGCTCGCCACGCCGGCCATCTCCAGCCTTTCCAAAGCAAACTGACGGCCATCTCTCACTCCTCAAACTCTAGCGAACCCTAATCGAAGCAAAGACGCTAGGGGTGCCATGAGAAACGGCCGAGACCGTGGCTCGTCGTCCATGGCGAACAGAGCCGGTGGCGGACGGCGACGTACAGCCACTACCAAACCCTAATCGGCCAAACCAACACCTCCAACGTCTCCTACGGGCCAAGGCGACTCGCGAACGCTAGCTAGGACGAACGGACGAGCTCGAAAAGGGGGTTGGCCACGGCGGACCGTGCTCGCCGGCCATGGCGGACACGGCGGACGCGTGCTCCGCCGCTTACCTAGGGGCTTTCGGCGCGAGCTAGCTAGGGCAGGAGGTGGAGCGGGTCACGACGACTTGGTTTGGCAGGATGGTTGGGGTGTAAACCGCGGCGGAGCGGCGAGAAACGCCGACGGACTCACGGCGGCGCTTACCTTGCTCGAGCGACGGCGAGAGCGGGAGGGGAAAAGCGGAGGGAGTGGAGTGGCTTGGCTGTGCAAGTGCAGGCGGGCGGGCCTTGTGCTCGCCACGCCGCGCGCGGACGCGTGCTCGCCAGGCGTCGGGCGCCACGCGGCGGCCAAGCTCTGTGGCCGGTCGGCCACGACCGCGGCGTCATTCGGCTGAAACGGCCATTTCAGTCGGCCGATTAGCGCCTGACAGCGCGTTTTCAAACACGATTAACTCGCTAACCACTCGATGAAACGCCACACCATTTGATCCTTTGGTTAGAGCTATATGCCGACTACAACTTGGGTTATAAGATCAAGCTTTGGTTTGGCCTAGATTGCTCTCAAGAAAGCTCCAAAGATCACTAGAAGAAACTGTTTCGGCAGTTAGGACTTAGAAGAATTTTTCTAAGTCAAAACTCCCCCATTTCTGCCTTGTGCGTCCTAAAACACCTTGTTAAACCCATTTTCATGAGTTGGTCCTAAAACAACTTTTGTTCTACTCTAAAAACTACACACTTTTGGTTAAGGGTCCACAGCCATGCAAAGCTTCTATCTAGGAGGTCTTAGTTAGTCAAACAAAAGGACTCCTAGGGCATTAAGGCAACTAGGGTTAGAGGCTTGGTTAGCCAAAGTGACCAACATAAACCTAGCTTCATTTTGACTCTTCAACAAGGTTAAACTACTTAGGAGACTCAAACACTCCAAAAACAAGTCAAACAAACATCACACTAGGCACCACAGTAAAAACCATCACTTGAAATGACACTTTATATAAAGAATGCAACAAGTGATGATGCTTTATGCTCATGAGATGTCAAGTTATGCATTTAGGGTTGCTTAACACCAAGGGTGTTACAGCCCTCCCCTCTTTAAAGGAATCTCGTCCCAAGATTTTATGTTACTGACCATTTCTTATAAAAGTGTGGATACACCTCCTTTAGATAGCCGTCCGTTTCCCAAGTGGCATCTCGATCATCTTGCTCACTCCAAGATACCTTGTATTGCTTTACTATTCTCCTGCGAGTTATTCTTTCTTTTTCATCAAGCACCCGGTACGGCTCCACTAAGTAGGTGAGGTCGGATTGCAGCTTGATATTGGCCGGTTGTACTTCTTCTTCTGGTACTCGAAGACATTTCTTTAACTGCGACACATGGAATACAGGGAATATAGCCTTTAAATTTTCACGAAGTTGTAGTTGATAAGCTACTTCTCCCCTCCTTTCCATAATCCTGTATGGCCCCACAAACCTTGGTGCTAACTTCCTTTTTACGCCGAAGCGTCTGACACCTTTCATGGGTGACACTTTCAGATAAACATAATCGCCTTCGTTGAATTCAAGCGGTTTTCTTCTCTTGTCTGCATAGCTCTTTTGTCACGACTGCGCAACTGCTATATGTTGTTGAATTGTTCTAACTTGTTCTTCTGCTTCGTTAACGAAATCAATTCCGTAGTATCGACGTTCTCCTGGTTCAACCCAATTCACCGGTGTCCTGCACCTTCTACCATAGAGGGCTTCAAAAGGTGCCATCTGTATGCTTTCTTGATAACTATTGTTATATGCAAATTTAGCTAAAGGTAACCATTTTTCCCAAGATCCTTTTGCTGAAATCACACAGGCTCTCAACATGTCCTCCAAAACTTGGTTCACTCTCTCTGTTTGCCCTGATGTTTGGGGATGATAGGCAGAGCTACGGATTAGCTTTGTGCCTAGTTCCTTTTGCAGTTTCTCCCAAAATGGTGCAGTAAACTACGATCCACGATCCGAAACTATGACCTTGGGTACACCATGCAGTCGAACAATTTGATTGATATAAATCTCCGCATAGTCCGGTGCTCGATAACAGGTTTTAACTGGTATGAAATGAGCGGTCTTGGTAAGACGATCCACTAATACCTAAATTGAATCATTTCCCCTTTGGGTGGTTGGCAAACCGGTGATGAAATCCATACCTACTTCTTCCCATTTCCACTCGGGTATTGGTAACGGTTGAAGTGTTCCGGCTGGCTTCAGGTGAATAGCTTTTACTCGACAACACGTGTCGCATCTGGCTACATATGCGGCAATTTCACTACTGCACAAAGCTTAACCGCAGCGGGCATTTTGGCTTTACCGCAGCGGGCAACAGCGTCCGCTGCGGTGCTAAGGCCACGGTTAATCGTGGCCATTACCGCAGTGGGAGCTGTTGCCCGCTGTGGTAAAAGCCTTAACCGCAGCGGGCAACATAAACAGCCCGCTGCGGTTAATAGCATTTACCGCAGCGGGCAACCTAAAGCGCCCGCTACGGTAAATTATTAACCGCAGCGGTCGATTTAGGTTGCCCGTTGCGGTAACTGCTATTAACCGAAGCGGGCAACTTATGTTGCCCGCCACGGTTATTAATTTTGGATTAAAAAAATAAATAATGCATCCAGCAGAAACAGCAAGATATGAATTCAAATCAAATACAGTTTTCAAATAATTCCAGAATTCCAGATTTCTAACAGAGATATATATATGCACATATAAACCATCTGGACATAACATACAAAGTCACTTAGTTGTTTGTTGTCATCATATACACATTGACTTAGTTGATTTCAAATTCATATTACAATTCATAGTTCAACTTGATGAGCGTAATCTGTCGGACGAAGCATTGTGTTCCATTTGCGGAGCTTCTCGTATTGGGGTAGCAACGCCAGCTCGGATTCGTTGTCAAAGAACGTCTCTCCTTCGAGAATGCATTTCTGCATTACAAACTTGCATATGTCCGCCTTGACTTGTTTAAAGCACATCCTGCGGCTCTGCTGCTCTCCCCAATACTTGACACCTTCCTTGAGCTTCTTCCAGCTATTGGTGTACTCCTTTCTTTCCCTTAGAAACTCGCATGTGTACAAGCCACATGTCTTCGATCCTAGTGGCTGTTTGGCGCACTGCATGATTGATACACAAGCATTAGAACCCATATATATGTATGAAACATGAATTGAACCTTTGAAATACTTACCGGGAAATCTCGTCGGATTTTGAGGTGGTACCTATGCTTGTCCTTGAACTTTTGAGTTCTTCGGTCCCAGAATCCAGACACCTTTTGGTATTCCTTATAAGCGTTGTACGAAATATAATAGTTTTAGCCACCATTTAAAAACGTATGGTAACCGTAACTGATGAAAAAGATGGATGACTTACTTTTTCAGACAATCTTCGAATGCCTTGTACCCTTGCTTGTTTGGTACGCTCAAGGAGTCAAACACACAGGCCCTGCCATCTTGAGGGTATATTATAAAAGCGACCCAGTGGCCACCCACGAGGCCCTGGCTGCACCATTGCAACAAAATAGAGTTTATGACGGCGAGAATGCATGATATGCTAGCGACTTAGGTGTACGCATATGTATTTGACTTACCCAAAGCGATAGGCAGCCATTATACACTCTGGCCCATCCGGCTTGATCTTCTTCATGCATTCTAGTATGTAATTTTTCAACTTAGTCTTCTCGGCTTTCATATTTCTTCTCTCGCTGTCGAACTGTCATCTCTGGATCAGTGATCTCGAAACCCTTGATGACTCTTTCAGCAATATGTGCAGGAGAGAGGTAGAGTATAGGACGTGTCTTTTTATTACTTACAGTGACCGTCATGCTGCACAGACAAGTCATCGTGACATAATAAGTATAGAACCACGAAAAATACGAATGTAGTGATCTATGGAAGTTGCATTCATCGCTTACAGTGTGAATAGGGTGATTTGAACGATGTCCAGGTCTTCTTCCCGCATCAGGTTGTACATGTCGCTAAAGTCGACGGGTAGGTGCATTTCGTTACCAGCGGGCAAGTGGAAGTACTCCGTGGGAATCTTGACGTTAAAACTTGACATCCCGGCTTTTGCAGCTTCCATGTACCATAGATGGAACCTCCTTGTATACCACTTTTCCTCGTCGATGAGCTGGGCCTTGGGAATCATGAACTTCCCGCACACATAGTGGCCAGGGCAGTCTTCGGCCTCATCAAATAGTTGACGGGTAGTTTCAGGTCTGGCAAACGATGGATAGGGATGTTAGTAGCATATATACTATGGACGTGGTATTATGCTCAATGTTACCATACCTTTCGAACGTGAGCGTGTACGGGAGCTTGTCGGTGGACGTTCTTGGATTCTTGGTGGGCGGGGGAGGACATTGGCTTGTGGTTGACGGGGGAGGTGTCTTCGTCCCTGTTGCCTCCCCCATCGTGCCTCCCTGTTGCTCGTTCGTGCTTGGCTGGCTTGTCGTGTTGTCGCCCTTACCAGCCTCTGAGCTTCTTGCCTCATGAACCGGGCCGATCAGCGGACTATTTGGAGGCGGGGGAGACACAGTTCCCATGTCAGTGCCCTTTTCCTTTTCCCCGCCAACACCTTCTACCTTTTCCTTGTCCTCGCCTTCGCCTTTGTCCTTTCCCTTTCCCTTGTCCCCGCCCTTTTCTTCGTCATCATCGCTGTCGTGATCTGGATCTTCCGGAGGACAAGATCCGGCGGCTGATGGTTGTGATGCTGGTGTCGGCGTTGGAGTTGGCATCCGAGCAATGATCTCAATGTCCTCGCGGTTCCATAGGACTTCCAATCCAAGTGCCTGCCCTAGGTTCCTAGCCGTTTGTAGGTTGGGATGGTCCAATTCAAAATGTTCCTGGTCGGGAACGTGCCATAACGTGCTCACGACCACATAGTCTTCAGACGTGTTGTCTTTGTTGAAGTCATGAATATCGTGGGGTGCAAGAATGCACCCCTCGACCACCACCATCTTCTTGGACCTTCCGAACGGGATGAGGAGTTGGACGTGCTGGTTTTCCTTGAAGTCCTCGTTCGAGACCCTTGGGCGATCCTCGTTCATCGGCAGCAAGGCTTTCTTTTCCTTTGCTTGAGGATTGGGCAGCCCATGGTGATCAAACATCTTCGACCTCATCGCGACCATCTCCGGGTCGTTGCTCGTGAAGGCTTCCTTTATTGAGCTTTTGATCATTTTAGCCACGCCTTCATTGAAGCCCTTCTTATATAGCTCATCTTTATACCTCTACCGGGACTTGTATGTGGCCGCGTTGGATTGCCACGACTCAACCGACTTCCAGCTCATCTTTGACCTGACACCACGAACGCGGCCGCGGTGCTCGGGGGTTCCCAGGACCTCGGTGAGCAAGTCGTGGCCCCGGCGGACCACGATGTTGTCCTTAAGCTTTGCTTTCTCCATCAAAGTCTTCTCGACGTCCTTGAGGTGGGGCTCGTTAAACTTGGCCGCCCCAGGCTTCAGCCTCTTTGGAATGCGGGCCCTCATGTAGTCCTTTGCCCTTGGGTCGATGCCCTCATACGGATCTGGAACCCCGGCAGCCTGTCTTGCTTGTTCTTCTTGCTGCCACTTGGTCCTCTGACCGGCAAAGCCAGTCATGCCCAAGTGGTGAGAATTCTTGTTCCTCTTCGCGAGCTCACTGAACTTAGTGCTCTTTTCCTCTGCTTCTTGCGTCTTTCTCATTTCGCAGAAAGCGTCCCACACGTGTGCCTTGACCATATTGTACTTCAGCAGTGGCGACTTCCCTTTCTTTAGGTAATTTTTGGTCGGCATGGACCTGAAGTTGCGAAGCGCAGTCGACGCCACGTGCAAAGCCCACTCTTGGCACTTCTCCATGTCAGCTGAGGGCGGATATCTGAATCTCCTTGTCACCTCACCCCATACATTGTTTTTTATGTCTTTCGGTACATCGTGCCAGTTGGGCCAAGTGATCCCCACCTTCTCCTTGGCTATACACGCCACTTGATTGCTGAACTTGCCAATGACTGTATCTGGAGCTATTGGGTTTCCCTCTGGCCCCACCGCATCGATGACATGCACCTCGTTTTCTTTGTCCAACTTGTGCCTCCCGTGTTGTCCCCTCACCCTCTTCTGGCCCTTAGATTTGGACGAAGAGGTTGCCGTAGAGGGAGCGGGGGCTTCTTCCTCCCTGACCGCGTCTTTGTCCCTAAACTCGAGCTGACGAGGCACAATCGGCAGCTGTTGATAAGAGTCACGAGCCTTTAGTGATTCAATCGCGTCTTTGTACATGTTAGAAAGCCAGCATGTTGCGTAAACCTCAAGACTCTCTGCTTCGTCCGCCCCTGGTTTGTACGTGGGATCGTTGCCCTCCTCTGTACTCTGTAGGGTAAAAAGGCATCAAATTGCATCATAGGCAGCAAATAAACTCTGAATTAAAGCATCACGAGACATAAGATAGGTTCCATCTGAAGACAAGTAGTAACCAGTAGTAAGTAGTAAGTAGGGAGTAGTATGTAGTAACCAGCAAATAATCCTTTATAACTTTCTTATTATACCCAGAGATGATTCATAAGCTAAATGCACCTAATAGTTCGGTTTTCCAAAACTGTCCAAATTCCTCATTCAGTTTTGACAGAACATAACTGAAACCCCAAATTCAACTTAAAACTGTTTAGTCCATAGTACAGAAGTAAGTAGTAAGTAGTAGAGAAGTAGTAAGTAGCAGTAATAGTACAGGACAGAGAAGTAGCAGTAGCAGTGACTAATAACTGAAACATAGCATAACTGAAACATAGCACAGAGTAGTAGCAGTGACTAATAATTAAGAAATGATAGAACCATAGAGTACTAATAGGCATGTCAGTAGGTGAGTTCTGCAGTGACTAATAATTAAGATATGAAAAAGCATCAAATTGCATCATAGGCATGTCAATAGGTGAGTTCTGCAGTGACTAATAACTGAAACATAGCATAACTGAAACATAGCATAGAGTAGTATCATCATAGTCTAACAAATCCATAACTCTTAATTTAACAGACCTAAAATAGATGGAGCCATGTTGATAAGGAAGCACAAATAGACTGGACTGACAGTGATATAAGGACTATGATGGAAGCTTTGTCTTCCACATTTCAACCATGCCATAACATACAGAGATATGCCATAACATCCAGAGATAAGCAAGCACAAATAGACTGGACTGACAGTGATATAAGGACTATGATGAACTGAAACATCCAGAGACTGGACTGACAGTGATATAAGGAATATGCCATAACATCCAGAGATAAGCAAGCACAAATAGACTGGACTGACAGTGATATAAGGACTATGATGGACTGAAACATCCAGAGACTGGACTGACAGTGATATAAGGAATATGCCATAACATCCAGAGATTATGGCAGTCAATCAGTTGTTAAATCAATCAGTGCTAAATCAGTGCTAAATCAATCAGTTGTTACCAATCATTTAGCCTAGAATTAGCCCACATTTAGCCTAGAATTAGTGCTAAATCAATCAGTTGTTACCAATCATCTGTGGCCCAAAGTATTACATAGTTACTAAATCAATCAGTTGCATGCTCTGTAACCAATCATCAGTTCAATACAACAGAAAGTACTCCTCTCTGTTACTGTTAGAAATGCTGCACATCCTTTAATCGAGCAGGTCGGAGCGAGCAAGGAAGAGAAGGCGTACCTCTCCTCAGGTCGGTGGCGGAGGTGTTCCAGGTGGGGGTCGAGGTCGAGGCGTGCCTCCGGCTCAGCACTCGGCGGGGTGGCCTGCCTCCGGCGTGGTCGAGCACAGGCGTGCTCGAGTGGCTCCAGCGGCGCTAGGGCACCAGTGGCGGAGGAAGGGCGGCGCAGACGAAGGGTTGCGTGCCTCCGGCGTGTTCGAGCATAGGAAGGCGTGCTCGAGTGGTGACGGCGGCGCTAGGGCACCAGCGGCGGAGGAAGGGCGACGCGGACAAAGGGTGGCGCTAGGGTTTCGGTCGGGCAGCGCGCTGCTTCCTCGGCGAGGGCGAGCAGGGGAGGAGGACAGGGGCGGTGGAGGAGGACGGCGGCGGCAATGGCGATGACGGTGGCGGTGGTGAAATTGGACAGCCCTTCGGGATGACGACGCGCGGTGCTGAAATTGGACAAGTACCGTCGGTGTTGCGGCTTATATAGGCAGGGAATAACCGCAGCGGGCAACATAAGGAGCCCGCTGCGGTTAATATTTACCGCAGCGGGCTCCTTATGTTACCCACTGCGGTTAAAACGTACAACCGCAGCGGGCACATTAAGATGCCCGCTGCAGATATGACAAAGATTTATAATTATTAATAATATTACAAAATTTGTTATTAATAATATTAACTTATTAATAAGTTAGTAACAAATTGAGATTTGTTATTAATAATATTAATGTATTAATAAAAAAGTATTACAAAACTTGTCTCGAATAATATTACATAACTTTCCACTACTTGCCTCGAATAATATTAACGTATTAATAATAAAGTATTGCAAAACTTGTCTCGAATAATATTACATAAATTTCCACTACTTCATTACAAAACATGTGGCATATATATGAATATACATCTTATTTTGGTGCTTGCGCTTTCACGGACCGCTTCTCACCATCGGGACGGGCCCAGGGCTTCATACCGCTCTTGTTGCAACGGTCCTCGACGACCTTGATCTTCTTTGCAAAATCGGTAAAAAGTTGGAGCTCTGCATAGTTGTTGTATTGTTCTGGGCTTTGGATCCCATCAGCTCCCACAATCCGCTGCTTTCCTGACACGACCACATGCCTCTTTGGGTCCTCCGGATAGATATATTAGGCCACTTGCGCGACATTGGTTGCAAGTACCCATTGGTCATCTTTGTACCCGATACTTTTGAGGTTCACGGTGGTTAGCCCGAAACTATCGATCGTAACCGCTTTGGGGTTTACCCAGTGGAACCGGAAGACGGTTACACATACGTCCTTGCCATAGTCAAGTTCCCATATTTCTTCGATCTGGCCATAGTATTGCGTCCTCGTGTTTGTGGCCTCGTCGACACCCTCATATCAAACACCGCAGTTCTGTGCCGCGCTCTTCTTGTCCTTCTCTTTCGTGTGGAACCTGTACCCCTTCACATCGTACCCTTGCCACGTCGTGATTTGGCTTGACGGGCCTTGCAGAAGCTTCTGCACGGTCTCCGTATCTTCATCATCAGGGCATCTTTCTAGGGGTACGTGGTGCTCTTTGAGCCAATCTATGAAACTGTTCATGTGCTCATTCTGGACCCATGCCTCTGTGCGTTGTTCGTCATTAGCGGCGTGGATCTCTTCTATGTGCCTCTCGACATATTTCTCCATGCTCATCAACTGATGAAGGATGCTGTAATGAGCTTGTTCAATCTCCTTGTATGGTATATCCGTGCGAAGTTTTCGGCCCGTGCACCCCATGCCCGCGGTTCTGCCCTCATGCTGATGGACAGGCAACCCAATCGCCCTCCCATCTTTTATGTACCGCATACACCAGTTCACTGCCTCTTCAGTTGTGTACGCCTCGATCATAGAGCCCTTCGGGTGAGCACGGTTATGAACATATCTGTTCAGGGTGGACATGAACCGCTCGTACGTCCACATCTCGTGTAGGTACACGGGGCCTAGTTGCTCGATCTGATCCACCATGTGCATCATTAGGTGTACCATAATATCAAAATATGATGGGGGAAAACACATCTCAAGCTGGCAAAGGGTCTCCGCGATGAAGTCCTTAAGGGCAGGGAGGTCAGCCTTACCGATGACCTTCTGCGTGATGCGGTTAAAGAAGTATGATATCCGAGTGACCACCATCTTCACATACTCTGGACCGATAACCCTTATCACAATTGGAAGGAACACCGTCAGCATGATGTGGCAGTCATGTGCGTTGTAGCCAGTCAATGTGAGGTCTTTCAAGGAGACGAGGCTCTTAATGTTGGAAGAGAAACCGGTCGGCACCTTGATACCCCTAAGAAGGTTGAGCATAGCAGTCTTCTCGCCATGCCTTAGGTTGTAGGCCGCACCTGGAAGATCGACTTTACCATTATGAGGTGACCCAGGGTGGAGGTCTTGCCTGATGCCCTGGTTGAGAAGATCCGTCCGTGACTTCAGACCATCCTTCGTCTTTCCCGGGATGTCCAACAGGACACCGATCGTGCTATCAAAGACGTTCTTCTCGAGATGCATACAATCGATGGCATGGGGTGTTTTCAGTGTCTTCCAATAAGACAGGTACTCAAAGAAAATCGACCTCTTCTTGAAAGGAACAGAGGGGACCTGCGACCCTTCCTCCGTCGTGTCTCACTTTCGCTTCCTCGTTTGTTTTGTCCCCTCCTCTGGTGGCTTCTTCTTCTTCCCAAACTCGATCTAATCAATATCCTTCACCATCTCATACACCTTTGGCCCCCATCTAGTCTGCGCTGGTGGTTCACCCTGTAGCTCGCCCTGATCATCGAACAATTGATTCATGATGCTTCTTCTATATCTGTGCCTTTTCGGAAGGAACCGCCTATGCCTCATGTAGACCATCTTGTTCGATCCCTTGAGGTAAGTGTAGCATGTCTCGTCGTTGCACATTACGCTGCCGGTCTTCCCTTTGATCTGCCCCGACAGTGAGAAGAGGCCGAGGAGTCGGTGATGGTGACAAAGATGATGGCTTTTAGGGTGAACTTCTCCTTGAGGGACGCATCCACCATCTCGACCCCAACATCAAATAGCTCCTTCATTTCCTCCATTATCGGCTCGAGGAAAACATCGATATCGTTGTCGGGCTGCTTCGGTCCCGAGATAAGCATGGTCAACAGAAGATAACTGCGCCTCTGACACAGATGGGGAGGTAGGATGTAGATGGTCAGTACGACCGGCCAGGTGCTGTGGGAGCTGCTCAGCTCGCCGAACGGATTCATCCCATCGGTGCTCAGCGCGAACCGAACGTTCCTGGGATCTTTGCCAAATTGCAGGTAGGCCTTGTCGAAATCTTTCCACTGCTGGCCATCGGAGGGGTGCCGCAGTATGCCATCTTCCTTCAAGCGGTCAGCTGATGCATGCCAGGACATGAGCTTCGCGTCCTCTGGGTTCCCAAATAGCGCACGTAGGCGGTCGATCACTGGCATGTACCACACCTACAGTGCCGGACTTCTCCTCAACGTGTAACCCTCTTCTTCCTCGTACTGCTGATGAGCCCAGATGCGATTGGTTGCAACATTGCTCTTCTTGACACCCTTCTTCTTCTTCCTCTGACCACCTCGCAAGGCCTCATCGTCGTCTGCATCCACGCGACAGCCAGCATTTCTCTTGTAGCGACTGGCGCCACAGTGCGGACAGCTCGTCAAATTCTCATACTTTGTGCCCCGATAGAGGATGCAGTGGTTAGGGCAGGCATCGAACTTTCTAAGCTTCATCGCCACTGGCCGGATAAGCTTCTTCACCCGATACGTATTTGCTGGAATCTTGTTACTCGTTGGGAATGTTTTAGCAAGGTAACCTAACAGCTCATCAAAGCTACTATCTGACCACCCATGCCGAGCCTTCATCATCAACATGTGGAGGTTGAAACGGAGAACCGTGCAATCCTTCGGACATTCCTCGCCATCCTTATATAAAGGATCAAGTGACGCCTACTTCATCTCTCTGAAATTTTCCAGCCACTTCGGGGAGCCATACACGACGTCGTCTTCGTCGATGTGGTTGAGTAAATCCTGAAACAGCTGCACATCCGCAGGGTCCTGCACCGTAGCGTCCTCAACATCTCCACCACCATTATCTGTCATATCCTGGAGTGCATCCGCCTCCACAGCGATGTGGTCATGACTACTGTCACTGAAGGCAGGCGCTACTGTTGCTGATGAGACGTGCGCTCCAGGATCTTGGTTCACCGTCGTCGTCGACGCTGAGCTTACTCCAGATGCCACCCTGACATTCGGATCGAATCTCTCGCCGTGATGAGTCCACACCGTGTAATCATCCATGAAACCAAAACGAATCAAATGAGATTGCACTATGCCTTCGTCTTTGAAGGCGGTCAGATTCTTGCAACGATGACATGGACATATGATTGTCGTCTGGTTCAATCTCTCACGGTCAGCTTTCGCAGCGGCAATAAACTTTCTCACTTCAACGATATACCGCACATCAAGTACTCTATTGATCTTATACATCCATTCTGACCGGTCCATCGTACCTGCGATCCTTAATTAATTACACACATCATGAATCACAAAACAAAGATGAATTAGAAAAAAAAATAATTTATTATATTTATGTTAAATCTAGGGACAGAATTAATAACAACGGCAAATAAAATTAATGCATCCATGATGAACTTAGAGAAACAAATACCAGTTTTCTCTCTCCTACATGAAACTAGATCTAAAAGGGAGGCTAAAAAGAGAGAAAAAGAGAGGGGAAAGAGGGTGGAGATCATCTAGGTACCTCTTGTGGAGTACTTCTCCTCCAAATCAAACAAATAAACCTCAAAAACAAGTTATTTGGGACAAAAATTTGGCAAAACTTCTTCCCCCGTTTTTGGTCTAGAGGAAGAAGATGATCGGGTTCCTTTCTGCTGGCGGTGGCTTAAATAGCAAGGAATAACCGAAGCGGGCAACATAAGGGGCCCGCTGCGGTTAATCTTATTTAACTGCAGCGGGCACGTTACGTCGCCCGCTGCGGTTAATCATTAACCGCAGTGGGCATATATGGAAGCCCGCTGCGGTTAAAGAAGATTAACCGCAGCGGTCACCTTACGTTGCTCGCTTCGGTTACTGATTAACCGCAGCGGGCGCTTCGGCGGCCGACCGCTGGAGGCCGGCCACCGAATAACCGTGGCGGGCAAAAACTGTGCCCACCACGGAGCCCATTTAGGCAACGCTGCGCAAGTTCTTTTTTGTAGTAGTGTTTCTTTCTTCATTTTGGTCCACCAAAACCTTGGACGCAAATCCTCATACATCTTAGTGCTTCCAGGATGAATGGATAACTTGGACAAATGAGCTTCATCCATGATCCGATTTTTGAGCTCTCTGTTCTTGGGTACTACTAAGCGCTTGTCAAACCATAAAACTCCCTTATCGTCAATCCGAAAATGTTTTACTGGTTCAGTTGTGGTTTTTAGCCTTTCCTTAATATGATAAATTCCCTTGTCCGTTTTCTGCCCTTCAAGAATCTGGTCAACTAGAGTGCCTTGCAACATGATGTTGTGCAGAATTACAGGGTGTACGAGACTAAACTCGTCTTCCGGTTGTAACCTCAAGTTGTTGCAGTGTGATTTCCGGCTCAAAGCGTCGGCAACCACATTTGCCTTTTCTGGCTGATAATGTATCTGCAGATTGTAATCCTTGATTAGTTCAAGCCATCTTCTTTGCCTCATATTCAGTTCAGATTGAGTGAAGATATACTTGAGACTCTTGTGATCAGTGTACATATTGCAGACATTGCCAAGCAGATAATGTCTCCAGATCTTCAGAGCGTGCACCACAGCGGCTAATTCCAAATCATGTGTAGGATAGTTTATTTCATGTTTTCTCAATTGGCATGAGGCATATGCAATCACTCTGCCTTCTTGCATAAGGACACAACCCAATCCAACTTTCGATGCATCACAAAAGACATCGAAAGGCTTCTTGATATCGGGTTGAGCTAAGACAGAAGCAGTGGTCAATAGTTTCTGCAGGGTACGGAAAGCTACTTCACACTCCTTTGTCCATTCAAACTTTTGGTCCTTCTGCAGCAAGCTTGTCATTGGTTTTGCAATCTTGGAAAAGTCAGGAATGAAACGACGATAGTATCCTGCTAATCCAAGAAAACTCCGAATCTCACCAACTGAAGTTGGAGCTTTCCAGTCCATCACCTCTTGTACCTCACTGGGGTCCACAGAAATTCCTTCCTCTGATAGAATATGACCAAGAAATTACACTTGCTTCAACCAAAACTCACATTTTCTAAACTTAGCATAAAGTTTATGTTCTCGGAGCCTCGTCAAAACAACCGTCAAATGCTCTGCATGATCATCCTGGTTCTCAGAGTATACTAGAATGTCATCAATGAACACCACTACAAACTTAACCAATTCCGGCATAAATACCGAATTCATCAAACTCATGAAATATGTTGGGGCATTTGTCAATCCAAAAGACATGATAAGATACTCGTATAATCCATATCTGGTCGAGAAAGCAATCTTTGGGATATCTTGCGGTCGGATTCTGATCTGGTGATAACCTGATCTCAAATCGATCTTGGAAAACACCTTGGCTCTGGATAACTAATCAAACAGAATATCTATCCGTGGCAGAGGATACTTGTTCTTGACAGTCACGGCATTGAGCGGACGGTAATCCACACACATCCGTAGCAACTTATCCTTCTTCTTGACAAACAACGCTGGACAACCCCACTCAGATATACTAGGTTGGATGAATCCTTTGTCCAAGAGCTCCTTGATCTGAGTCTTGAGTTCAGCTAGCTCATTGGGCGGCATACGGTAAGGCCTTCTAGAGATTGGTGCAGTTCCAGGTAACAACTCAATTGCAAATTCCACTGCCCGCTTCGGCGGTAATCCTAGTAATTCATCAGGGAAGACATCGGGGAAGTCTCAGACGACTGGGATCTTGGACAGGTCTTCTATAGATAAAGTGCAAGATAAATCAACAAAGTCAGCACCCCGGGGAAGAGAGATGCGTAACTTGGTATTTGTTCTTCCATCAGATAAGGTAAGAACCCTATTCGCAGTGTCTAACACCGCATTCCACATAGTCATCCAACTCATCCCTAGGACTACATCCATACTTACTCCTGGCAGAACTACTAAATTAGCTCCAAATTTATGCCCTCCAATGTCGATGGTTGCATTACAAACCATCTACCTAGATAACACGCTACTCCCCACAGAGCTTACGCGAAACCCATAATCCATTTCAGACACCTCTTTGATTATGCTTTTGTGCAAATGCCTTGCTCATGAATGAATGTGATGATCCAGTATCAAACAAAACAACGACAGGATGATGGTTAACAAGACACATACTGGCGGTCACAGGCTCTCCGGCACGAGCTTCTTCAGCAGTCATGTTGTGCAGACGTGCGGGGTAGTTAGCTTGTTGCTTCTTTGGGTGAGGACAATACCATGCGAAGTGTCCCTCTTGGTTGCAATTGAAACAGGGTCCCCGAACCAAAGGTTTCCCTCCTATTGAACTGCCCTGTCCTCCACGAGCTTGGGTAGCAGCTATCTTGTATGGCCTTTGATTGCGCTGAACTTGCGGCTGACCTTTCTTATGCGGCGGCCAGAAACGTGCCCCCGGCGCTGGTGGTCGATACTGGGAACGTTGACCTGGTGGTCCCCTAGGTTGAGATGGTCCTGAATCAAAGGTCCTCTTCCTGGCCTTACTTGCAGCATGCTTATTGTTGTGATTCTCTTGGATCAAGCAATCACTAATAAAGTCATTGAAGACAGTACGAGAAGACGTACCCACTGACTTTCCCATTTTGGTGTTCAATCCTCTCTTGAAACTAGCAATCTTTTTCGCATCTGTGTCCACGAAGTCTGGAGCATAACGAGATAAAGAGTTAAACAAATGATGGTACTCTGTGATAGACCGAGTCCCCTGCGTTAAGCTCATGAACTCTGCCACTTTCATCTGAGTCAGGCCTGGTGGAATATAATGCCCTCGAACAGCTTCGGTGAACATCCTCCAAGTGACGGGAACGTTGGCACGATAGGTGGTGCGGTGATGCCCCCACCAAATCCCGGCTGGCCCCTGCAGCTGGTGTGCAACATATTCTGCCTTCAACTCTTCTATGAGTCTGAGCAACCGAAACTTTTGTTCCATAGTATGCAGCCATTCTTCTGCCTCTAAAGGTTTAGTAGCTTCCTTGAAGATGGGTGGTCTAGTATCCAAGAAATCCTTGAAAGAACTATATTGATTTGGCTCAGGACGCTGGTGACCATGCGCCAAATTCTCTCGCAGTAAAGCTTCAATGTTGCGCTGGCTTCCCAGAAATTGGGCGAAAAGCTGCTCGGGAGTGGCTGGTGGAGGAGGTGGTGGATTGCGGTTGTCCCTGGGGTCCTCATTTCCACCACTACCGCCAGCTCCACTACGGGTTGTCATCATCTGCATGTATTAATAGCAAGTGATCATTAGGCGGAGTTGCAATTACTGTAGAGAACAATAAATCATACCAACTGAAATTATTCAGAAAATGAATTCACCAAACAATCACAGAGGCATAATAAATTTTAATCCACATCGCATCATCACATAATAAGATCGCTCAATACATAACATGCAAAAGCCAACACAAACATGCATAGTTTTGCCCATACATATGGGACTTTCCAAAGTCTCACACCATGTGCACATAAGTTCACTACTCATGTTTACATCCAGCCCACAACAAAGCAAAAGATCGGGCTTCCCATCATACATAAAAGATCCCTAAGCTCTAAACATACGATCTGAACTACTCTCTAGCGATGTCACCATCGTCACCATCATCACTAGACACATCTGAGGAACCACTAGAAGAGCTACTCGGATCCGGGTCCTCCTGAGGAAATATGGGATTCCTCTCATTCTCCCTGTGGTGGATCTCCTCATGCAAACGGTCATTGTAGTCCTGCAGGTAGTGAAGTTGCAACTCTAGGTCTCCCACTCGCAACCTCAACAGCCTGTTCTCCTCTGAAGCGCGTATGCCCTCAAGACAAACACCTCGGAGCGACTCCTTAGTCTCCCTCATGATTAAGGCTAAGAAGGCAGCAGACTCCTGCTGAATGTTGAGCTGGTGGGCGGTCTTCTGCTCTCTCTCAAGCGCCTGGTCCCTCTCTACTGTCATGCGTGCCAACTCTGCAGTGAGGCGGTCTACCTCAGCGGTATGCTCCTGTTGCCTCCGGTGCTGTGCAGCCATCTCCTCACTAAGAATGTGGTCCAACTAATCATAGCTGTGTGATAAGCATCCATAGGTAGCCATGAGTGCAGCCATAGCACTCCCGGCTGGTCCGGCACAATGCTCCCTCTCAAGTGAACTGGCCTCTAGTACGGCGGCTCCTGGGTGACGCCACACTGACTGATAAGGATCTGCTGTCGGGAAGATACTGGTTGTAGCCTGGGCAACCACTTTCGGATGGTCCTCCATAATGTCCCGCAGAACGGTGTAAGCAACTCGATTGGTTCCATCCCACGGGGTCCTCCCCTGCAACGCGAACACTCGACGGCACCAGACGTGATCCTGCCCATCATGGCTAGGCACGTCCACCTCCACCGTGTACATATGGCGATCCTCAGACATCTGCACGCGGTGCCAATCGTACTGTGGCTCCTGACCCTCTTGGTATCCCACCGAGTGCAGCACCCTCCAAAGGATGGTAGGCATGCCGAAATCATCTAGGAAGTCCTCCGACCCTTCGGCAGTCCATGGTCCCAACATGTAATTAGGCCTCTTGCCCCCAGTGGACTTACGAGCTGTGCGCTTGGTACGGGCTATCTGTAAGAAGTTTATCCACATAGGTTTTCATTAGCTTAAGAACAACTTTTATTAAGGAAAACGGGACGAATAACATAAGGAAGGAAGCAAGATTAATGCAAAGTTTTATGATCATGATGCATGTGCGCAACATACGTCCTCACTGTCTAACAATCTAACGGCTAGACGGTGGCATACAACTGTGGCAGAACCTCCTGAATTAAGTGGCCCACATGCACCCATCATTGTCTTAAAGACTTCTGGTTGGCGTGCACGAGTTCCAAATGACTCAAGAGATCTGTCGGGTGTCCTCGGGAAACCCGAATCATCCACATTACATTCTTTTCAGGACTTCCCTCATCAAGCATCACAGTATTACAACAGTTTTATGGATAAGATAAATCAGAGTAAAGCGGAAAGAGTATATAAAATAGATCAAAACTTAGGTTTAAAAGTTTACAAACCATAAGTACTTATTACATAAAAGGTTCGGAACTTCATATTACAAATACCACACAAATTGTTGTTACTTGCCCAAGGTCAAACATCAGAGTCATTATCACTCTCCTCCACAAGAGTGAAGAAACATTGACCACCAAAAGGATGATCAATGAACTCACCTGCAACAAAGGTTAACAAACCCTGAGTACAAAAGTACTCAACAAGACTTAACCGTCTAGAAAAGAGGAGAAAACTCAGATATGAAGGCTATAGGGATTCAAGGTAAGGCTTTAGCAAGATCTAAACATTTCTTTTGCATAAAAGCTTACTAATAGTAAAACCTATTTTCAAGTTTTAACTCAAGATTAAATTTCATAACTATACAAAGATTCTCAAACTTTCATAAGCATACCACATCTTTTGTTCTCATCTCATCAAGATTCCATTCATTACTACGGTGCGGGTCAGTGGACTGAGGTTCCATATCCGAGGAAACACGGCGATTCGAATCGTTCAAACCCAGCTGAGGATTCAGTACCACACGACATATGTAGAACTTAATCTTGCATACGTCAACCCTATCTATAGATCCTCCCATACAAGAACGGGTCCAGCGTCACCCGAGAGTACAGTACACCTCGAACCCGACTATCTCATAGCCCCGAGGGTACACGCTACTCCCGCCATCTCTCCACTCCCAGTACGCGGTTATCCGTTCTCAAGTATCGGAATAGCTATAGACGAGGCTTACCACCGCATGTGGGCTGTACTCAAAGGTCTCAATCACAGTAGGCCAACAACGATAAGGTCCTAGGTTGAGTAACCTTACAACAAGACTCCATTCTTGATGTAAGTTACTTTCATTATCATGTTATCTCAAGATTCATGATTTCTATAACATAGCAACCATTTTTTAAAAGCACCTACTATAATGAAGTAGTAAAGCATGACTAAGCATACTAAGCATTTTCATAAAACGGTATCAAGGTTAAGTATTGGAATCATCAAGGTTGGTAATGCATCAAATAGGGTTCACCCAACTCCTATTCACTTAATGCATCATATTAACTCAAGTGATATAAATAACTTTATAAAAATACAAGGATAGGTTTAATGTCCGGGGCTTGCCTTGTTGATTAGCGAAGTCCGGAGATTCTGAAAATCCAGAAAGATCCACACACTCAGGAGAAACCCACTGAGGATCCGGTCCTTCCGAAACGAGATCTACACGTAGAAGTGCATATGCATGATCAATGAGATGCTTATGACATGATCATGGTAAAGATGGAAATTTTCTAAGATGTAGACATTTATTCATACAATCTTTCATCACGGTAAAGTTGCAAATCAACAAAACCAAATTAGCTATTAAACTACATATTATTACTTAAGCAAATTTTATTATCTCTATTAAGCAAGGTTAGGTAACTAAGAAGCAACAAAAGGTCATTAGCATAAAAGAATCCATAACCAGGGAGCAAATCATGCTAATGTTACCCTGGTTGTCAAACAATTCCAAAAGTCACACAAATCCAAAGTGATTAACTATTTCTTTTTATTCTATAAGCCATTTTAATTAGCCCTTTGTTTATACACAAATCATACTTATTCAAATAGAGCTGAAATTAATCATGAAGGTAGATATCAGTGACATAAACTCACATGTCAAATTTCATAATTTTTGGAGAAACACAGAAAATTACATAATTCATCAAAGTTGCATTTATTAATTAAAGTACAGATTTTATTGGCATAGTAAAAGTGGTCCAAACACAAGTTTCATAATTTTTATATTAGCACAGACATGCTATCATCTATCATGTCAAATTTCACAAAAAATAGAGCTATAGAAAAATTATAGAAAAAATAACAAAATTAGCTACTGTGCATAAAGCCATAAAAATAAAAACACCATTCTAGCCCAAACTGGGCTTTCGGCCCAGTCTAGCGCGGCCCAGCGCGCTCGAAAACAGGCCCGGCCTGGCTCCCGCCCACGCGCCTCGGCGCTTTTGCAGAAAAGCCCTTCGGCTTGAACGAAACTAACCCGCAGTCCATGGCGCTATTCACCTGAGTCACGGACTTTGCAACCAACACCCTGTAAAAAGTCGTCTTCGCAAACGGGAGGTCCCCGACCCTGGCCCGAGCGAACGGCGGCGCAGCGAGCGCCGTCGAGCCTTACGCCGGCCAACTCCGGCCAGTAGAGGCCTATCGGACGCGAGCACCAGCACCGGCGAGTCACCCGCGGCCGATAGAGCCCCTAACCCTAAACGCAACTACTCCAGAGAGGTCGGGCCACGCACGGCGGCGGACCGAACCGCGGCGGAGCTGTTCCGGCGAACTCAGGCCGGTAGCAGTAGAACGGAGGGGCTAGGAAGCTTCAGTATCTCACCCTGATGCTGGCCACGTAGTTGGTTCAAGGGGAGGATGAACGGGAAGACGAGGTCCACGGAGCAGTGGCTCGCAGCGGCGAATTCCGGCGAGGCAAGCGATGTTCCGGCGAGACCTGAGCATCAAATGAAAAACCACCAAGCCGATCAGTAACCTAGGGTCAAGACGAAACAGAAACACGAGACAGGGAGAGAAAAGGAGTGCCCGGTTGGGCTGACCACGGTGAGGTCGAGCTCGGCGGTGTTTTTGCCCGGCAGGAAGAAAAACGGCGAGCTCGAACTCTCTGAGGCAATAGAGGTCGAATGGATGGGTTCTGAAGATGCGCAAGGAGGTAGGGAGGTTATAACCGCAGGCAATTAGGATGAGGATGCTTGGGTGCGGTGAATTTGGGATAGAGCTAGGATTGTTCCCGTCGGTGCCCTAGGTGGCAAAACGGCGACGGCGAGGTCCAGAGAAAGCGCCACGACGCGAGGGAGAGTGCCAGCAGCTGCTTGATATCGCCATGAACACGGTTGCGAGCTCATTCGAGAGAGGTCGACGTCCAACACACGAGCAGCAACGATCAAAACCCGGCTTCTCACCGCCATGAACAGGAAACCGAACTTATCCCCCCCCTTCTCCTTTATACCCTTTCGGTTTATATGAAATTACTTCAAATTTTTGAATATAAGTTGAAAATATGCTAAAATATCAAATGCTCAGAATTCAAAACTGAACATCTTTTATTTTTGCAACATATGCAGAATATGCTTAGATTTTGAATTAGGGTTTGCAAATCAAAAGGGGATAATTAGGGCAAAAGGGTATTTTCACAATTGCTTTAGATTTTGAACAAGAACTTGAAAATCTTTAAACATCAAAGTTGATCCTTATCAAAAATGGAGCAACTTTGCTTTTTGAAGCACAATCAAATTCTTTATATATTTTGATTGATAAGAAAGGGGATAAAAATAGGATTTTTGAATTTAATAACATTACTTAAATGAATTCCAACCAAAATTTGAATTATACCTCAATGGTGACTTGAAACATGTTCCAAATACACCTTTGAGACACAATACCAAGATTTGGTAAAGATTCCATTACTTTATTAGAAATTACCATAATACCCTTATATAGCATAAAAGCATTATACACCACAAAGAAAACATAAACTAGGGTTTCAACTTAAACACTCCTTACCACTAAGCACAAGCATAAAGAATAAACTTGTTTTTAGTGAATGCAAAATTAGGTTATCAACTCAAGTGAAATGCTAATGCATATGATGACATGTCAGGTTTTTAGTCTACTTAACACCAGAGTGTTACAACAACGTTCGCTCATAACGTTAACTAGACGTACTATACGTTCGCAAGTTAGCGTACTTGCAAAAGACCATTTCAGCCCTGCCCACAGTATGAATATCATGCATTGCTAAAAGTAAATCTAATACTAACTTAGGTGCACACCCAGTATACGCGTAAGTAGTATATGCACCCATAAAATTGAAATACTCCCGCAATCAATACTTTCACATATACTGATGTGTAACAGGTATACATGCCGGTACCATTCAAGCACACCCCTAGATTGGCGGTTGTCCAATGATGCTCTCACAACTCACTTATTACCTTGGCGTAAAGGCAATTGATCCATACATTACTATTCCAAAGAATAGCACCCATACAATTTCACCCTTGCCGTATGGACGACAGAAACAGCAGAATTTAAATATGATGCACGACCCCTCCCCCGAGTTAGTACATAAATAGCCACCTAAAAACCTACTGGCCAAAAGGACTTGATCACTGGCACACCTTAATCTTTATCAATAAGATTTTTCAATTCCTATTATAGTTTATAAGTTTTAGCAAATAAAATTCTGATTTGAAAATACGATTTTTCAAATACACTCATGAACAGTAACGCCAACCTGCTCCGATGCCAGCTGTGACAGAACTGACCAATTTATACCAGATTAAGCACCGAACCCCCGCTTTCACAAAGATTGACTGGTACTTAAGCTCGTACAAACCCAGTAGTCCGGAAATCCCGAAGGATTTCAAACATTCAACTTTAGCCAAGATCGTAATAGATTAGCGTACATGTCCACAAGGTACATTCAGTTCACACATAGTTCAAATACATCGGAGTTTAACAATTATTACAAACCATAGTTTGGAAATTCAAATCAGAAGCAACATAGTTTTAAAGCATAAGTTCATAGTTCACAATACGGTGCCATTGTCTGGTCAATCCACAAAAGCATCAGGAGAGGATAAGAGATGACCATGCCCATGGTCTAGTCATCACCCGCGACGGGGTAAAGGCAGTTCTCACAATAGCCAAAGAAGCACCGCCCATCTGCAACAACAACGGATAAAACCCTGAGTACAAGAAGGTACTCAGCTCGACTTACCCGCCATAAACCAGAAATAAGGTGACACCAAGGAGTATGCAACGCTATATCTGGTTTGGCCATACTTACCTTTTTGCATAAAAGCATTTTATTATTAAATAATCATCACTAGAGTATTAGCAGTCAATTTTATGTAATCAACCTGATTAACTAGATTTGCACCTAATCTAGAGCAATCACTTGGCGAATTAATCAAGCAAGAGTGACTATTTCATCAATAGCCTTTCAGATTCAGTACCCTAACCATCTTTAATTCCATAAGTTACTATGGTAACACATGCCCAGACAAGTTACTCACTATCCAGGAGCGATGGCGATTATAATCGATTCCTACCCAGCTGGGGATAAAATGTCGCACACTCGCCCGATCACACCTTGCCAGGTAGCCGTCGGCGGCCACTTCAGGAAATTCGAGAACACAACGCGCGGGACGGTCATGGGCCCTTCTACACCGGGGGTTATCTAAATGCCATGTCGCTCAAGCTGAAGGATCGAGAATGCACTAGCAAGGCGACCAGAGGCGGGGTGAATGGGAGCCAACAAAATTTCTCTCGAAACTTTGGCCAAATGTCCCAAGATCAACCCTCGAAAGCTACTACCGAAACCGTGATGCCCACGACCCTTGGAAGAGGGTGGATGATCCCTAGGATCACAGCGAGGCACCACAAAGTGATAGCGAACCAAGCACAAAAAGCTTCGGCACAAGTTGGACCCTTGAGAACCGAGTCCCGAACATAGATAGACGACTACGTCGAGAAATCCCCAAATACTGATGCTAACAAGTAGCAAAGATACCTAGAGAGGTTCATTGGTCAACTACAAGGCTAAACGAGAAGTCCGAAAGCTAAGCGCGGAAGCCGGGAGAGCAAACGCGCAAAACCGGAAGCTTCAGCAGGATCCCGGACTGTCCGCCGGTACGGTCGCGGACTGTCTGCCCAGTGGCGGACTGTCCGGGCTCAGGTCGCGGACTGTCCGCCGGCCAAAAGAGCAAAATCGCAGTGCTGCTGATGTCTTGCTGGACGTCTTCCGGACTGTCCGCAAAAACCAACGGCGGACTGTCCGCCGGTCAAAAACCAAAACAGCAAAGCTGCTGAACAGTCCCTGAATGACTCTCGGACTGTCCGTGAGTTCCTTCGGCGGAAATAATCTCCTTTCAAAAATGAACAAGTTGATTCAAACGGATTTCGCAAAGGCGCAGTAGGGAGAGAGATCGAGTGACGGGAAAATCGCGGAGAAACGAAGAACGCGAAGAACACGAACAAAACGCGAATCAACACATCGATCTGCAACCGTGTGGCTACCACACGCTACAACAGTGAGGTTACGACCTCACTTCCTCAAAATCTCCAGTACATAGAGGTATGGTTCTCTGCGGATCTCAGCTAGCTACAGCAGGGGATTGGGAGAGCAGGAAACCCTAGAAGCAAAGAGCAAATGACTGAGATAGATGGGGAGGTGGGTGTCTCCCCCTACTTATTCTAATTCTAACTATTCCTAATTCCCACTCTACCCCTAACTACTTACAGAGCGAACCAGCTAAACCCTATGGTTATTCTAGACCAACTCGATGGTAGGTGGATCCGACGGCCACGCCCGCACAATTCGTAGCGTTGCTTCGACGCAACCTCCCGATTGCCGCCACGTGCCGCCACCGCTCTGCCGTCCTTTTCCTGGACGTCGGACCCCCGGTTTTGTGGCCCAAACAGGGAAACCGGCTTTCACAGCCAACCCCCGGTTTTGAGGCCCAAACCGGGAAACTAGCCCACCAACGCCTGAGTTTTGTGGCCCAAACTCAGCAAACCCGCAGCACCCAGGTTTTGAGGCCCAAACCTGGAAACCGTCCTCAGCCCGAGTTTTGTGGCCAAACTCGGAAACCATCCGCGCCCAGGTTTTGAGGCCCAAACCTGGAAACCGTCCACCCGATGGTTTTTCTCTGGCTCTACCCCCAAACCAAAGCTGTAGAGGGTCTGCACCGCCCGTGCACCCCGTCCACCGACACGTGTCCCCAAGTCCACGACTTAGGCAACACATGACCGCAAGTCTTCGCTCGTCGCTGTTCCAGGCTGTCAGCCACTACAGCTGATCCTTGGGCCACATGTCCCTCAGTCCAAGCCTCACGTCCGCCCTTCACCACTCTCGGTCCATCGGCACGGCACGTCTCTACTTGACCTTCACCTTGCCTCTGATCACTGTATCCGTGCTCGACACCTGCACAACACAAGCCAAAGAACATGCGCATCATCCCAGTTGACAATCACTCATCACTTAGAGACTCGGCATACACCGATGTATCCGCAATCTCCCCCTTGATGAGTGCATTGTCAACTACCAACACAAATCATAATGGAAGTAGAAGGAGGAAGAAGGGGAAGAGAGAACTCGACCAAATGACCCAAAAGCATAGCAAAGCCGAAGAAGGTCAAGTGGAAAGAGCAAGACCACTTGGTCCCCAAAGACATGGGCAACGGCTCCACGCAACCAAGCAAAGCAAAGCTAGCCCTCAAGAAGAGGTAGAACAGGCTCAACACCGCTAGCAAATACCAATTTGAAAAAGCGAAGCAAAATGCTAGTCCCTCAAGATAGAGGCACAGAGGCTCAACACAACTAGCAAGAAAGCTCGATACCAAAACCTTACGGTCAAACTCCCCCTCGAATAGTGCACACAACTAAAACGCTCCCCCTTAGTTGGACTCAAGGAAGCATAAGATTTGCAAATTCTCCCCCTTAGTTGAAAATGCACCATCAAGCAAGAGGAACCGAAAGCAATTTTCTCCCCCTCTGAAACTGCACCATCAAAAGTGCCAACCAGAGAAGTTCTCCTACCAACAAGAGAAGTTCTCGCCCTTCCAAAATGCATATGTGTCAAAATGCAAGTTAGCAGCTTCAGGAATATAGTCAAGACAATGTAAAGATGCTCTGCACAGTATAACTCCAATGACTCAGCATCATCCACAAAATGCTAGCAAAGGCTCAGACTGATCACTATATACGAAATATGAACATGAAAGCACAGTGAGCAGTTTTTAGCCAAAAAAATAGTCACCATCAAAATAGCACTACACATGTATAGACAGGAATCCGAACAAGTGCTAAGCATGTATACTAGGTGAACTACCCTTAGCAAAGTTCAAACATCTTGCTATAGAATGAAGCATACACTTGTGATTTCAGTTGTAAATCGGAGTTGCAGCGGTGAAATAACACAAGTTCAGAAGTTTAGCAGATGTTTGCGAGAGGTTGAAAGCTTGTTATTGCCTAACTTTTCAACCGAGCGAAGCCTATGCAAAATGCAATCAGAAGCTTAAAGCGTCGGTTTCGGTCATACACTACACGACTCGAGTTTAACTCAAATGTGCAATGAGAAACAGTCTCGATACCGTGATGTGTTGACAAGCAGTCCCATCTCGATCTTTTCAGTTCACTAAAACTTGGTTCAAAATTATTGACAAAATATGAACAAACCAAGCAAGTGAGAGACTCAGAACTAGAGACATAGCAACCTAGCATATATGAAAAGCACGAGTGAACTCAACACATCCTACACATGCTAGTTGCATATCTCAATGGTGAACATTTTTCGTTTTTAAGTTTGTTAAGCAGGTTCACCATTCAAAAATAGCTCAGCTCACAACATGTACCAGTGATCAGAAAGAGCATAAGCCACACGCATCATCATAAGTATCGGGGCATACTACATAGAGCATAGTTACATTCTCATGATTATATATATGAAGCTCAGAATGTAAATGCGTATGCTAAAATGCAGAAGAAAACAAAAAACAAAGACAAACAAAAAAGAGTCAGTCTATCGTACAAGAACCAAAATGTTTCCCCCATCTAAAAGGGGAAACACACACCAAGCTCACCTCTCAACCGATTAAAGGTTGATTGGTCCAAAGGCTTGGTGAAAATATCAGCCAACTAATGATGAGTATCGACATGGCGAAGGTCGATATCACCCTTCTCATAGTGGTCTCGCAGAAAATGAAAGTGCACATCAATGTGTTTGGTCTTCGAGTGAAGCTCGGGGTTCTTAGCAACGCTAATAGCACTCGTGTTGTCACAACGCAAAGGAACGCGAGAAAAGCTCACACCAAAATCACGCAATGTGGCCATCATCCAGAGTAACTGGGAACAGCAGCTAGCCGCAGCAACATACTCATCCTCCGTGGTAGACTGGGCGACACTAGACTGCTTGCGAGAAGACCACGATACAAGAGAAGAACCAATAAACCGGCAAGTCCTAGAAGTGGACTTGCGATCAATACGGCAACCAGCAAAATCGGCATCGGAATAACCGCAAAGTGAGAGGGTGGAGGAAGCAGAATACCAAATCCCAAATTCTGGAGTGAAGGATAAGTACCTCATTATGCGCTTGACCGCCTGACGGTGAGAATTGTGCGGCGACGACTGAAATCGCGCGCACAGACACACCGCGAACTGGATGTCCGGGCGTGTCGCCGTCAGGAAGAGCAGCGATCTGATCATACTCCGGTACTCCTTCTGGTCCACTGCTTCTCCCTCCTTGTCCGCATCCAGGGCCGTCGTGGTCGACATGGGTGTTGGAAGAGGCTTGGCCTCACCCATATCGAATTTCTTTAGAATGTCCCGGGTGTACTTGCCCTGGTGCACGAACGTCCCTTCCCGGGATTGCTTGATTTGCAACCCGAGGAAAAACATCAACTCTCCCATCATCATCATCTCAAATTCCCTGCTCATTGTATGTGCAAACTTGGCAACCAAAGCGTGAGAAGAACCACCAAAAATGATATCATCCACGTAAATCTGGACCAAGAGTGAGTCATTGCCTTGCTTGAGGAGAAAAAGCGTTTTATCCGGACATCCCATTTTAAAACTCTTAGCAAGCAAAAAGGTTTTCAACCTATCATACCAGGCTCTAGGGGCTTGTTTCAAACCATATAAAGCTTTTTGGAGTTTGAAAACATGGTTTGGGAACTTGGGATTTTCAAAACCGGGGGGTTGTTCAACATAAACCTCTTCTTCTATGTAGCCGTTTAAGAAGACACTCTTGACATCCATTTGAAAAAAGTTTGAAACCTTTGGATGTTGCAAAAGCCAAGAGTATCCTAATAGCCTCCAAATGAGCTACAGGAGCAAACGTCTCCTCATAGTCTACCCCCTCCTTCTGACTATAGCCCTTCGCTACAAGCCTGGCCTTGTTTCTAACAACGTGGCCATCCTCTCCTTCCTTGTTTTTGAAAACCCATTTTGTCCGAATAGGCTTACAGTCTGGAGGAGGTGGAACTAAAACCCAAACCCGATTTCGCTCAAAGTTCTCTAACACCTCATGCATGGCATTGACCCAATCCGGATCCGTCAAAGCGTGTCCAACATCTCGGGGCTCAAAATCAGCAACAAAAGCAGAATGAGCAAAGTGAGAGATTTGAGACCTGGACCGAGTGACCCGTTCATCAATGTTGCCGATCATCTGCTGAGGGTGGTGTTGGCGCTGGATGTGTCGTGGCGCCTCCCGTGCTGAGGTGATCTCCCCCTCAACAGCAGCTGGTGCCTCCCCGAGTACAAAAGGTACCGCTCGGGGTGGCGGATCCCACGGCCCCCAGGAAGAAGAAGTGTCGGGGCCGTGAGTCATCGTAGAAGCCGCTCTTAGCGGCATAGCAGGTGGAGGGGGTGCTGGATCATCCATACCTTCAGCACCCTCATCCTCGTCATCAAAAAGAGGCTCACCAACATCATGATCACCTGCACGCTCAAAACGAGAAGAAGGACAAACCATGGTCTCATCGAAGGTGACATCAGATGTCTCCATGACTCGGTTAGTGTCAAGGTTAAGTACACGATAAGCTCGAGTGTGAGTGCCAAACCAAAGATGTAGAGGGGATGCACCGCCCGTGCACCCCGTCCACCGACACGTGTCCCCAAGTCCACGACAGAGACAACACATGACCGCAAGTCTTCGCTCGTCACTGTCCCAGGCTGTCAGCCCCCATAGCTGATCCTCGGGCCACCGGTCCCTCAGTCCAAGCCTCACGTCCGCCCTTCGCCGCTCTCGGTCCATCGGCACGGCACGTCTCTACTTGACCTTCACCTTGCCTCTGATTACTGTATCCGTGCTCGACACCTGCACAACACAAGCCAAAGAACATGCGCATCATCCCAGTTGACAATCACTCATCACTCAAAGACTCGGCATACACCCATGTATCCGCACAAGCTATAACTGCCCATGGTCATGCCAGGTCAATCAGGCCCCACCTGTCCACGGACCATGCCAGGTTGCTCAGAATAGTTGCCCACGGTACATATAAGGCCCTGGGTGTTAGGCGTCAGCATCTCCATCACCGGCTCGAATAGCCTTACTCGGCTTCACGGGAGGTACTCCGACCTACTCCGTTAAGTGATTGACGCGTTCAAAATGACTGACGTGTGCCTTCGTCGGGTCCTAAGCGACCCAGACGGGAGACTACTAGCACACAGAACCCATGTTCTGCTGCTCCTACATCCCGCCCGGTCTTAGATTAATCATCACATGGTTATCTCCATGATAGCACCATACTAGTCATGATCAATATCCACCTATATGCGGGAGATAGGAAATCACCCGACTTTTACCGGTCTAAGCAGACTAAGCATAAACGAGCCTAGACTTAACAGGGATATCAAGATAATAATTGCAGGTGGACAAGGATAAGTAAGTAATGCATCAACGGTATCACTCAACTCCTATAACCTAATGCAACAAACATATCAGGTTAATTTTGTAATTGTATTTGCAAACTATAGGAGTGGGATGCACCGGGGCTTGCCTCTTTCAAAGTCGGAGGGTCGATGATCGCGGCACTCAGGCAGGTCCTCGACGTCTCCTTCTTTGGTCCTCTCGTCCTGGGTCTCCTCCGGACACGGCTCCTCCGGTGGCTGCGGGTTCTGGACCTCCACTACCGATCCTGTATGATGCATAACACACATGAATATATAACGAATGCACACGGGATGCATTGCGATGCAACATAGAACAAGATAACTCAGGAGATAAGCACATGTCATCTACTTCATTTTCTTCAACAAGGTAGTCAACATCATCCTATTATCACTTAACTACTTGCTACCACTTAAACATTTTATTTAGCCTAGAACAGCAACCCTTAGATAACAACTTCAGAAAAATCTACAGAAATTACTGGAAGCTGACAACATGCAATCTAGTCCCCTATCCAAATTTCAAGCCATTTCGACTTAAAGTCTATTCTCCAAGAAAAAGACAAATATTAACATGAAAACGTGCTTTGAACTACACACCCTAGCAAAAAGTGTCAAACAATAGATTTCCCATTTTTTTACTGAACTTCTTAGCACAAGAGCAGTGTACAAAAATTCTCAGGTTCAAACTCCTCATATTTTAATTACTACAAATTAAACAAAAAAATTGCATTTAATCACTTTAATTGCTACTGCCAAAATATTACACAGAACAACCTCATATTATATTTTTCCCAGAAACTATTCATCAACACAAACCTAACAAAACAAAAATCATATTTTTCGGAGCAATACACAATTTATTATGCATTTAACAAGATTTTAGCCTAAACATAAATTAAATACAACTGCACATAACTTTATCACAAATTGGACATATTATATTTTTCATGCATAGAACTCATCAAAACAAACTTAACAAAACTTATTTCACCTTTTTAGCAATTACAGAACTCAAGATATCAATTAAACAAACTCTACAAACATTTCTGAAAACTATTTAAACAAAACCCTTTAAAAACCCTTCAGGCTAAATTGCTACACGCACCCACACTACTGCACCCAAGCCACTGACAACTGGGACCCAAGCAACTGACTGGCGGGTCCCCAAGTCAAACCGGCCCCACATGTCATACACACAGAGCAGAGGCCGACGTTGACCATGGCGATGCTCGCCGTTGGCGGCTCCTCCGGCGAAACGGACACCACCGGCGGACTCCCCTCGACCTTCCGCACTCGACGACACCACTAAAAGGCCTAGCGCACTAACGGAGCAAGCTTCGCCAGCGAGAATGGCGGCCACGGCGGCGGAAGCTCGCCACGCCGGCCATCTCCGGCCTTTCCGAAGCAAACCGACGACCATCTCTCACTCCTCAAACTCTAGCGAACCCTAATCGAAGCAAAGACACTAGGGGTGCCATGACAAACGTCCGAGACCGCGGCCCGTCGTCCATGGCGAACAGAGCCGGCGGCGGACGGCGACGTACGGCCACTACCAAACCCTAATCGGCCAAACCAACACCTCCAACGTCTCCTATGGGCCAAGGCGACTCGCGAACGCTAGCTAGGACGAACGGACGACCTCGAAAAGGGGGTTGGCCACGGCGGACCGAGCTCACCGGCCATGGCGGACACGGCGGACGCGTGCTCCGCGGCTTACCCAGGGGCTTTCGGCGCGAGCTAGCTAGGGCAGGAGGTGGAGCGGGTCACGGCGACTTGGTTTGGCAGGATGGTTGGGGTGGAAACCACAGCGGAGCAGCGAGAAACGCCGGCGGACTCGCGGCGGCGCTTACCTTGCTCGGGCGACGGTGAGAGCGAGAGGGGACAGAGCGGAGGGAGTGGAGTGGCTTGGCTGTGCAAGTGCAGGCGGGCGGGCCTTGTGCTCGCCACGCCGCGCGCGGACGCGGGCTCGCCAGGCGTCGGGTGCCATGCGGCGGCCAAGCTCTGTGGCCGGTCGGCCACGACCACGGCGTCGTTCGGCTGAAACGGCCGTTTCAGTCGGCCGATTAGCGCCTGACAGCGCGTTTTCAAACGCGATTAACTCGCTAACCACTCGATGAAACGCCACACCGTTTGATCCTTTGGTTAGAGCTATATGCCGACTACAACTTTGGTAATAAGATCAAGCTTTGGTTCGGCCTGGATTGCTCTCAAGAAAGCTCCAAAGATCACCAGGCGAAACTGTTTCGGCAGTCGGGACTTAGAAGAATTTTTCTAAGTCAAAACTCCCCCATTTTTGCCTTGTGGGTCCTAAAACACCTTGTTAAACCCATTTTCATGAGTTGGTCCTAAAACAACTTTTGTTCTACTCTAAAAACTACACACTTTTGATTAAGGGCCCACAGCCATGCAAAGCTTCTATCTAGGACGTCTTAGTTAGTCAAACAAAAGAACTCCTAGGGCTCTATTAAGGCAACTAGGGTTAGAGGCTTGTTTAGCCAAAGTGACCAACATAAACCTAGCTTCATTTTGACTCCTCAGCAAGGTTAAACTACTTAGGAGACTCCAACACTCCAAAAACAAGTCAATCAAACATCACACTAGGTACCACAGTAAAAACCATCACATGAAATGACACTTTATATAAAGAATGTAACAAGTGATGATGCTTTATGCTCATGAGATGTCAAGTTATGCATTTAGGGTTGCTTAACACCAAGGGTGTTACATGGTTTCCAGGTTTCGGCCTCAAAACTGGGGGTTGGTCGTGAAGACAGGTTTCCTGGTTTCGGCCTCAGAACCGGGGGCGAGGTCCGTGAAAAGGACAAACAGAGCGGTGGTGGCACGTTGCGGCAATCGGTGAGGTTGCATCGAGGCAACGCTACCAGTTGTGCAGGCGTGGCCGTCGGATCAGCATCTACTTCGAGTTGGTCCAGAATAACCTTAGGGTTTAGCTGGTTCGCTTTGTAATTAGTAGGGGTAGAGTGGGAACTAGAATTAGGATAAGTAGGGGGAGACACCCACCTCCCAAACTATCTTAGTCATTTGCCATTCTCCACTTAGGGTTTTCCTGCTCTCCCAATCCCCTGTTGTAGCTATTGAGATCCGCAGAGAACCATACCTCTATGTTCATGAGATTTTGAGGAAGTGAGACCGTAATCTCACTGTTGTAGCGTGTGGTAGCCACACGGTTGCAAATTCATGGTGTGATTCGTGTTTTGATTTTGTTCTTTGCGTTCTTCGTTCTCCACGTTTTTCCTGTCACTCGATCTCCCTCTCTACTGCGTCTTTTTGAAATCCACTTGAATCAACTTGTTCTTTATAGTGAGGAGAACATTTCCACCGAAGGAATTCATCTCTACCCTCATGAACAAGTAGATCGGGTCTATTCAATTTTCGTGGCGCTTTTTCCGTTCATACTCCTTCCCTTTTGAATTCCCGTTGATTGAGTTGATTTGAGTGGATGATTTCTTGGGGATAGTCTCCTAACTACCTCGTGATCATCTTCTCCAAGTTTGGGAACAAGGGATTTTGATTTGGATCGGATTTGGGGAGATTTGGGAGAGAGGCCATCAAGATCGCCCTCTCTGGTCGGTCGCGGACAGTCCGCCACCTGACCGGCGGACAGTCCGTCCATCAGGATTGAGCCAGATCAGTGGCTGCAGGTCTTGGCCATTTTGCCTCAGTTTGACCGGCGGACAGTCCGCTGTTGTGATCCGCGGACAGTCCGGGATCACACTAGGGTTGTTCAGCAACTGTGCTGTTTGGTGATTTTTGTCGGTGGACAGTCCGCCAGTGGACCGCGGACAGTCCGCCCCTGCCACGGACAGTCCGGGACTGGGAGTCCGGACAGTCCGGGATTTGGCTGAGTGTTGCGGTTTAATACGTTTGCTCTTCCGACTTTTCCGCTTGGTTTCCGGACTTCTCGTTTGGCCCTAGAGTTGACCAAGTAACCTCTCTAGGTATCTTTGCTACTTGTTAGCATAGGTATTTAGAGATTTCTCGACGTAGCTCTCTATCTACGTTCGGGAATTGGATTTTGGGGTCGAACTTGAGCCGGTCCTTTTGGTGTTTGGTTCGTTCTTGCTTTGTGGTGCCTCGCTGTGATCCTAGGGATCATCCACCCTCTTCCAAGGGTCGTGGGCATCATGTTTTGGTAAAAGCTTTCAGGGGTTGATTTTTGGGACAAAGGCCGAAGTTTTGAGAGAAATTTTTAGGCTCCCATTCACCCGCCCTCTGGTCGCCTTGCTTTTGCATTCTCGGTCCTTCAGGTGCGTACCTTCGGGGTCGAGTAGCTATTGACATAGCAAAGGTAATCCGGAGGGGTGTGCTCTTGAGAACTCATAAAGATAAGAACCCGGAGTGGTTCGATATCCAATATGAGAAGTTGCCCTTCTACTGTTTGGCGTGTGGGATCATAGGCCACTCTAAGTTAGAATGTGGTGAACCGGTGTTGAGGGATGAGGCGAGGCGTCTGCCGTATGACTTACGACTGAGAGCTCCATAAGTGAAGAGGAAGAAAATTCAGAGTTTCTCTAATGCAGCTGTTGATTCTTTTGGAAGTGGTGGTACTTCTACAGGCTCGAGAGCTTCAAAGGTTTCAGCATCAAAATCTGATGAGCACCGTTCGCGAGAATCTAGAATGGATGGAGAGGATGGGGAGGAGGCGAAGATCTCCTCACCCGTGAAGCAGCAGGGAACAAGGAGTGCGGCCCCAAAGGCGATGCAGAATTTTGACACTCGTCGAGATCTGTTTGGTGGTCAGGAGATAGATGGTTCGACTAAAATCCGCAAGAGGAAGTCAAAGGGGCCTGCTTCCTCAGTTACCCCGGACCTGAACCTGCCACCAGATGGTACGCTAATGGTGGTGCCTAGCGGTCTGGTGAACTCGAGAGTTAGCCAATTGGTCAGACAATCTGTGGAGTTGGACGAGGAGAATGCAGATGACCTGACGAAGAAGCAAACAAGGTTCTCAAATCAATCTGATGCAAGATCCGCGGCGGCCACAAGAAGTGGCCCCCGCCGGGCACAATGAAAATCTTATGTCTGAACTGTTGGTGCTTGGGGCAGCGACCGACAGTTCAAGAGTTAAAAATCCTCATCCAGGAGCACCAGCCTCTGTTGGTGTTTCTGTCAAAAACTCGTTTGTTCTATAACAGTGTTGAGGGCTTGAAGAGATCCTTGGGCTTCCCGAATGGCATTGGTGTGGGGAGTTTTGGACGTGGGGGGGGGTTTAGCTCTCCTATGGTCTGATGCGATCAATGTGAAGTTGCAAACCTACGACAAACTTCACATTGATGTGATGGTGGTGGATCAGGTGTCGGGGGAAGATTTGTGGAGGTTCACTGGCTTCTATGGTGAATCAAGGGAGAACAGATTCAGGAGCTGGGATTGTTTCCTGCTCTTTGCACTTAGGGTTTCCTGCTCTCTCAATCCCCTGCTGTAGCTAGCTGAGATCCGCAGAGAACCATACCTCTGTGTACTGGAGATTTTGAGGAAGTGAGGTCGTAACCTCACTGTTGTAGCGTGTGGTAGCCACACGGTTGCAGATCGATGTGTTGATTCGCGTTTTGGTTCATGTTCTTCGCGTTCTTCTTTTCTCCGCGTTTTCCCATCGCTCGATCTCTCCCTACACTGCGTCTTTGCGAAATCCGTTTGAATCATCTTGTTCGTATTTGAAAGGAGATCATTTCCACCGAAGGAATTTATCTAACTCCTTACGAACAAGTAGATCGGGTTGATTTTGTTTTCGTGACGCTTTTCGGTTCATCCTCCTCCCCTTTTTGATTTCCCGATGTTTGAGTTGTTTTGAGCGGATGATTTCTTGGGGATAGTCTCCTAACTACTCCGTGATCATCCACTCCAAGTTTGGGAACGTGGGGTTTTGGTTTGAATCGATTTGGAGGAGATTTGGGTGAAGGGCAACCAAAATCACCATCACTGGGTGTTGGCGGACAGTCCGCCACCCCAGGCGCGGACAGTCCGCGCGTCGGGGACGAGCCAGACCAGTGGCTGTGTTCTTCGGCTGACTTGGCTTTGACTGACCGGCGGACAGTCCGCAGTTCAAAGCCGCGGACAGTCCGGGAACGTCCAGGGAGGTTCCAGCAGAGTTGCTGTTTCTCGTGTTTGGCCGGCGGACAGTCCGCCATCCCCTCGCGGACAGTCCGCAGTAGGGGCGGACAGTCCGGGACCCCAGGGCCAGACAGTCCGCGCATTGGCTGAAGCCTTCGGTTTTGTGCGTTTGCTCTCCCGGCTTCATCGCTTTGTTTCCGGACTTCTCGTTTGGCCCTAGACTTGATCAAGGAACCTTTCTAGGTATCTTTGCTACTTGTTAGCATAGGTATTTAGGAGTTTCTCGACGTAGCCATCTATCTACGTTCGGGACTTGGTTTTTGGGGTCGAATTTGTTCCTGTGCTTTTGCCGTTTGGTTTGCTATCGCTTTGTGGTGCCTCGTTGTGATCATAGGGATCATCCACCCTCTTCTAAGGGTCGTGGGCATCATGTTCTTGGTCGTAGCTTTTGGGGGTTGATTTTGGGACAATAGGCCAAAGTTTCGAGAGAAATTTTTGAGCTCCCATTCACCCCCCTCTGGTCGCCTTGCTAGTGCTTTCTCGGTCCTTCAATTGGTATCAGAGCGGGTTAAGGATCTTCCACCTTAACCGGTTCCAGATCTACAGAAGGCGACATGGATCGCGGCGTGGGCAAACTGCCGTTTTTCGATGGGACGAACTATGCGTATTGGAAGATACGCATGTCGGCCTATCTGCAGAGTTTGGGTGCTTCTATTTGGGATATTTGCAACTCTGCCGATTACGTTGTCTTGGCTGCTCTTGTGACTCAGCATCAGATCGATGAGCATGACGCCAATAGCCGAGCATGTAATGGTCTTTTCTCATGCTTGAGCATGAGTGAGTTTGATCGCGTTTCTCACCTCGCTACGACTCGGGAGATTTGGGCCACCCTCATGCGTTTCCATGAGGGAACCTCTCAAGTCAAAACCCGACTCTACGAGTCGTTCAAGCGAGAGTATGAGAACTTTTGACATATGCCTGGCGAGAGCATAGAATGTTTATTCGCTCGCTTTCAGGTGATTGTCAACACGACGAGGGCTAACAAGGAGCTATTGCCTTTCAACGATCATGAGAGGGCTTTGATGCTTTTACATACTCTTGATCGGTCGGTGTGGCATTCCAAAGTTCAGGCGATCATCGAATCACCTAACTATGAGACCCTCACGTGCGACGAGCTCTTCAGTAAGCTCAAGTCCAGTGAGATCGATGCCATGGCGAGGGCTTCTTATGAAAATCCTTCTGGCCCGTCGATGGCTTTGCTTTCTGGCTCTTCTGCTAACCCCTCTAGAGGCTTTGCCACTCTCTTCTTTCTGTCACAGAGGAGCAGTTGGAGTCTTTGGGAGACAACGAGTTGGCTTTGCTTGCCAATCGGTTCTCGCGGTTTCACAACAACCGCATGAACCATCGCCGCGAAGGAGGACGCTCGGGATGCTACGAGTGCGGCAACCCCGATCACTTCATCGCCAACTGTCCCAAGAAGAACAAGCATTCTGGGAAGGGCGATCATGGGCACAAGTACGACTCCGGCAAGCGCAAGGAGAAGTACGTCCTCACGAGGCACAAGCGGAAGGGCGGCTTCAACAAGGAGTACATCAAGACCAAGTACTTGGAGAAGGCCCAGGCTGAGCAGTGTGCTTTCTTCGCAACGCTCAGCGACGTCGACGACTCGGACGACGACTCCGCTTCCTCAAGCGACGACGAGTCCGAGAAGAAGAAGAGGATTGAGGACAAGCTCAACGGCCTCTGCTTCTAGGCCGACGACGACGGCCTCTACACCATGGCCCTCGGCAAGGAGGTCGGTGGCGACACTCCTCGGAACGACGACGACGACGACACCTCCCAGGTATCTCTGACCCCCGATGAGCTTTCTGCTGAGGTCGAGAAGCTTACTGCCACGCTCCTTAGTCAGGATAAGTTGCTTAGGCGTGCCGCTAGAGAGCGCAAGGAGTTTAGGCAGAAGTGGGAGGACACCGTGAGGGAGCTTGAGTTCGCTAAGTCCACCATGATCGTTTCTGAGGAGGTGGAGTGCGAGATGTGCACCACGCACATGACTGACCTTCTCACTTTGAGAGGTAAGTATGCTGCGTTGGTAGGAGAGGTGGATGAGCTCCAGGCTAGACCCATGCTGTTGGGTGCGTGCAAGACTTGTCCTGTCTTGCAATCTGAGTTGGCAGAGAAGAATGCCAAGATTGTGTCTCTTGAAGAGGCCAACTCAGGTAGCACATGTGTGGCTAGGTGTGTTCTTTGTGAGGGTTTAGAGATGGAGATTGCGAACGTGAAGCATGACAAGATGCAAACCGAGGAAGAAAACACATACCTTCGGACCATCTTGTCATGGGTGTATAGTGGTGAGCCGCAGCTCGGGATGATGATCTCCCAATTCAAGCGAGCTGCTGGAGGTCCTGGTGTAGGTTTTGCTCCGGGTGTTGATCTTTCTGCTTTTGGGAAGATTGGAGAGTCGAGTGGTCTGAACCCATGTGAGAAGCCCAACTCCACCACTACTCCCAAACTTACCAAGCTTCCACCCAAAGAGCCTCTCAAGCCTAACACCAAGGATGGGGTCTTTGTTGAGCCTCCGAGAGCTCCACCCAAGAAACAATAATGGGCTCCCAAACCAAACCACATCAAGAACAAGCTTGACACCATGCCACCCATCCAGGAGGAGCTTATGCCACAGAAAGGCAAAGTGATCCACACCCACTACCGTGAGTACCAACAACCCCCTATGAGAGCAGTGAGGTACAATTGTGAGCACTGTGGGAGAGATGGACACTTGAGTGAGTTCTGCTTTCGGCGCAAGAGAGAGGCGCGTCGTACCAGAGAGATGAACAATGTGGACATGTACCATCCTTTCCATGATGTACATGCACCAAATGTTCAGAGACGTGTTTCTAGGCCTAGAGGTCCAGAACCTCAAGTTCCTAGGCCTAGGCAGAGGAGAGCTCCGAGAAGAGATGCTAGGCCTAGAGGTGCAGTGCCTCAAGTTCCTAGGCCTAGGCCTCGTAGAGAGCGTGCCCGGCGGGAGCCTGCTGTTGTAGGCTATGGACCCCGTGGCGGTGGCTTTGTAGTTGAGCGTTTTCCCCCACCGCGTTTTGAGTATCGCGATGGATGCTCCTCCGTTAGCGGACCATGTCTTTCTAAACGTGGTGACCGCTTCCTCCGTAGGTGTGCTAGGAATGGTTTTTCTGCTGACCGTTCTTTTGAGCAGCCGGCCCAACACTGGTATTCACCTTACTTCACTAACCCCAGTGTTGGCCCGTATGCTCACCCTATGTCTTTTTATTGATGTAGGTAAAACGATTGGAGAACGTTTGGTTGGTGGATTCCGGGTGTTCGAGGCACATGATCGGAAACGCCAAGTGGTTCTCCAGTCTTAGTCCGGTCGCAAGAAAGGAGTATATCACCTTCGGCGACAATAGCAAAGGTAAGGTGCTGTCTCGTGGGTCTGTGCGAGTTAATGAGCACTTTGTGTTGCGCGATATTGCTCTTGTTTCTAACTTGCATTTTAACCTTCTTTCTATTTCGCAACTCTTTGACGACGACTATGAGATTCATTTTAAACCGAATCTCAGTCGTATTTTGGATCCTCAGGGCAATCTTGTATGTGTGATTTCGCCCTTTGGAAAAGTCTTTCGTGCGGATTTCTCGGAGTCTTTTGGCATTTCTCGTTGTCTTGTGGCTGGACCTTCTTCTTCTGATCTTTGGAAGTGGCATAGGAGACTTGGAGATTTGAGCTTCGACTTGCTTGCAAGGCTTAGTTCACTTGGCCTAATCCGAGGATCGCCCAAGATGCATATGGAGAAGGATCTTGTTTGCCACTCTTGTAGACATGGGAAGATGGTTGCCGCTCCCCACCATCCAGTGACTCAGGTCATGACCAAGCGCCCTGGAGAGCTTTTGTACATGGACCTTGTTGGTCCGGCTCAGGTGAGCTCAGTTGTGGGGAAGTGGTATGTGCTTGTTGTTGTTGATGACTTTTCGAGATATTCGTGGGTCTTCTTTTTAGCTGAGAAGACCGAGACTTTCTCCTTTGCTCGCAATCTGATTTTGCGTCTTCAGAACGAGTTCCCTTTGAACTCGATGCGAGCTATTAGGAGTGATAATGGTTTCGAATTCAAGAATTTGGATTTTGAGAAGTTTTGTAACTCTTTGGGTTTAGAGTATCAGTTTTCTTCCCCCTACACACCCCCTCAGAATGGTGTTGTAGAAAGGAAGAATTGGACCGTTGTAGAGATGGCCAGGACGATGCTCGATGAGCATAGGACTCCTAGGCGATATTGGGCCGAAGCCATGAGCACTGCATGCTACATTTCCAATCGCATTTTTCTCCGAGCTTTCTTGAAAAAGACTTCTTATGAGTTGCATTTTGGAAAACTGCCCAAGGTGAGTTATTTTAGAGTTTTTGGTTGCCACTGTTTTATACTCAAAAAGGGCAACTTGGACAAGTTTGAGTCTCGTTCTTCTGACGGTGTGTTTTTGGGTTATGGCACTCACACTCGAGCTTATCGTGTACTTAACCTTGACACTAACCGAGTCAAGGAGACATCTGATGTCACCTTCGACGACACCATGGTTTGCCCTTCTTCTCGCTTTGAGCGTGTAGGTGATCACGAGGTTGGCGAGCCTCTTTTCGATGATGAAGAAGAAGGTGCTGAAGGGATAGATGACCCAGCACCTCCTCCACCTACTGTGCCGCCAAGAGCGGCTGCTACGATGACTCACGGCCCCGACACTTCTTCTTCCTGGGGGCCGTGGGATGCGCCACTTCGAGCGGTACCCTTTGTACCCGAGGAGGCACCAGCTGCTGTTGAGGGGGAGGCCACTTCGGCAAGGGAGGCGCCACGACACATTCAGCGCCAGCACCCGCCTCAGCAGATGATCGGCAGCATCGACGAACGCATCACCCGGTCAAGGCAATTCTCTCACTTTGCTCATTTTGCATTCGTTGCTGATTTTGAACCCCAGGATGTTGGACACGCTTTGACAGATCCGGATTGGGTCAATGCCATGCATGAGGAGCTTGAGAACTTTGAGAGGAATCGGGTTTGGGTTCTAGTGTCTCCACCTTCTGAGTGTCACCCAATTGGGACAAAATGGGTTTTCAAAAACAAACAGGGAGAAGATGGCCATGTTGTGAGAAACAAGGCCAGACTCGTAGCCCAGGGATATAGTCAGAAGGAGGGGATAGACTATGAGGAGATGTTTGCTCCTGTAGCTCGTTTGGAGGCAATTAGGATACTTTTGGCTTTTGCTACATCCAAAGGTTTCAAACTTTTTCAAATGGATGTCAAGAGTGCCTTCTTAAACGGCTACATAGAAGAGGAGGTGTATGTAAGACAACCCCCCGGTTTCAAAAATCCCAAGTTTCCAAACCATGTCTTTAAACTTCACAAAGCTTTGTATGGTTTGAAACAAGCCCCTAGAGCCTGGTATGATAGGTTGAAAACCTTTTTGCTTGCTAAGGGTTTTAAAATGGGATGTGTAGATAAAACGCTTTTTCTCCTCAAGCAAGGCACTGATACTCTCTTGGTCCAAATTTACGTGGATGATATCATTTTCGGTGGTTCTTCTCACGCTTTGGTTGCCAAGTTTGCAGATACAATGAGCAGGGAGTTTGAGATGAGCATGATGGGAGAGTTGACGTTTTTCCTCGGGTTGCAAATCAAGCAATCCCCGGAAGGGACGTTCGTGCACCAGGGCAAGTACACCCGGGACATTCTGAAGAAATTCGATATGGGTGAGGCCAAGCCTCTTCCAACACCCATGTCGACCACGACGGCCCTAGATGCGGACAAGGAGGGAGAAGCAGTGGACCAGAAGGAGTACCGGAGTATGATCGGGTCGCTGCTGTACCTGACGGCGACACGCCCGGACATTCAGTTCGTGGTGTGTCTGTGCGCGCGATTTCAGTCGTTGCCACACACTTCTCACCGTTAGGCGGTCAAGTGCATAATGAGGTACTTATCCTTCACTCCAGAATTCGGGATTTGGTATTCTGCTTCCTCCACCCTCTCGCTTTGCGGATATTCCGATGCCGATTTTGCTGGTTGCCGTATTGACCGCAAGTCCACTTCTGGGACTTGCCAGTTTATTGGTTCTTCTCTTGTTTCGTGGTCTTCTCGCAAGCAGTCTAGTGTCGCCCAGTCTACCACGGAGGCTGAGTATGTTGCTGCGGCTAGCTACTGTTCCCAATTACTCTGGATGATGGCCACTTTGCGTGATTTTGGTCTGAGCTTTTCTCGCGTTCCTTTGCTTTGTGACAGCACGAGTGCTATTAGCATTGCTAAGAACCCCGTGCTTCACTCGAAGATCAAACACATTGATGTGCGCTTTCATTTTCTGCGAGACCACTTTGAGAAGGGTGATATCGACCTTCGCCATGTCGATACTCATCATCAGTTGGCAGATATTTTCATCAAGCCTTTGGACCAATCGACTTTTGCTAGGTTGAGAGGTGAGCTTGGTGTGTGTTTCCCCTTTTAGTTGGGGGAAACATTTTGGATCTTGTATTATAAACTGACTCTTTTTCGTTTGCCTTTGTTTCCTTTTGCATTTTAGCATACGCATTTACATTCTAAGCTTCATTTATATAATCATTAGAATGTAACTATGCTCTATGTAGTATGCTCCGATGCTTATGATGATGCTTGTGGCTTATGCTCTTTCTGATCACTAATACATATTGTGAGCTGAGCTATTTTTGAATGGTGAACCTGCTTAACAAACTTAAAACTGAAAATATTCACCATTGAGATATGCAACTAGAATGTGTAGGATGTGTTGAGTTCACTCGTGCTTTTCATATATGCTAGGTTGTTATGTCTCTAGTTCTGAGTCTCTCACTTGCTTGGTTTGTTCATATCTTGTCAATAAAATTGAACCAAGTTTTAGTGAACTGAAAAGATCGAGATGGGACTGCTTGTCAACACATCACGGTATCGAGACTGTTTCTCATTGCACATTTGAGTTAAACTCGAGCTGTGTAGTGTATGAACGAAACCGACGCTTTAAGCTTCTGATTGCTTTTTGCATAGGCTTTGCTCGGTTGATAAGTTAGGCAATGACAAGCTTTCAACCTCTCGCAAACATCTGCTAAACTTCTGAACTTGTGTTATTTCACCGCTGCAACTCCGATTTAAAACTGAAATCACAAGTGTATGCTTCATTCTATAGCATGATGTTTGAACTTTGCTCGGGGTAGTTCACCTCGTATACATGCTTAGCACTTGCTCGGATTCCTATCTATACATGTGTAGTGCTATTTTGATGGTGACTATCTTTTTGGCTAAAAACTGCTCACTGTGCTTTCATGTTCATATTTCGTATATAGTGATCAGTCCGAGCCTTTGTTAGCATCTTGTGGATGATGTTGAGTCATTGGAGCTATACTGTTTAGAGCATCTTTGCATTCTCTTGACTATATTCCTGAAGCTGCTAACTTGCATTATGACTCATATGCATTTTGGAATGGGGAGTCCCTCTCTTGTTGGCACTTTCGTCGGTGCATTTTCTGAGGGGGAGAACATTGCTTTCGGCTCTTTTTGCTTGATGGTGCATTTTCAACTAAGGAGGAGAAATTGCAAATCATTTGCTTCCTTGAGTCCAACTAAGGAAGAGTGTCTTAGTTGCGTGCAATATTCGAGGGGGAGTTTGACCATAAGGTTTTTTTGGTATCGAGCTTTCTTGCTAGTTGTGTTGAGCATCTGTGCCTCTATCTTGAGGGACTAGCATTTTGCTTCGATTTTTCAAATTGGTTTTTGCTAGCGGTGTTGAGCCTGTTCTACCTCTTCTTGAGGGCTAGCTTTGCTTTGCTTGGTCGCGTCGAGCCGTAGCCCATGTCTTTGGGGACCAAGTTGTCTTGCTCTTTCCACTTGACCTTCTTCGGCTTGGCTATGCTTTTGGGTCATTTGGTCGAGTTCTCTCTTCTCCTTCTTCCTCCTTCTTTCTATCATGATTTGTGTTGGTAGTTGACAATGCACTCATCAAGGGGGAGATTGCGGATACATGGGTGTATGCCGGGTCTCTGAGTGATGAGTGATTGTCAACTGGGATGATGCGCATGTTCTTTGGCTTGTGTTGTGCAGGTGTCGAGCACGGATACAGTGATCAGAGGCAAGGTGAAGGTCAAGTAGAGACGTGCCGTGCCGATGGACCGAGAGTGGCGAAGGGCGGACGTGAGGCTTGGACTGAGGGACCGGTGGCCCAAGGATCAGCTGTGGTGGCTGACAGCCTGGGACAGCGATGAGCGAAGACTTGCGGTCATGTGTTGCCTAAGTCATGGACATGGGGACACGTGTCGGTGGACGGGGTGCACGGGCGGTGCATCCCCTCTACAGCTTCGGTTTGGTGGTAGAGCCAGGGAAAAACCATCGGGTGGACGGTTTCCAGGTTTGGGCCTCAAAACCTGGACGCGGATGGTTTCCGAGTTTGGCCACAAAACTCGGGCTGAGGACGGTTTCCATGTTTGGGCCTCAAAACCTGGGTGCTGCGGGTTTGCTGAGTTTGGGCCACAAAACTCAGGCGTTGGTGGGCTGGTTTCCCGGTTTAGGCCTGAAAACCGGGGGTTGGCTGTGAAGGCTGGTTTCCCGGTTTGGGCCACAAAACTGGGGGTGCGACGTCCAGGAAAAGGACGCAGAGCGGTGGCGGCAAGTGGCGGCAATCAGGAGGTTGCGTCGAGGCAACGCTACGAGTTGTGCGGGCGTGGCCGTCGGATCCACCTACCATTGAGTTGGTCCAGAATAACCTTAGAGTTTAGCTGGTTCGCTCTGTAAGTAGTTAGGGGTAGAGTGGGAATTAGGAATAGTTAGAATTAGGATAAGTAGGGGGAGACACCCACCTCCCCATCTATCTCAGTCATTTGCTCTTTGCACTTAGGGTTTCCTGCTCTCCCAATCCCCTGCTGTAGCTAGCTGAGATCCGCAGAGTACCATACCTCTGTGTACTAGAGATTTTTAGGAAGTGAGGCCGTAACCTGACCGTTATAGCGTGTGGTAGCCACACGGTTGCAGATCGATGTGTTGATTCGCGTTTTGGTTCATGTTCTTCACGTTCTTCTTTTCTCCGCGTTTTTCCCATCGCTCGATCTCTCCCTACACTGCGTCTTTGCGAAATCCGTTTGAATCATCTTGTTCGTATTTGAAAGGAGATCATTTCCACCGAAGGAATTTATCTAACTCCTTACGAACAAGTAGATTGGGTTGATTTCATTTTCGTGGCGCTTTTCGGTTCATCCTCCTCCCCTTTTTGATTTCCCGATGTTTGAGTTGTTTTGAGCGGATGATTTCTTGGGGATAGTCTCCTAACTACTCCGTGATCATCCTCTCCAAGTTTGGGAACGTGGGGTTTTGGTTTGAATTGATTTGGAGGAGATTTGGGTGAAGGGCGACCGAAATCGCCCTCACTGGGTGTTGGCGGACAGTCCGCCACCCCAGGCGCGGACAGTCCGCGCGTCGGGGACGAGCCAGACCAGTGGCTGTGTTCTTCGGCTGACTTGGCTTTGACTGACCGGCGGACAGTCCGCAGTTCAAAGCCGCGGACAGTTCGGGAACGCCCAGGGAGGTTCCAGCAGAGTTGTTGTTTCTCATGTTTGGCCGGCGGACAGTCCGCCATCCCCTCGCGGACAGTCCGCAGTAGGGGCGGACAGTCCGGGACACCAGGGCCGGACAGTCCGCGCATTGGCTGAAGCCTTCAGTTTTGTGCGTTTGCTCTCCCAGCTTCATCGCTTGGTTTCCGGACTTCTCATTTGGCCCTAGAGTTGATCAAGGAACCTTTCTAGGTATCTTTGCTACTTGTTAGCATAGGTATTTAGGAGTTTCTCGACGTAGCCGTCTATCTACGTTCGGGACTTGGTTTTTGGTGTCGAATTTGTTCCTGTGCTTTTGCCGTTTGGTTTGCTATCGCTTTGTGGTGCCTCGCTGTGATCTTAGGGATCATCCACCCTCTTCCAAGGGTCGTGGGCATCACGTTCTCGGTCATAGCTTTTTGGGGGTGATTTTGGGACAATAGGCCAAAGTTTCGAGAGAAATTTTTGAGCTCCCATTCACCCCCCTCTGGTCGCCTTGCTAGTGCTTTCTCGGTCCTTCATCTGAATTCTCAGAATAGTCATCCGTGGCTTTGCGCTGGGGACTTCAATGAGGTTCTAGAGGCGCATGAGCAATTTGGTGGTGTGCCGAGATCCCATCAACAAAATGAATGGCTTTCGTGATGCTGTTTCAGTTTGCGGCTTCTCGGATCTCGGTTTTTTGGGCTTACCATTCACGTGGGATAATATGCAACATGGAAACCAGAACATCAAGGTGCGGTTGGATCGGGCACTTGCTAACTGGGGTTTTCTGAACCTTTTCCGTAGTACTAAAGTATGGCATGTGCAGACCACGGAGTCTGACCATTGCTGTTTGGTGATTGAATGCTGCAATTCATGGAGAAGGGGGACGAGAAGTAAAGGTTTTCGCTATGAGAATATGTGGCGTCGTGATGCATCTTACCAGGAGTTGGTGCAGAATTCGTGGATCTCGTCGGTCTCTATTTAGAACTTGTCTCATTTGCAATATGAGTTGGGATGTTTGGCTGCCAGTTTTCAGCAATGGGACCAATCAATTTTTGGATCGGTCAGAAAGGCTCTTAAACGGCTAAGACGTGAGCTGGAAGAAGTAAGAAGGGGGTCTATTTTTGGTGGGCCATCTCAGAGAGAACATCGACTTATGTCTAGGATTGCGGAGCTCCTGGCCAGAGAGGAGACGATGGAAAAACAACGATCGAGGATTACGTGGCTAAAAGAGGGTGATCGTAATACTAGTTTTTTTCAGGCTAAGTCACGGGACAGAGCCAAGGTGAATCATATTAAGGGACTACGGTCGCCTTCAGGGGACTTAGTTACTGATCAAAGTGCTATGGAGAAGTTAGCGTCAGATTTCTACTTGGGCTTGTTTACAGCACAACCGGACTCTAGACCGGGGGAAATTTTGGCCCATGTGCCACAGAAGGTGACAAATGAAATGAATGAAGCGCTTACGTTACCATTTTCAGAAGATGAGGTGAGAAGGGCGCTTTTCATGATGGGAGCTAATAAGGCCCATGAAAGGACCTAATTGGCCTAGAGGGGGGTGAATAGGCGTATTTGAATTTCCTGAATCTCTCAAACTCACAAACTCACAACGGACATTAAAAACCAACCGGAAGTACCGGTGGTTTGAAGCGGAAGTTTCGGTCGAAGACCAAAACTTCCGGTGCAAACCAACCTTTACTCCCGGTACCCTAAGACGCTACGAAATCAGAGAAAGATTGAGTTGTTTTGTTTCAAACCAAAGATGCACCGCACCCTCTTGAATGATGTTGATGAAAGATTGAAGCTTCTCAATGCCTCGTTCCTCACCAAATGATGAAAGATCACCTTCTACCTGTCAAGTGGAAATAGAGGAGAGATACAACAATAATAAGGGTAGTCGAAGCTACCACCACAACAACAAGCACACAGAACAAATGATTTATCCCGAGGTTCGGCAATCCCCACGAAGGAGTTCCTACGTCCTTGTTGTTGAGGTTACCACTAAGGTCTGACCACTTAGGTCTCCTCGCTCAAGCAACCACACAGGAAGCTAAGCTTTCCACTAAGAAGAAGGGGTGATACAAACGCTTCGGTGTGCCCTCACAAGTGAATAAATCCAGGTGACCACGAAAAACACCTAGCTGGCTAGGGTTCAAAGAACCCAAGAGTAATAACCACAAACCAAGCTGGTGAGATGAGGAATCCAAGTGCTCAAGTCGATGATCAAAGCTGTCGCTCCCTAATCTCACGTCCCTATCTCAAATCGATGTAAGATCGAAGCTCAGAGGCAAAGGGGAGAGAGAGTGAGTCTGCGCTTGGAGGCTGAAGCAAAGCGTGTGAATGAGTGAGAAAGTTAGTTACCCGTCCGAAGAGGACGAGAAAGAGTATAAATACTCGAGCTTCAGATGGCCTAGCGGTACTTCTGGTGGGACCACCGGTACTACCGAGCAGAGCTGATGCAACAGATCAAAAAGCTTGCAGGCGAGAGAGCGTAGCCGGGACTTCTGGTCAGCTGACCGGTACTACTGGTACTACCGGTCGCAGACCGGTACTACCGGTCAACTTTGTTGACTAGCCGTTTGAAGAAACGAGGACTAAGCCCGGACTTCCGGACACACGGTCGGTACCACCGGTCAGGGACCGGTACTACCGGTCAACAGGACCGGTACTACCGGTCCGAGGCCGGTGGTACCAGGCGGGACGTCCGCCCAGCCAGGAACCGCACAAGTACCTCCGATCACCTGACCGGTACTACCGGTCAAAGACCGGTGGTACTTGGCGGTACCACCGCTCTGACCAAGGCATCTCCAGATCTAATTTTCCCTTTGAGCGGTACTTCTGATCAAAGTTCGGTACTACCGTTCTACCCTGTCAGACTTCGAAAAGCTAAGTGCCCGTGGGTGAAAAGTGTTCTCGCATGTGAACTGAGATAATGACCTGAGCACTTTTTATCCTCAACTAACCAGCTATGATTTGTGACGCTCTTGATAGTACGGCGTTTTCTATAACTCAAAGTAAAGATTAGAAAGATGAACTACTTGAGTTTAGGCGCCTTTATTTTATCAAAATTTAGGGTGCTATCATTCACCAGATTTGTTTGTTTAAATCACGGATGGGCTAACACCTGTAGATGTCACTTGACAAACGTGTTACTCCCTAGTTTGATTGTCATTAATTATCCAAAACCCACATCAGGGGCGAATGCACTTACAAACTCCCGCTTTTTGGTAATTGATGACAACCAACTTAGGCTTACAAAAAAGGGAAGAATTTAAACTTTTGAATTCCAAAACTTATGAGGATCTCCCCCTGAATGTATGCATAGGATTTTGAATTTCAAAATCTTGAATGAAATCAAGATATTGTACATTCGGACAACTCCCCCTAAATTTTGCAATTCATGGGGTGCCCAACAAAGTGTGTGTGACAATAAACGGTGATGCATATGACAAGTTATATCATAAGAATAAAGTAAAAGAAATTGAATGGTTATGATATAAAGAATAAGAATTGAACATATCAAAACTATTCGAAGAAAACATTCATCATTTTTAAACATAAATGAGTGCCAATCAAATGATAATTAAATAAGCATAATAAAACTTGTCCTACAATCATCCATCACACGTAAAAGTTCTTAACTGCCATAAAGTGCACCACCATAAGATAGAGTTATTACACAAATAACTACTCCTATTACAATAATGAAAGCCTAACACTCCCCCTTTGGCAGCAAGTGCCAAAAAGGGTAGGCAACGAAAAGAGCACAGCAGAATCTAGAAAAAGGCCGGATCATCAGAAGGATCACCCTGGAAGCCACCAAAGAACACAATGTGCGACGAGGAGGAGGACCGAGTGACAGCATCAACACCCCCAAAGAAGTCATGGTACGGCGCGCCCGCGTCAGTGTCATCCATCATATAGCCAGGAGGAATAGAACTGCCAAAAGGAGGTGGAATAGGTCTAGACGGAGACACCGGTGCGGATACATGGGTGTATGCCGAGTCTCTGAGTGATGAGTGATTGTCAACTGGGATAATGTGCATGTTCTTTGGCTTGTATTGTGCAGCTATCGAACACGGATACAGTGATCAAAGGCAAGGTGAAGGTCAAGTAGAGATGTGTCGTGCCGAGGGACCGAGAGTGGCGAAGGGCGGACGTGAGGCTTGGACTGAGGGACCGGTGGCCCGAGGATCAGCTGTGGTGGCTGGCAGCCTGGGACAGCGACGAGCGGAGACTTGCGGACACGGTGTTGCTGGGGTCGAGGACCTGGGGACACGTGTCGGTGGATGGGGTGCACGGGCGGTGCATCCCCTCTACAGCTTCGGTCTGGTGGTAGAGCCAGAGAAAAACCATCGGGTGGACGGTTTCCAGGTTTGGGCCTCAAAACCTGGGCGCGGATGGTTTCTGAGTTTGGCCACAAAACTTGGGCTGAGGACGGTTTCCAGGTTTGGGCCTCAAAACCTGGGTGCTGTGGGTTTGCTGAGTTTGGGCCACAAAACTCCGGCTACATGGGCTGGTTTCCCGGTTTGGGCCTCAAAACCGGGGGTTGATCGTGAAGGCTGGTTTCCCGGTTTGGGCCTCAAAACTGGGGGTGCAATGTCCAGGAAAAGGACGCAGAGCGGTGGCGGCACGTGGCGGCAAGCGGGAGGTTGCGTCGAGGCAACGCTACGAGTTGTGCGAGCGTGGCCGTCGGATCCACCTACCATCGAGTTGGTCCAGAATAACCTTAGGGTTTAGCTGGTTCGCTCTGTAAGTAGTTAGGGGTAGAGTGGGAATTAGGAATAGTTAGAATTAGGATAAGTAGGGGGAGACACCCACCTCCCCATCTATCTCAGTCATTTGCTCTTTGCACTTAGGGTTTCCTGCTCTCCCAATCCCCTGCTGTAGCTAGCTGAGATCCGCAGAGAACCATACCTCTGTGTACTGGAGATTTTGAGGAAGTGAGGCCGTAACCTCACTGTTGTAGCGTGTGGTAGCCACACGGTTGCAGATCGATGTGTTGATTCGCGTTTTGGTTCGTGTTCTTCGCGTTCTTCGTTTCTCTGCAATTTTCCCGTCACTCGATCTCCCTCTCTATTGCGTTTTTGCGAAATCCGTTTCAATCAACTTGTTCTTTATTGTGAGGAGGTCATTTCGGCCAAAGGAATTCATCTAACTTCTCACGAATAGGTAGATCGGGTTGATTTCGTTTTCGTGGCGCTTTTTCGGTTTATACACCTTCCCCTTCGATTTCCCGTTGATTGAGTTGATTTGAGCGGATGATTTCTTGGGGATAGTCTTCTAACTACCTCGTGATCATCCTCTCCAAGTTTGGGATCAAGGGATTTTGGTTTGAATCAATTTGGGAGTGATTTGGGTGAGGGGCGATCAAAATCGTCCTCACTGGACAGCCGCGGACAGTCCACCAACTGACCGGCGAACAGTCCGGGCGTCGGGGAGCAGCCGGATCAGTGGCTGTGTTCTTCGGCTGATTTGTTTTTGGTTGATCGGCGGACAGTCCGCCGTTGGTAGTTGCGGACAGTCCGGGACTTGGGCAGGGGACTTCAGCAGCTTTGCTGTTTGGCGAGTTTTGCCGGCGGACAGTCCGTCACTCGCTCGCGGACAGTGCGGCAGTACCGCGGACAGTCTGGGACCCTAGGGCCGAATAGTCCGGGATTTGCCTGAAGGTTGCATTTTGGTGCGTTTGCTCTCCCGGCTTCCTCGCTTGGTTTCCGGACTTCTCGTTTGGCCTCGTAGTTGACCAAGAAACCTCTCTAGGTATCTTTGCTACTTGTTAGCATCGGTATTTGGGGATTTCTCAACGTAGCCATCTATCTACGTTCGAGACTTGGTTTTTGAGGGTCAAACTTGTGCTGGTACTTTTGCCGTTCGGTTTGCTATCGCTTTGTGGTGCCTCGCTATGATCCTAGGGATCATCCACCCTCTTCCAAGGGTCGTGGGCATCACAGTTTCGATCGAAGCTTTCAGGGGTTGATTTTGGGAACTATAGGCCAAAGTTTCGAGAGAAATTTTTAAGCTCCCATTCACCCCCCTCTGGTCGCCTTGCTATTGCATTCTCGGTCCTTCAATTGGTATCAGAGCAGGTTAAGGATCTTCCACCTTAGCCGGTTCCAGATCCACAGAAGGCGACATGGATCGCGGCGTCGGCAAACCGCCGTTTTTCGATGGGAGGAACTATGCGTATTGGATGATACGCATGTCGGCCTATCTGTAGAGTTTGGGTGCTTCCATTTGGGATATTTCCAACTCTGCCGATTACGTGGTCTTGGCTGCTCGTGTCTCTCAGCTTCAGATCGATGAGCACGATGCCAATAGCCGAGCCCGTAATGCTCTTTTCTCATGCCTGAGCATGAGTGAGTTTGATCGCGTTTCTCACCTCGCTATGGCTCAGGAGATTTGGGCTACCCTCATGCGCTTCCATGAGGGAACCTCTCAAGTCAAAGCCCATCTCTACGAGTCGTTCAAGCGAGAGTCTGAGAACTTTCGACATATGCCTGGCAAGAGCATAGAGAGTTTATTCGCTCGCTTTCAGGTGATTGTCAACAGGATGAGGGCTAACAAGGAGATGTTGCATTTTGACGATAATGAGAGGGCTTTCAAGCTTTTGCATACTCTTGATCGGTCGGTGTGGGATTCCAAGGTTCAGGCGATCATCGAATCACCTAACTATGAGACCCTCATGTGCGACGAGCTCTTCAGTAAGCTCAAGTCCAGTGAGATCGATGCCATGGCGAGGGCTTCTTATGAAAATCCTTCTGGCCCGTCGATGGCTTTGCTTTCTGGTTCTTCTGCTAACCCCTCTGGAGGCTTTGCTTTGCATTCTCTTCTTTCTTTCACAGAGGAGCAGTTGGAGTCTTTGGGAGACGACGAGTTGGCTTTGCTTGCCAACCGGTTCTCGCGGTTCCACAACAACCGCATGAACCATCGCCGCGGAGGAGGACGCTCGGGCTATTTCGAGTGCGGCGACCCCGACCACTTCATCGCCAATTGTCCCAAGAAGAACAAGCATTCTGGGAAGGGAGATCATGGACACAAGTATGACTCCGGCAAGCGCAAGGAGAAGTACGTCCCCGCGAAGCACAGGCGGAAGGCCGGCTTCAACAAGGAGTACATCAAGACCAAGTACATGGAGAAGGCCCAGGCTGAGCAGCGTGCTTTCTTCGCCATGCTCAGTGACGTCGACGACTCGGATGACGACTCCGCTTCCTCAAGCGACGACGAGTCCGAGAAGGAGAAGAAGATCGAGGACAAGCTCAATGGCCTCTACTTCTTCGCCGACGATGAGGGTTTCTGCACCATGGCCCTCGGCAAGGAGGTCAACGGCGACACTCCTCGGGACGACGACGACGACACCTCCCAGGTATCTCTTACCCCCGATGAGCTGTCTGCTGAGGTCGAGAAGCTTACTGCCGTCTTGCTTAGTCAGGATAAGCTGCTTAGGCATGCCGCTAGAGAGCGCAAGGAGTTTAGGCAGAAGTGGGAGGACACAGTGAGGGAGCTTGAGTTTGCCAAGTCCACCGTGGTCGTGTCGGAGGAGACCGAGTGTGAGATGTGCACCACGCACATGACTAACCTTCTCACCTTGAGAGGTAAGTATGCTGCATTGGTTGGAAAGGTGGATGAGCTCCGGGCTAGACCCATGTTGTTGGGTGCGTGCAAGACTTGTCCTGTCTTGCAATCCGAGTTGGCAGAGAAGAATGCCAAGATTGTGTCTTTTGAGAAGGCCAGCTCGGGTAGCACTTGTGTGTCCAGGTGTGTTTTGTGTGAGGGCCTGGAGATGGAGATAGCCAATGCGAAGCATGACAAGATGCAAACCGAGGAGGAAAACACATACCTTCGGACCATCTTGTCATGGATGTCTTGTGGTGAGCCGCAGCTTGGGATGATTATCTCCCAATTCAAGCGTGTTGCAGGAGGTCCAGGGGTAGGCTTTACTCAGGGTGTTGATGTTTCATCTTTTGGCAATATTGGAGAGTCGAGTGGTCTTAACCCTTGTGAGAAGCCCAACTCCACCACTACTCCCAAGCTTACAAAGATTCCACCCAAAGAGCCTCTCAAGCCCAACACCAAGGATGGTTTGTTCGTTGAACCTCCGAGGGCTCCACCCAAGAAGCAGACATGGCATCCCAAGCCCAACCACCTGAAAAACAAGTTGGACACCTTGCCACCCATCCAGGAGGAGCTTATGCCACAGAAGGGCAAAGTGATCCGTACCCACAACTGTGAGTACCAACAACCCCCTATGAGAGCGGTGAGGTACCATTGTGAGTACTGTGGGAGAGATGGACACTTGGGTGAGTTCTGCTTTTGGCGCAAGAGAGAGGAGCGCAGTGCCAGGGAGATGAACAATGCAGACATGTACCATCCTTTCCATGATGTACATGTGCCAAATGTTCAGAGGAGAGCTCCGAGGAGAGCTGCTAGGCCTAGAGGTGCAGTGCCTCAAGGTCCTATGCTTCAGGGAGGTCGTGCCCGGCGGGAGCCTGCAGTTGTAGGCTATGGACCCCGTGGCGGTGGCTTTGTAGTTGAGTGTTTTCCCCCACCGCGTTTTGAGTATCGCGGTGAGCGCTTTTCCCCAGCGGACCACGTTTTCCTCAGCGTGGTGATCGCTCTTCTCGTAGACGTGCTAGGAATGGTTTTTCTGCTAACCGTTCTTTTGAGCAGTCGGCCCAACACTGGTTTTCCCCTTACTTCACTAACTCCAGTGTTGGACCGTATGCTCACCCTATGTCTTTTTATTGATGTAGGTAAAATGATTGGAGAACGTTTGGTTGGTGGATTCCGGTTGCTCGAGGCACATGACTGGAAACACCAAGTGGTTCTCCAGTCTTAGTCCAGTCGCCGGAAAGGAGTTTATCACCTTCGGCGACAATAGCAAAGGTAAGGTGTTGTCTCGTGGGTCGGTGCAAGTTAATCAGCACTTTGTGTTGCGCGATGTTGCTCTTGTTTCTAACTTGCATTTTAACCTTCTTTCTGTTTTGCAATTCTTTGATGATGACTATGAGATTCGTTTTAAACCGAATCTCAATCGTATTTTGGATCCTCCGAGCAATCTTGTTTGTTTGATTTCGCCCTTTCGAAAAGTCTTTCGTGCAAATTTCTCGGAGTCTTTTGGCATTTCTCGCTGTCTTGTGGCTAGACCTTCCTCCTCTGATCTTTGGAAGTGGCATAGGAGACTTGGACATTTGAGCTTTGACTTGCTTACAAGGCTTAGTTCACTTGGCATAATCCGAGGATTGCCCAAGTTATCCATGGAGAAGGATCTTGTTTGCCATTCTTGTAGACATGGGAAGATGGTTGCCGCTCCCCACCATCCAGTGACTCAGGTCATGACCAAGCACCCTGGAGAGCTTTTGCACATGGACCTTGTTGGTCCGGCTCGGGTGAGCTCAGTTGGGGGGAAGTGGTATGTGCTTGTTGTTGTTGATGACTTTTCGAGATATTCATGGGTCTTCTTTTTAGCTGAGAAGACCAAGACTTTCTCCTTTGCTCGCAATCTGATTTTGTGTCTTCAGAACGAGTTCCCTTTGAACTCGATGCGAGCTATTAGGAGTGATAATGGTTCCGAATTCAAGAATTTGGATTTTGAGAAGTTTTGTAACTCTTTGGGTTTAGAGCTTCAGTTTTCTTCCCCCTACACACCGCCACAGAATGGTGTTGTAGAGAGGAAGAATCGGACCCTTGTAGAGATGGCCAAGACGATGCTCGATGAGCATAGGACTCCTACGCTATATTGGGCCGAAGCTATGAGCACTGCATGCTACATTTCCAATCGCATTTTTCTCTGAGATTTTCTTGAAAAAGACTTCTTATGAGTTGCGTTTTGGAAAACTGCCCAAGGTGAGTCACTTTCGAGTTTTTGGTTGCCATTGTTTTATACTCAAAAAGGGCAACTTGGACAAGTTTGAGTCTCGTTCTTCTGACGGTGTGTTTTTGGGTTATGGCACTCATACTCGAGCTTATCGTGTACTTAACCTTGACACTAACCGAGTCATGGAGACATCAGATGTCACCTTCGACGAGACCGTGGTTTGTCCTTCTTCTCGTTTTGAGCGTGCAGGTGATCACGAGGTTGGTGAGCCTCTTTTTGATGACGAGGATGAGGGTGCTGAAGGTATGGATGATCTAGCACCCCCTCCACCTGCTGTGCCGCAAAGAGCGGCTTCTACTTTGACTCACGGCCCCGACACTTCTTCTTCCTGGGGGCCGTGGGATCCGCCACCCCGAGCGGTACCTTTTGTACCCGGGGAGGCACCAGCTGCTGTTGAGGGGGAGATCACTTCTGCACGGGAGGCGCCACGACACATCCAGCGCCAACACCTGCGGATACATGGGTGTATGCCGAGTCTCGAGTGATGAGTGATTGTCAACGGGTTTGATCGCAGGTTCTTTGGCTTGTGTTGTGCAGGTGTCGAGCACAGAGATAGTGATCAAGGGCAAGGTGAAGGTCAAGTAGAGACGTGCCGTACCGACGGACCGGGAGCGGTGAAGGGCGGACGTGAGGCTTGGACTGAGGGACCGGTGGCCTGAAGATCAGCTTTGGTGGCTGGCCGCCTGAGACAGCGACGAGCGAAGACTTGCGGGACATGGTGTTGCTCGGGTCGAGGACCTGGGGACACGTGTCGATGGACGGGGTGCACGGGCGGAGCATCCCCCCTACAGCTTTGGTTTGGTGGTAGAGCCAGAGAAAAACCATCGGGTGGACGGTTTCCAGGTTTGGGCCTGAAAACCTGGGCGCTGATGGTATCCGAGTTTGCCACAAAACTCGGGCTGAGGACAGTTTCCAGGTTTGGGCCTCAAAACCAGGGTGCTGCGGGTTTGCTGAGTTTGGGCCACAAAACTCAGGCTACATGGGCTGGTTTCCCCGTTTGGGCTTCAAAACCGGGGGTTGATCGTGAAGGCTGGTTTCCTGGTTTGGGCCTCAAAACCGGGGGTGCGATGTCCAGGAAAAGGACGCAGAGCGGTGGCGGCACGTGGCGGCAATCGGGCGGTTGCGTCGAGGCAACGCTACGAGTTGTGCGAGCGTGGCCGTCGGATCCACCTACCATCGAGTTGGTCCAGAATAACCTTAGGGTTGAGTTGGTTCGCTCTGTTAGTAGTTAGGGGTAGAGTGGGAATTAGGAATAGTTAGAATTAGGATAAGTAGGGGGAGACACCCACCTCCCCATCTATCTCAGTCATTTGCTCTTTCCACTTAGGGTTTCCTGCTCTCCCAATCCCCTGCTGTAGCTAGCTGAGATCCGCAGAGAACCATACCTCTGTCTACTGGAGATTTTGAGGAACTGAGGCCGTAAGCTCACTGTTGTAGCGTGTGGTAGCCACACGGTTGCAGATCGATGTGTTGATTCGCGTTTTGGTTCGTGTTCTTCGCGTTCTTCGTTTCTCCGTGATTTTCCCGTCACTCGATCTCCCTCTCTAGTGCGTCTTTGCGAAATCCCTTTGAATCAACTTGTTCTTTATAGTGAGGAGATCATTTCCACCAAAGAAATTCATCTAGCTCCTCACGAACAAGTAGATCGGGTTGATTTCGTTTTCGTGGCGCTTTTTCGTTCTTGATCTTCCCCTTTCGATTTCCCGGTGATTGACTCGATTTGAGCGGATGATTTCTTGGGGATAGTCTCCTAACTACCCCGTGATCATCTTCTCCAAGTTTGGGATCAAGGGATTTTGATTTGGATCGATTTGGAAGAGATTTGGGTGAAGAGCGACCGAAATCGCCCTCACTGGGTGTTGGCGGACAGTCCGCCACCCCAGGCGCGGACAGTCCGCGCGTCGGGGACGAGCCAGTTCAGTGGCCGTGTTCTTCGGCTGTCTTGTCTTTGTTTGACCGGCAGACAGTCCGCCGTAGTGATCCGCGGACAGTCCGGGATCACTCAGGGAGGTTTCAGAACCTTTGTGTTTTTGGGAGTTCTGCCGGCGGACAGTCCGCCACTCGCTCGCGGACAGTCCGACAGTACCGCGGACAGTCCGGGACCCCAGGGCCGGACAGTCCGAGATTTGCCTGAGGGTTGTGTTTTGGTGCGTTTACTCTCCTGGCTTCCTCGCTTGGTTTTCGGACTTCTCGTTTGGCCTCGTAGTTGACCAAGAAACCTCTCTAGGTATCTTTGCTACTTGTTAGCATCGGTATTTGGGGATTTCTCAACGTAGCCATCAATCTACGTTCGAGACTTGGTTTTTGAGGGTCAAACTTGTGCCGGTACTTTTGCCGTTCGGTTTGCCATCGCTTTGTGGTGCCTCGCTGTGATCCTAGGGATCATCCACCCTCTTCCAAGGGTCGTGGGCATCACGGTTTCGATCGAAGCTTTCGGGGGTTGATTTTGGGAACAATAGGTCAAAGTTTCGAGAGATATTTTTGAGCTCCCATTCACCCCCCCCCCCTCTGGTCGCCTTGCTATTGCATTCTCGATCTTTCAACACCCCCCTCAGCAGATGATCGGCAGCATCGGCGAACGTGTCACTCGGTCAAGGTCACAACAAATCTCTCACTTTGCTCATTGTGCATTTGTTGCTGATTTTGAACCTCGAGATGTTGGACACGCTTTATCTGATCCGGATTGGGTCAATGCCATGCATGAGGAGTTAGAAAATTTTGAAAGAAATCGGGTTTGGGTTTTGGTTGCTCTTCCTCCTGATTGTCATCCTATTGGGACAAAATGGGTTTTCAAAAACAAATAAGGAGAGGATGGCCATGTTGTGAGAAACAAGGTCAGACTAGTTGCCCAGGGGTATAGTCAGAAGGAGGGGATAGACTATGAGGAGACTTTTGCTCCTGTAGCTCGTTTGGAGGCAATTAGGATACTCTTGGCTTTTGCTGCATCCAAAGGTTTCAAACTTTTTCAAATGGATGTCAAGAGTGCCTTCTTAAATGGCTACATAGAAGAGGAAGTGTATGTGAGACAACCCCCCGGTTTCAAAAATCCCAAGATTCCAAACCATGTTTTTAAACATCACAAAGCATTGTATGGTTTGAAACAAGCCCCTAGAGCGTGGTATGATAGGTTGAAAACCTTTTTGCTTGCTAAGGGTTTTAAAATGGGATGTGTGGATAAAACGCTTTTTCTCCTCAAGCAAGGCAATGACTCACTCTTGGTCCAGATTTACGTGGATGATATCATTTTCAGTGGTTCTTCTCATGCTTTGGTTGCCAAGTTTGCAGACACTATGAGCAGGGAGTTTGAGATAAGCATGATGGGCGAGTTGACGTTTTTCCTCGGGTTGCAAATTAAGCAATCCCGAGAGGGGACGTTCGTGCACCAGGGCAAGTACACCAAGGACATATTGAAGAAGTTCGACATGGGTGAGGCCAAGCCTCTTCCAACACCCATTCCGACCACGGCGGCCCTGGATGCGGATGTGGATGGAGAAGCTGTGGACCAGAAGGAGTACCGGAGTATGATCGGATCGCTGCTCTACCTGACGGCGACACGCCCGGATATCCAGTTCGCCGTGTGTCTGTGCGCGTGATTTCAGTCAACGCCGCGCACTTCTCACCGTCAAGCGGTCAAGCGCATAATGAGGTACTTATCCTTCACTCCAGAATTTGGGATTTGGTATTCTGCTTCCTCCACCCTCTCCCTTTGCGGTTATTCAGATGCCGATTTTGCTGGTTGCCGTATTGGTCACAAGTCCACTTCTGGGACTTGCCAGTTTATTGGTTCTTCTCTTGTATCGTGGTCTTCTCGCAAGCAGTCTAGTGTCGCCCAGTCTACCACGGAGGGTGAGTATGTTGCTGCGGCTAGATGCTGTTCCCAGTTACTTTGGATGATGGCCGCTTTACGTGATTTTGGTCTGAGCTTTTCTCGTGTTCCCTTGCTTTGTGACAGCATGAGTGTCATTAGCGTTGCTAAGAACCCTGTCCTGCACTCGAAGACCAAACACATTGATGTGCGCTTTCATTTTCTGCGAGACCACTATGAGAAGGGTGATATCGACCTTCACCATGTCGATACTCATCATCAGCTGGCTGATATTTTCACCAAGCCTTTGGACCAATCAACTTTTGCTAGGTTGAGAGGTGAGCTTGGTGTGTGTTTCCCCTTTCAGATTGGGGAAACATTTTGGTTTGTGTATCATAAACTGACTTTTCGTTTCTCTTTTTCTTCAATTGTTATCTTTTCAGGTTTTGCATCTTTTCTGCATTTCATTTTGCATACGCTTTCGCATTCTGAGCTTCATGGATATATTCGTTAGAATGTAATTATGCTCTGTGTAGTGTATGCTCCGATGCTTTATGTTGATGCTTGTAGCTTATGCTCCTTCTGATCACTAATACATGTTATGAGCTGAGCTAATTTTGAATGGTGAACCTGCTTAACAAACATAAAACTTGAAAATGATCACCATTGAGATATGCAACTAGCATGTGTAGGATGTGTTGAATTCACTTGTGCTTTTCATATATGCTAGGTTGCTATGTCTCTAGTTCTGAGTCTATCACTTGCTTGGTCTGTTCATATACTGTCTTTAATTAGAACCAAGTTAAGTGAATCAGAAAGATCGAGATGGGATTGCTTGTCAACACATCACAGTTTCGAGACTGTTTCTCATTGCACTTTGAGCTAAACTTGAGCTGTGTAGTGTATGACCGAAACTGTTGCTTTAAGCTTCTGATTGCTTCTGCATAGGCTTCGCACAGTTGAAAAGTTAGGCAAGACAAGCTTTCAACCTCTCGCACTCACATGCTGAAATTTAAACTTGTGTAATTTAACCGCTGCAACACTGATAAAATATGGATACACAAGTCTATGTTTCATTCTGTAGCATGATGATTGAACTTTGCTAGGGGTAGTTCACCTTGTATACATATTTAGCACTTGTTTGACTTCCTGTCTATACTTGTTTAGTGCTATTTTGATGGTGAATACCTTTTTGGCTAAAAACTGCTCACTTTGCTCATATGTTCCTATTTCATAGTTGGTGATCAGTTTGAGCCTTTGCTAGCATGTGTGCTTCAGTTGCGTCATTGGACCTATACTGTGTAGACCATCTTTGCATTCTCTTGACGATATTCCTAATGCTGCTAACTTGCATTTTGACTCATATGCATTTTGGGAGAGGGAGAAATTCTCTTGTTGGCACTTTTTGATGGTGCATTCTCTCAGGGGGAGAGATTTTTACTTGATGGTGCATTTTGAACTAAGGGGGAGAATTTGGATGAATCATGCCCCCCATGTTGGAGAAGAATCGGTTGTGTGCACCATGCAAGGGGGAGCTTGCTTCTTATTGGCCGTAAGGTTTTGGTATCGAGCTTTCTTGCTAGTTGTGTTGAGCCTCTGTGCCTCTATCTTGAGGGACTAGCATTTTGCTTCGATTTTTCAAATTGGTATTTGCTAGCGGTGTTGAGCCTATTCTACCTCTTCTTGAGGGCTAGCTTTGCTTTGCTTGGTCGCTTCGAGCCATTGCCCATGTCTTTGGGGACCAAGTTGTCTTGCTCTTTCCACTTGACCTTCTTCGGCTTTGCTATGCTTTTGGGTCATTTGGTCGAGTTCTCTCTTCCTCCTTCTTCCTTCTTTCTTATTCTATTATGATTTGTGTTGGTAGTTGACAATGCACTCATCAATGGGGAGATTGCGGATACATGGGTGTATGCCGAGTCTCTGAGTGATGAGTGATTGTCAACTGGGATAATGCGCATGTTCTTTGGCTTGTGTTATGCAGGTGTCGAGCACGGATACAGTGATCAGAGGCAAGGTGAAGGTCAAGTAGAGACGTGCCGTGCCGAGGGACCGAGAGTGGCGAAGGGCGGACGTGAGGCTTGGACTGAGGGACCGGTGGCCCGAGGATCAGCTGTGGTGGCTGGCAGCCTGGGACAGTGACGAGCGGAGACTTGCGAGCACGGTGTTGCTTGGGTCGAGGACCTGGGACACGTGTCGCTGGACGGGGTGCATGGGCGGTGCATCCCCTCTACAACTTCGGTTTGGTGGTAGAGCCAGAGAAAAACCATCGGGTGGATGGTTTCCAGGTTTGGGCCTCAAAACCTGGGCGCGGATGGTTTCCGAGTTTGGCTACAAAACTCGGGCTGAGGACGGTTTCCAGGTTTCGGCCTCAAAACCTGTGTTCTGCGGGTTTGCTGAGTTTGGGCCACAAAACTCAGGCTACGGTGGGCTGGTTTCCCGGTTTGGGCCACAAAACCGGGGGTTGGCTGTGAAGGCTGGTTTCCCGGTTTGGGCCACAAAACCGGGGGTGCGACTTCCGGGAAAAAGGACAAGCGGAGCGGTGGCGGCACATGGCGGCAATCGGTGAGGTTGCGTCGAGGCAACGCTACCAGTTGTGCGGGCGTGGCCATCAGATCCACCTACCATCGAGTTGGTCCAGAATAACCTTAGGGTTTAGCTGGTTCGCTCTATAAGTAGTTAGGGCTAGAGTGGGAATTAGGAATAGTTAGATTTAGGATAAGTAGGGGGAGACACCCGCCTCCCCATTTATCTCAGTCATTTGCTCTTTGCTTCTAGGGTTTCCTGCTCTCCCAATCCCCTGCTGTAGGTAGCTGAGATCCGCAGAGAACCATACCTCTGTGTACTGGAGATTTTGAGGAAGTGAGGCCGTAACCTCACTGTTGTAGCATGTGGTAGCCACACGGTTGCAGATCGATGTGTTGATTCGCGTTTTGGTTCGTGTTCTTCGTTTCTCCGCGATTTTCCCATCACTCGATCTCCCTCTCTATTGCGTTTTTGCGAAATCCGTTTGAATCAACTTGTTCTTATGGTGAGGAGGTCATTTCGACCAAAGGAATTCATCTAACTTCTCACGAACAAGTAGATCAGGTTGATTTCGTTTTCGTGGTGCTTTTTTGGTTCATACACCTTCCCCTTTGATTTCCCATTGATTGAGTTGATTTGAGCGGATGATTTCTTGGGGATAGTCTCCTAACTACCTCGTGATCATCCTCTCCAAGTTTGGGATCAAGGGATTTTGGTTTGAATCGATTTGGGAGTGATTTGGGTGAGGGGCGATCAAAATCGCCCTCACTGGACAGCCGCGGACAGTCCGCCACCTGACCGGTGGACAGTCCGGGCGTCGGGGAGCAGCCGGATCAGTGGTTGTGTTCTTCGGCTGATTTGTTTTTGGTTCTCCGGCGGAGAGTCCGCCATTGGTAGTCGCGGACAGTCCGGGACTTGGGCAGGGGACTTCAGCAGCTTTGCTGTTTGGCGAGTTTTGCCGGCGGACAGTCCGCCACTCGCTCGCGGACAGTCTGGCAGTACCGCGGACAGTCCGGTACCCCAGGGCTGGACAGTCCGGGATTTGCCTGAAGGTTGCGTTTTGGTGCGTTTGCTCTCCCGGCTTCCTCGCTTGGTTTCCGGACTTCTCGTTTGGCCTCGTAGTTGACCAAGAAACCTCTCTAGGTATCTTTGCTACTTTTTAGCATCGGTATTTGGGGATTTCTCAACGTAGCCGTCTATCTACGTTCGAGACTTGGTTTTTGAGGGTCAAACTTGTGCAGGTACTTTTGCCGTTCGGTTTGCTATCGCTTTGTGGTGCCTCGCTGTGATCCTAGGGATCATCCACCTTCTTCCAAGGGTCGTGGGCATCACGGTTTCGATTGAAGCTTTCGGGGGTTGATTTTGGGAACAATAGGCCAAAGTTTCGAGAGAAATTTTTAAGCTCCCATTCACCCCCCCTCTGGTCGCCTTGCTATTGCATTCTCGGTCCTTCAACCGGCTGCTGAGAAGACTGTCCCTGCTGAAGGCTGAAGTCAAAGCCATGGGATGAAGGAAAGCCCTGCTGAGGATAAAAACCGGAAGGCACATAGGAACCCTGGGGCTGACCATAGTCCTGCTGCTCGTGCTCCTGCTGCTGTTGCCGCTCATAACCAGGAGTGCCATGGGTAGCATCATACTCCGCAAAGGGATCCTAAAACTCCCGAAGAGGAGAGAAAGGAGGAAGATGGGCAGCATCCTCAAGGCGACGCAGTCGCTGATCTGTCTTCTTCTGCGTATAACAGAAGAACGAGAAAAACCCTCGCAGCGCATGGCTGATACGACCAGGAGAATCGCGACGACCTGAGCTCCCCATACCAGCAGGGGCTCGAGGAGGAGAGACCCTGGAAGGAGGAGCCGCGACCGCCTCCGCAGCTGCACCAACAACAGCCCCATCACCGTCGCCATCACCATCACCACCACCAGCTGAACCACTACCACCAGCCATAGGTTCCTTCCCTTTTCCAAGATGAGGTTGTAAATTTCTGACTTGCCAATCAGGATTCTTGGCATCCACATGAAAGGAGAAGCCCACAACCTGCTCAATGAGATACATCAAATATGGAGCATAAGGAAAAGCACGTTTGGGAAACAAGGAAACCACACATATGTTACGCCAAAGATAGTCCGAGATGCTGAACCGCTTGTTCAGGCCAACACATACGAGAATGGCAGGGGCAAAATTATGGAGCTTGGTGGAATTGCCAATCTTGGGATCAAGGGAAGCTCGCAGCAGATTATTCAGCACATAGAAATAGGGCTTCAAGTTATGATTCGAGCCATCTGCATACTTAGGATCAACATAGAGAGCAGCTTCAATAAAAAATTCCCTGGAGACGCCATTGGGATAGAGATCAAACAAACTTGGCGCCTCACGATCATGATGATCGAAACCCAACAAACAAGAGAACTCAGTATAAGAACAGCGATAGTGAACTCCCTCTGTCATCCAATGCAGAACCCGCTCCTCCTCATCCATCCAAAGGGTGGCCCAGAACTGCAAGATCACCTCAATATTCCATCCTTTCTTGAAAGTCATGAGCGGCAGGAGACACCATTCTTCAAGCCTGGCGATAAGCATGTCCAGTTTCGCGTTCTTGTGGTCCTGCAGCGAGCGCAGGACCAACGCCTTGTGTGGGAAGATGGAGTAAGGCTATCCACGAGCACCAGACTTGAGACAAACACTGGAATAATAATCATTATGGAATTGAGACCAGAATCTGGACTCCACACCCTCATACTTAGTCCAAGCGAAAGGATTCTCTTGACGCATGCGCTTGACGTCCCGGGCTTGCGGGAGATAGTTGATTTCCCGGCGAGGCACAACATTTGCCGGGGGACTGGGCGGATGAGGACGAGCCATATAGCGAGTATGGTACGGCAGCGTCCGATTCATAGTGGCAACTCCAATGTGAATTGGAGACTGTCGCACTTGCTGAGCAGCAATCGAGCGACTAACCACCAGGAGCTCCTCCTCCGGTACTGCAGAATGTACCATAGACTGATGGTCAAGAGGAGGACATGGCATGGTTGAGCGATCGAGCACACTATATGGACCTTGAGCGTCCATCCGAGGAGGATCCGCAGACGAGCCAGCAGCAACACCACGACGAGGAGCGCGACTGCCACGCACATGGTCTTCCTCACCATCGCCCAGACTCTGAAGGCGCGGATGAGCGGATCGAGAAGGATTGGTGCGACGCGTCATACTGCAAGACAAGAACTACACGACAAAAGGAAGGACTTAGAAACAACCATGGGATGCGGTGACTGGACCGAGTAGACGAAATCATGCAGAAAACAACAGGCACGATTGACGGGGAGTACAGATGGAGAAACCAGAACCACCGCGCAGCACATGCACAACACGTGGACTACAAAATCCATCAAACCCGGCCACACAAGATGCATAAAAGACATCCACAGGGCAGAGACAAACTAATCATAGTGAGCACGTGCGAGGAATCAAAGCAAAACAAAGTACAATGGGAAATCGTAAGAACATCCCGGTACCTTGCAATGTGAGGAGAGAAAGCGAAAAGCGCACGTGCCAAGCCCTTTGCACGACTTCAGGGACCACCAAGGAGAGCACCAAGGCAAGGAGGAGAAGAACCCCACCTTGGATGGGAAGGACAGGCGAGGAGGAGGAGAAGAAGCGCTGCCATCTCAGAAGTCGCCGCCGCACGAAAGGAAAGTCGAGAAGATAGGTGTTGACACTCCTTAATGGAATCACTCTAAGATAGACTTCATAAACAATAACCTAGTGAAGGCACTAAGAAGTGTACGGGACACTACTAGCATCACTTAACGTCAAGATGTCATCCCCAACATGAAACTAGCAATATGATTATATCATGGCACTGACTTAAAGATAAATATTTACCTGCAAGCGCACAGATAAATACACCCGTTGTAGCAGCATTTTACCAAGAGATGTTCCAAGTATCGTTATTTATATTTAGCACTAGGAATGAAGTGAGATAAAAAAAGACAAGAGCTACTCTACACATGTGATAGGAGAATTGAGAACAAAGTAAGAACATACTCCTATATCCTAAACAGGGATCAGTCATAATAATGAGGTACACTATAAATGATTAAAGATTAATCTATGACAGGCCTTAGAGCATTTCAACTTAGACACGGCATGCGGATTAGAATAGACATTATAAAGAAGTATTCCTAAGTTATTCTAATTATAAGTCATAATATACATTGATTAGTGCAATTACATTTGGCAATCATTGGCTAGGTTATCCCATATTCATATTCAAGAGGCAACTCCATAGTAAAGGTGCCAAACAGAGTAACCCCTAAACCATGAGTTAACTGAGCCACACTGAACACTACATTCGGGAGGTGGAATACAAAGGACTCAATAGGAATATCACACCCGTGATCTACCACTCTATCCGGAACATAGGACGCATTCGCAGATAAATAGTGTATAGGCACCACACCTACACAACATTTATCACCCACCCGTTGTACTTTAAGATGAGCGCTATACGAACATGAGTATAAACATGATGATAATCTATCTATGCCAAATATATAATCAAAGCATAATACAAGCAGTATAATTAAGAATATAGTAATTAATGTCTTAGTCATATCAATTATATCTAAACTATTATGAACTAGACTATGAACTAGCACACAATGATGAACAGTATGATTAACTAGAACACATAGATGAACTAGATTATGAACTAGAACACGAACTAGAACTAGATTAAGAACTAGAAGATGAACTAGACGATGAACTAGAACTAGAACATGAACAATGAAGAACAATGAAGAACTGGAAGAACAATTATGAACTAGAAACATAATTAGATCCATAATGTTGATACAAGAGAGAAGATCTTGGGTTTACCGAGCCTTCTCGCGACTAGATCCGGAATCCAAGCGAAGCTTGCCTCTTCTAATTCTAATTCTATCTAGCTATGCCTAAGTTGATGTGGCTCTAAGGAAATTAGGGTTTCTGAATGATCCTCCTCCTCTTCTAATGACTTGAGGTCTGATGATGATGGAGAGGGGGGTTTGGGGTCTGGTTGTATAGCCCTGGGCAAGGAACCGTGGCCCTTGGATCAAACCGACTTAAGGTACGGCTAAGATGCATCCTCATAGGCGGTGGGAGAACATTCCAGAAGATAGAGTCCGTAGGCCCCAAGGGGGGACCGGTCGGTCCCATGGTGGGACCGGTCGGTCCCACCTGTCATGCTCTCGTGGTGGTCGACCTCCTGGTGTATTCTGGTGTCCTCTGGAGTCTTCTAGAAACTTCCTAACGTGGCAGTGGAGTTATCTCTCGTCGGTTTCCTTCTATGGGAAGCTATCGGTGTTGATTTCCTGGTTTAGTCCCTGCAGAATCATAGTTCACCAAAACTCGTGGAATATTGTCAATTAAAACCCTAAACCTTTGTTGGTGAACAAAATCTTGCCCTTTTCATATTTATTTATTCTTAATTATGATAGATAACCAGTGTCAACAATTCCCCCAAGCTTACCTTTTGCTAGTCCCTTACCAAATAATCATGATGAATCAGGAATTGCTACTATGCTTTCACACCTCAATGGTACATATGTTCAAACAAAAACCTTCCCTTGGATTTAGAGTTAACTATTCTGACTTTCTCATATTACCTTTAACTATGGAGCTTTTGCCTTCACCTGAATCTTTAAACAATTGAAAGATAGAACAGTCAAGTTAAGCACTGTATCTCTAACTCTTTGATCAACCTTCATTCTAGAGTTTTTATATATTTTCAAAATAAAACACAAAGATTTCACTGTATGACACTCTCAAATCACTCTTTTATATTTTATGATTCCTCACTCATGCATTTTCCTTTTTTCTATGGATATATATCTAGAGCTTTTAAGAAGTTAATAGCATATCTTACCAAGTCAAAGTTCAAAGCTAGGGAGAAAGATGTCATACTTATAGATCAAGAACTTAGAACTTTTGAAATTTGTCATCTCTTGCTGGCATATTGTAATTAGAGGGACCATGGGCTATCTTTCTTTTTCTCTTTCATATTTTTGTCACAATGCTTTTTCTTCTTCTTTTTTTTTCTTTTGACATAGTCGGACACTTGTCCCTTTTTATTTCCTCCTTCTATACTTTTGCATAGTCCCATGCCTCTAACACAATACTACTTCTGAAGAGTGAATGTTTTAATAAAATGTTCTTGATCTCTAGAGCATGATAAATTTCTCAACAATAGCTAAAAACTTAGAACAAAGCAAGTAGCCTTATCTTAAGATCATATTAATAGCTCTAGGTAGGAATTCATGTTTATGTCATACAGGATCTCATCATGTATTTTTTTTAATCTTTTCAAATAGTAAATCTCCAGAACTCTAGTGTCTCTAGGAATTAGATGAACAACAGCTCAAACCTTCTTATATCATATCCCACAATTACCTAGACTTTTAGATCAAGCATTTGCCATCCACAGGTTTCAGGTTCAGAGTTTATTCAAAATAGCTTTGTCCAAAACTCAGGAAATTTGGCTGAACACTAGGCACTTAAGAGGGATTACGACAGAGCAACTATTCATCATTTTCATCATGCGCAAAATTAAGTTTATATCCACTTAGGCATTTATTCATTATATACTATATTTATTTGGTTTTATAATAGTTATTCATCTTTTTATGGATTTTTATATATATTGACCTGGATCTAGCTAAAATGAACTAATAATAGTAAATAAAAATAGTCATGGTATGATACTTATCGTGATAACTGAGGGTGCTCTCCCCCAAGCTGGATCTTGACGTGATCTTTTCCCCAGAAGATGAGTAGACCATCAGCAGTGGCTTAAGTCCCTCTCTTCTTTATTTCCTGCTGAACTTAAAAATAGACAACACAACTAGTGGAACTTGATTAAGCGTTAGTGATAAATATTCTTTCCCTTTGTCAAGTTGTCTAAAGCTCTTAAGATCATTTATGTTCTTCTTTTCCACTAAGCAGAAATTCAGTAGTTCTTTATATTGTCTCCTTTTAGATTTTTCTTTTTACAGATGATGCAATGCAGAAATAAATATGTAGATGTATTTTTTTATGCCTCCACAGAGAATACATTTATGGATTTTAACACAGCACTAAACTGTTCTGATGGGGCTTAGAGTTTTTCATATTTTATTTTCTTTTATAATGCAGATATAATTTGCTAAAAAGTAAATATGCAACTAGAAGTAAAATGATATGATTATGTAGTACTTAATTTTTTGCTAAAGAAATATGGATAACTACCGAGTTACCTTCCGGCGAGGATTCGATGTTTATAGTCTATCGAGCAAGACTTCTTGCACGCTCTTTATTCTTCCTTGGGTGCGTCAGCAGATCCTCGTGGTGAAGACCTTAGTTGCACTTCAGTAGAACTCTGTTTCTTCTTCAAGTGGCTGGTGGACTTGTCTTCTTTGGTTCACTGCTCTTCATATTCTTTAATGGGTGTTGGCATGGTCATTTACTTTGAATCCTTGGTAGCGTAGATGTTCATCACTTATCTTGAGCTATAACCATTGATGATTGGCTCTTGAGTGGACGAAGACTTCGTCGGCATCATAGTGGAATTCCTGTCCTCTGTTGAAACTCAGATAGACAACAAAGCTCGTGGAGTAGATTAAGGTTTAGTGAAAAACTACACCTTAATTATTTTAGAGTCTTGATTTATTTCTTTCAAGCACAAAGCAACAGAGTTTTGGATTTCCATTTATGTATGTGACTCAATGATGGTGCAATAATTGTTTTATCACATATGTATCAAGAAAATAGGAGGTAAATGTCAAACCGACATTTTAAAGTGAAGCATTAATACTGTAAGCTAGCAACATCCTCTAGAATTCGTGAGAAGTGTGTCCTTCTCGTAAAACTAAGGCAAAGATCAAGTGCATAAGTTCTGCTAGTGAGCAAACACCAATGGAACCAAAACTTCATTTAATCTACTCTAACCTTAGGCACATTTAATATGATAAGGTTGGTATTTCGTGCATTGTTTCATTCTTAAAACATGGATGATGAAATCAGAAGAGTGAGCATGAATTTGACAACGAGGGTTGAGTTGTTCAAGACTAAGTGATTAAAAGAGTGATACTCAAAGAACAAGCATGCTGAGTTTTATAGATTGAATTATTTAAAGTTGTAACTCAAACATTTTGATTCTTTTGATTTAAGTGCAGAGCAAGACCAAGGGAAAGCTTTTGTAGAGAATGATCACTTACCTTAAAATATTACCTTCATCATTGAAACGCAGTGGCACCATGTGATGAGGGATAGATGATCTATCATGACCCCATCCTTTTGAAGCTTCTCCTTGCATCTTGAGCTTGTTCCTGAGCATCTTGTCTCCTGTGTTGCACTTTATCTTCCTCAATCTCTAAGCTATCCTTTTTCTCTCTCCTCATGAATTATGTTTGGACTTATTGTTCCACTTATCATTTTATTCCTGAAAGCATTAGTGGACAACACATACTCGAAGAGATATACAAGTAATAACAAGGGTAGTGTTGTCATAGAGCTAAAGTCACTTTCTATGCTATAGAGAAGTTAATCTTGGCATTTTAATTAGCATGGAACTTCTATCCCATATTTTATTTACGTTCATTGTTCACCATTACTTCTTCTCTAAAGGATTAATTTTATTTTGTATCTTAAGTTTGATTTTTAAGCTTAAAATTTGTAATAACATTCAAACTTAAAGAGACAAAGTAACAGTGAGTAGAGAGATTGCAAACCAGTGTGTCGGGATGTTGACAGCTTCTTGATTGGGAGGATGAGCATGGTTGTAGATTTTCTCCCCACACTTAGACAAATGCAAGTGTGAATGTTGAAGCATCACTCGCATTGTATGTGCAACTCCCATGTTCTCGAACATTGTTCACCCTGCAGTGGTTAGTGATAAGAATACCCGAAGGGAACTAGTCCTAAGAACATAATAATTTTTTAAATTTTTTTTGTAAATTAAGACAAGATTCTAAATTTAAAAAGTCATAAGATAACTACCGATTGACCTCTCGGTGAGGGCTCACAGTTTTAGGTTCGTTGAGCAAAACCTTTCTTTAATGGACACATACCCAGGGAATATATAAAGTTGAAATACAGGTTGTCCACTATTAAATTTATAATCCTTATCTATGCTAATGGGTAGATGGATTTGGAATTGTTTTAGCATAGACATGATTCATCATAGTTCATAGACAACTTGGTGGCTGTATTGTTTCATGGTTCAAGGCAAAGGTAGCTTATAGCAAAAGACAAAGTTAATATTCTTTGATACTTACAATTCAGTGATGAATGAGCCATGTCTTTTGTGTGAAGTTGTTAGAGCACGTCCTATGCCTTGCTTCATCCCAGTGTGAGTTCATCTCTTGACTTCCCTGTTTTGATATTGAGAGATTTCTGCAGGGGTTAGTCCAACAAAATAACCGATATCTACTAGAGAATACTCTTGGTTCAAAAATCAAACTAGACGCCATGTCTAATTTAATCTAGGAAAGCATTTTAACCTAAGCACCACGCTTAATTTAATGAGCCTTTGAAAGTAAGATCCACACTCCTAGACTAAGCACCATGCTTAATTTAAAAGTTGTATGAACATACTCCAAACCTTAAGCATACTATAGTAAATAACAGTGGCACGAAAGCACTACAGAGATTCACTTTAATGGAGATGAAAGAGTGTGATCAAGGTGAGTAGTATATATATATATATATATATATATATTTAGATGCACATAACATGAGTGGATGCAAGTGATAAAAATTAAACATGTATGAGAGAACATAAACTAAATGGAGTGAATGTATGATGATATGCAAAGGATTGAATAAGATAACTACTCATTAATTTAAAGTCCATGAGCAAGACTAACTCACCTCGATTAAACATACCATGACTCACAGTGGAATTGTGAGTGGTACAACGTCTGGTGTTGTCACTCCTCACGTGCTTGAAAACTTGTAACGTTGACCTTCTTCGATCCTTGTGGGAGTTTTGTCGGAAAGTCAAAGTGACAACAATTGTCTATACCTTATCTGGTTGATTTATAACAAAGTGGTTGAATGGATCTTGAGGCTTGAGCAAAGCCTCTGGAGCCGCAACGTAGGTTGTCCAAAGTTCAAAACCAGTCATACACCTCACCCTGCATAAGATCAAAACTATACAAAGCCAGGGTGGGTCCGTTTGGATAAAGGGTGAATAATATATCTCAATTATCACATCTGTAAGAGTTCTCCTAGATGTTGAAAATGTATTCTAGCTACCGTCCTTAATTACTCATTCATTCCCCGGCAACGGCGCCAAAAATGCTTGTTGACACTCCTTAATGGAATCACTCTAAGATAGACTTCATAAACAATAACCTAGTGAAGGCACTAAGAAGTGTACGGGACACTACTAGCATCACTTAACATCAAGTTGTCATCCCCAACATGAAACTAGCAATGTGATTATATCTTGGCACTGACTTAAAGATAAATATTTACCTGCAAGCGCACAGATAAATACAACCGTTGTAGCAACATTTTACCCAGAGATGTTCCAAGTATCGTTATTTATATTTAGCACTAGGAATGAAGTGAGATAAAAAAAGACAAGAGCTACTCTACACATGTGATAGGAGAATTGAAAACAAAGTAAGAACATACTCCTTTATCCTAAACAGGGATCAGTCACAATAATGAGGTACACTATAAATGATAAAAGATTAATCTATGATATTCCTTAGAGCATTTCAACTTATACAAGGCATGCGGATTAGAATAGACATTATAAAGAAGTATTCCTAAGTTATTCTAATTATAAGTCATAATATACATTGATTAGTGCAATTACATTTGGCAATCATTGGCTAGGTTATCCCATATTCATATTCAAGAGGCAACTCCATAGTAAAGGTGCCAAACAGAGTAACCCCTAAACCATGAGTTAACTGAGCCATACTGAACACTACATTCGGGAGGTGGAATACAAAGGACTGAATAGGAATATCACACCCGCGATCTACCACTCTATCCGGAACATAGGACGCATTCGCAGATAAATAGTGTATAGGCACCACACCTACACAGCATTTATCACCCACCCGTTGTACTTTAAGATGAGCGCTATACGAACATGAGTACAAACATGATGATAATCTATCTATGCCAAATATATAATCAAAGCATACTACAAGCAGTATAATTAAGAATATAGTAATTAATGTCTTAGTCATATCAATTATATCTAAACTATTATGAACTAGACTATGAACTAGGACACAATGATGAACAGTATGAAGAACTAGAGTATGAACTAGAACACGAACTAGAACTAGATTAAGAACTAGAAGATGAACTAGACGATGAACTAGAACTAGAAGATGAACAATGAAGAACAATGAAGAACTAGAAGAACAATTATGAACAAGAAACATAATTAGATCCATAATGTTGATACAAGAGAGAAGATCTTGGGTTTACCGAGCCTTCTCGCGACTAGATCCGGAATCCAAGCGAAGCTTGCCTCTTCTAATTCTAATTCTATCTAGCTATGCCTAAGTTGATGTGGCTCTAAGGAAATTAGGGTTTCTGATTGATCCTCCTCCTCTTCTAATGACTTGAGATCTGATGATGATGGAGAGGGGGGTCTAGGGTCTGGTTATATAGCCCTGGGCAAGGAACCGTGGCCCTTGGATCAAACCGACTTAAGGTATGGCTAAGATGCATCCTCATTGGCGGTGGGAGAACATTCCAGAAGATAGAGTCCGTAGGCCCCAAGGGGGGACCGGTCAGTCCCACCTATCATGCTCTCATGGTGGTCGACCTCCTGGTGTCTTCTGGTGTCCTCTGTAGTCTTCTAGAAACTTCCTGACGTGGCAGTCGAGTTATCTCTCATCGGTTTCCTTCTATGGGAAGCTATCGGTGTTGATTTCCTGGTTTAGTCCCTGCAAAATCATAGTTCATCAAAACTCGTGGAATATTGTCAATTAAAACCCTAAACCTTTGTTGGTGATCAAATTCTTGACCTTTTCATATTTATTTATTCTTTAATTATGATAGATAACCAGTGTCAACAATAGGGATGGGTGGGTGGGGAGAAAAGAGATGAGGGAAAGACATAAGGACGGGTCCCCACCCTTTTGACTGTGATCGCACGGAGAAGCAGCCAGGCGAGCGGTACTACCGCTGGGGAGAGCGGTACCACCGCCCAAAGAGAGCGGTACCACCGCGCAGCAACCGGTACCACCACTAGAAAAATGGTACCACCGAGCACCTTGGTCAAACTTGGTCAAAGATCAGGGAGGCAAGCAAGACTACCACCGCCAGGCTTAGCGGTACTAACACTAAACTGGCGGTACAACCGCTCAGGGGAGCGGTACTACCGCCAGGCGAGCGGTACTACCGCCAAGAACAAGAGGTACTACCGCGCAAAGGCCGGTAGTACTGCTCTAGCTCCAAAAAGATAGCCAGAACCGCGCCTAAAAGGATGGTGACTTATGGCAACTTAGAACCAACTCAATTTTGTCCAGATTTCATACATCAACACATAACTATGGACATACTTGAGTTGCATGAAATAGATTTTGAAAGAGATCACACAACTTTTCGCAAACAAATTTTCTATATCTAAGACAAACAAGTGTGTGCAAAATATCAAGTTAGATTTCTAGAGTCAATAACATTTAGCTCACTTCTTAAGGCACAAAATCTTGACTCATCAAGAGGTTTGGTGAAGACATCGGCTAGTTGGTTTTCGGTGCTCACATGGTGCAAAGCGATATCACCTTTGGCTTCATGGTCTCTTAGGAAATGGTGTCGGATGTTTATGTGTTTTGTGCAAGAGTGGTTTACTGAATTATTTGCTAGTTTTATGGCACTCTCATTGTCACACAAAAGAGGTATTTTGGTCATCTCACATCCGAAATCTTTAAGAGTTTGCTTCATTCAAAGTAGTTGAGCACAGCAAGCACCGGCCGCCACATACTCGGCTTCGGCAGTGGATAAGGCAACACTATTTTGCTTTTTGGAACTCCATGACACTAAAGACCGACCAATAAATTGACAAGTCCCGGTAGTGCTCTTTCTATCCACCCTGCAACCGGCATAGTCCGAATCGGAGTAGCCAAGTAAATCGAAAGTGGATCCTTTGGGATACCACAAGCCAAGGTTAGGTTAGTGAACTAAATATCTAAAGATTCTTTTAACAACTACAAGATGGCATTCCTTAGGGCTAGCTTGAAATCTTGCACACATGCACACACTAAGCATAATATCGGGCCTAGATGCACAAAGGTAAAGCAGGGATCCAATCATGGAGCGATATACCTTTTGCTCTACGGCTTTGTTGTCTCCTCCAAGGTCAAGATGTCCCGTTGTTGGCATTGGTGTCTTGATGGGTTTGGCCTTGTCCATGTCAAGCTTCTTCAACATGTCGTTGGTGTACTTCGTTTGACTGATGAACGTGCCATCCTTAAGTTGCTTGATTTGGAACCCAAGAAAGTACGTCAACTTCCCAATCATGGACATCTCGAACCTTTGAGTCATGATCCTACAAAACTCCTCACAAAAAGCCACATTAGTACTACCAAATATAATGTCATCGACATATATTTGGCATATAAAAATATCATCATTGACTTTGCGAGTAAATAAAGTGGGATCGGCCTTTCCTATCTCAAACCCTTGTTTGAGTAGGAAATCCTTGAGACAATCATACCAAGCTCTAGGGGCTTGTTTGAGCCCGTAGAGCACTTTGTCGAGCTTGTAGACATGGTCCGGATGCTTGGGATCTTCAAAACCTGGTGGTTGGTCTACATAAACCACTTCGGAGAGGGGGTCATTGAGGAATGCACTCTTCACATCCATTTGGTACAACTTGAAGTCATGATGAACGACTAAAGCAAGCAATATCCGAATTGATTCTAGCCTTGCCACAGGTGCATAGGTTTCTCCAAAATCCAATCCCTCAACTTGGGTAAACCCTTGAGCTACCAACCGCGCCTTGTTTCTTGTGACCACGCCATGCTCATCTTGCTTGTTGCGAAAGACCCACTTTGTTCCAATCACATTTTGTTTGGGTCTTTCCACCAAGGACCAGACTTCATTCCTAGTGAAGTTGTTCAACTCCTCTTGCATTGCCATTATCCAATCTTCTTCTTCAAGTGCTTCTTCTACCCTTTTTGGCTCAACTGGGGAGACAAAAGAGTAGTGCTCACAAAAGGTTGCCAATCTTGATCTTGTGGTTACACCTCTTTGAATGCTTCCAAGAATGTTATCGAACGGGATGATCCTGTTGTATGATGTGATGTACTCTTGGATGAGGCACTTGACTTCTTCTTTGTATTGGGCTGTCATCTTCACTATCACTGTCATTGTTGACTTGTGCATCTTGGTGGTTGTCTTGGTGATTTTATTCTTCTTGGATTGACCCTTGATTTGCTTGTACACTTGGACCATGATCTCTACTTGGTGTTGCGACATCATCATGTCCATTGGTTGGCCCATGATGCATACTTGGATCATGATTGATTTGCATAAGTACATCATCTTCATCAACTTCCAAGGGTCTCACTTCACCGGTTGCAAGTTTCTTTATCACTTGTTGAGAAGGTTCTTCTTGACCTACAATTTCAGCATTGACTTGCTCTTTTTGGGAGCCGTCACTTTCATCAAAAGTCACGTCTACCGCTATTTCAATTTGACCGGAGGTCTTATTGAAAACACGGTATCCATGTTCGTTAGTACCATAACCAAGAAGAAAACCTTCATCAACCTTTGGTGCAAACTTAGAGCTTTTGGATTTCTTATTAAGTATGAAACACTTGCATCCAAAAACCCTAAAGTAATCCACCTTAGGCTTTTTACCAGTGAGAAGCTCGTAGGCGGTCATCTTCCTTTTCTTGTGAAGATAAAGGCGGTTGATGGCATGACATGCCGTGTTGACCGCCTCCGCCCAATAATCCTTTTTAGGAGTCTTGTATTCATCCAACATTGCTCTTGCGGCTTCAATGAGAGTTTGGTTCTTCCTTTCCACAACACCATTTTGTTGTGGAGTGTACGGAACCGAAAACTCATGCTTGATGCCTTAATCATCAAGGAATTCTTCAATGTTGGTGTTGCGGAATTTCGTCCCGTTGTCGCTTCTCACTTTCTTGATCTTCACATCAAACTCATTTTGCGCCCTTCTTGCAAACTTTTTGAAGACACCTTGAGTTTCACCTTTATCTCTCAAAAAGAATACCCACGTGAAACGAGAATAATCATCAACAATTACAAAACCATATTTGTTACCTCCAATGCTTATGTAAGCATTGGGTCCGAATAAGCCCATGTGAAGTAACTCTAGGATTATTGCAGTTGTCACGATGTTTTTGGCGGGATGTTTTGCTCCAACTTGCTTCCCCGCTTGACATGCACTACAGATTCTATCTTTCTCAAAAGAAACATTCGTTAGTCCAAGAATGTGTTTGCCTCTTTGAAGGTCGGCCAAGTTCCTCATCCCACCATGAGCTAGTCGGTGATGCCATAACCAACCCATACTAGATTTTGCCACTAAACAAGTCTCGGACCCCACTCTAGTAGTTGAAAAATCAACTAGGTAGAGCTTGCCCTTTAATGGACCCGTAAAAGCAATAGAGGAATCCGCCCTTCTAGTGACTTCCACACCCTTATCCGTAAAGAGACAATTGTAACCAATTTCACAAAGTTGTGAAACCGATAACAAATTGTATCCCAACCAATTCACAAGTAATACATTTGAAATAGAATGATCATTTGAGATAGCAATTTTACCTAAGCCAACGATCTCTCCTTTGCTATTATCACCAAAGACAATCCTTTCCGATGCTGTTTGACTTGGTTGAAAGGAGGTGAACATCTTCTTCTCTCCAGTCATATGATTTGTACATCCACTATCAAGTACCCAACTTGATCCACCGGAGGAGTATTCCTACAAAACACATTTAAGCTTTTGTTTTAGGTCCCGAGATGGATCCTAGAGGGTTAGACACATAAGATTTGGGCACCCAAACACTCTTCAAGATTTGCCTCTTCTTGAGAGCGCCCAAATACTTCACCACAATCTTCCCATCCATGTCCCAACAACACATGTAATCAATAATGTGATTGCGTGAGATAGGCACTTGTTGCTTGGGGACATCAACTTGCTTCTTCTTCTTGTTGTCAATGGTGCTTGTGAGAGTAGCTACATTGTTCACTTTGTTGATGAGATCAACAAGTGGCACACCTTTGTTGAACTTCACACAAGCCACCCCATTTACCATGTTCCTTCCATTGGCTTTACCATCATACCTACTATACCCAATGCCATCCTTGATCATGGGGTGTCTTGATGGATTGTACACCGTGGTTTGTTGCTTCTCCTTGCACTTGCAACCGACCTTCACTATTGTGTTCAACCTTTGAATCTCCTTGTCCTTCTTCTCTAGCTCAACAAGGTTAGTCTCACAAGCATTTATATCAAATTTAAAACATCTTTCACAACCCCTGCTAGTTGATCCTCTAGATTCATTTGAAGAGGTAGAAGTGCTCTTCCAAAGAGTTTCGTAGTTTAACTCAAGAATTTGATATTTATCTTTTAAGCTTGTAAGGCTTTCTTGAGTCAAACTATTTTCATTCTTTAGACTAGCCAAAGAGTTATTAAGTGAAGAGTGTTCCTTGGTTAAGCGCTCATAGGAATCCTTAACCATGGACAACTCTAATTTTAACTTTTCAACCTCTTCCTTTTCCCTAGTGAGACACGCCTCAATTCCTTGCTTCTTCTCCCTTTCCTCTAGGAGCAATTCCCCTTGTGACTCAATGCATGACTCACGTCTATCTATTTTATATATGAGCTCCAAAATTTTAGTTGCTGCAGCTTTACCATATTTCTCAATTAATTTATCGGCATAATTTTCATCATCCTCATCATCGCTATCACAATCACTAGATGCATGTGTAGGAGAGTTAGGTGGTACCTTATCTCCCTTTGCCATGAGGGAAGTAGGAGTGTGATAGTCATCGCTGGAGAGGTTGGCGAAGAGTGAAGGTGATGAAGACAAGTTGGTGAAGAGAGATGTCGATGAAGTATGATCGGTGATGGACTTGGTTGATGAAGATCTTTCATGCATAGCAATTTCAGCTACGCTCTTCTTCTCATTGTCATTGTCATCATCACTATCATCATTCGATTTCCATTCTTGTCCCATGTGTGCTTCACCCTTTCTCTTGTCCTTGTACTTCTTGTCACCTTGCTTGTTGTTTCTAAACTTCTTGCCCTTGTTTGGACAATTTGCAGCAAAGTGTCCAATGTCACCACACTCATGGCAAAACCTCTTCTTGTATGTCTTGCTTCCACCACTTCTTCCAAACTTTTCTTTCTTCATTCTCAAGAACTTCATCCTATGAGCCCAATCAGTGTATCTCACACCATCGAATGATGGTGGCTTTTCGGGGTTGACCATAGGCAAGCTTGAGCTAAGATTTTTGCTGGACATGCCATAGTCATATCCCATATTTGCAATTTCCTTTCTTGACTTTGGAGTCCAGTTGCCACCACCATCTTGGAGTGATTCTTCACTTCGCTTGATCATCTCCGTCAACTTGTCAATTTGCTCTTGCATCTTGTCCATTTGCTCTTTTTGTTGCACTTTGAGCGACTCGGAGAGTTGAGCAGCGATTTGATAGACGAGAGCTTTCATTGTGCTGTCATCCATCTTGGCCAATGAAATTCCTCACACGGTGAAGCATTTATCCGAGGAACCTTGCTTTGATACCAATTGAAAGGACCTAATTGGCCTAGAGGGGGGGGGTGAATAGGCATATTTGAATTTCCTGAAACTCACAAACTCACAGCGGACATTAAATACCAACCGGAAGTACCGGTGGTTTGAAGCGGAAGTTTCGGTCGCAGTGCAAACCAACCTTTACTCCCGGTACCCTAAGAAGCTATGAAATCAGAGAAAGATTGAGTTGTTTTGTTTCAATCCAAAGATGCACCACACCCTCTTGAATGATGTTGATGAAAGAGTGAAGCTTCTCAACACCTCCTTCCTCAACAGATGATGAAAGATCACCTTCTACCTGTCAAGTGGAAATAGAGGAGAGATACGACAATAACAAGCGTAGTCGAAGCTACCACCACAACAACAAGCACACAGAACAAATGATGTATCCCGAGGTTCGGCAATCCCCACGAAGGAGTTCCTATGTCCTCGTTGTTGAGGTGACCACTAAGGTCTGACCACTTAGGTCTCCTCCCTCAAGCAACCACACAGGAAGCTGAGATTTCCACTAAGAAGAAGGGGTGGTACAAACACTTCGGGGTGCCCTCACAAGTGAATCAATCCGAGCAACCATGAAGAACACCTAGCTGGCGAGGGTTCAAAGAACCCAAGAGTAATAACCACAAACCAAGCAGGCGAGATGAGGAATCCATGTGCTCAAGTCGAAGATCAAAGCTCTCGCTCTCTAATCTCACGTCCCTATCTCAAATCGACGTAAGATCAAAGCTCGGAGGCAAAGGGGAGAGAGAGTGAGTGAGTCTGCGCTTGGAGGCTGAAGCAAAGCGTGTGAATGAGTGAGAGAGTCTGTAACCCGTCCGAAGGGGATGAGAAAGAGTATAAATACTCGAGCTTCAGATGGCCTAGCGGTACTTCTGGTGGGACAACTGGTACTACCGAGCAGAGCTGATGCAACGGATCAAAAAGCTTGCAGGCGAGAAAGCATAGGCGGGACTTCCGGTTAGCTGACCGGTACTACCGGTCAGCGACCGGTACTACCGGTCAACTTTGTTAACTAGTCGTTTGAAGAAACGGGGGCTAGGCCAGGACTTCCGGACACACGGTCGGTACCACCGGTCAGGGACCGGTACCACCAGTCAACAGGACCGGTACCACCGATCACACACCGGTACTACCGGTCCGAGGCCGGTGGTACCAGGCGGGACTTCTGCACAGCCAGGACCCGCACAAGTACCTCCGATCACCTGACTGGTACTACCGGTCAGGGACCGGTACTACCGGTCGAAGACCGGTGGTACTTGGCGGTACCACCGCTCGGACCAAGGCATCTCCAGATCTACTTTTCCCTTTGAGCGGTACTTCTAATCAAAGTTCGGTACTAATGTTCTACCCTGTCAGACTTCGAAAAGCTAAGTGCCCGAGGGTGAAAAAGTGTTCTCGCATGCGAACTGAGATAATGACATGAGCACTTTTTATCCTCAACTAACCAGCTATGATTTATGACCCTCTTGATAGTACGGTGTTTTCTATAACTCAAAATAAAGATTAGAAAGATGAACTACTTGAGTTTAGATGCCTTTCTTTTTATCAAAATTTAGGGTGCTATCATTCATCGGATTTGTTCGTTTAAATCACGGACGGGCTAACACCTGTAGATGTCACTTGATAAACGTGTTAGTCCCTAATTTGATTGTCATTAATTATCCAAAACCCACATCGGGGGCGAATGCACTTACCGCCCCGAGGCCGGATGGTTTTACAACGGGCTTTTTTCAGTTGCACTGGGAGACAGCGGGAGAAGGCGTTATAGCTGCGGTGCTTGATTTTTTGAATGGTGGACAATTGTCTCCTGGGATTAACCAAATAACAATTGTTCTCATTCCCAAAGTGATGAACCCACAAGATCTTAAGAATTTTCGCCTGATTTCTCTATGCATTGCGGTTTACAAAATCTGCTCAAAGGTCCTTGCTAATCGGTTAAGGTCCTTTCTTGATGAGATTATATCTGCAGAGCAGAGCACTTTTGTGCCGGGTCGTTCGATTACAGACAATGTCTTAGTGGCATATGAGTGTATCCATTACCTGAAGGGGAGAAAGGGGAAGACTGGGGCATGTGCAATCAAGTTGGATATGGCAAAGGCATATGATCGAGTCGAATGGTGTTATCTGGAAGGTATGATGCGGAAATTGGGTTTTGCAGGAAGTTTCGTTGACTTGGTTATGAGGTGTGTGACCTCAGTGTCCTTCTCAGTAAAAATTAATGGGGTCCTAACGACACCTTTCAAGCCGAGTAGGGGGATTCAACAGGGCGACCCAATCTCACCGTATTTGTTCCTGATATGCTCAGAAGGATTATCATGTTTGTTGAAAGATATGGGACCCTTGTATTTATCAAGAGGTATATGGTTGGGGATTCATGCTCCTTGGATCTCCCATTTACTTTTCGCTGATGATTTTTGACTCTTGCTAACGTCGTCACTAGGAGTAGACTATGGAATCTATCCCCGGCAACGGCGCCAGAAAGGCTTGTTGGTACTTCTTAATGTAAGAAGTATAACTAACTATTCTTATGACTATTGGTAAATTCCGCAAGCGCATAGAATAAGTCAATTGTAGCACTTCACCCGGGAGTAACCGAGTATCGTATTTATTTCCACAGGGAAGCTACTATGGCAGAACTAACACTAGGACTGCTATGAACAACTAGTGATTCTAGCAAGGTTGATCGAATATGTATGAATGGGGGTTGGTTTCTACTACTACTAAAGAAAGAAAGATTAACTAAACTAAATCGGCGGGGTCTGGCCGATGAACAAATTAATGTTTTCCTACACACTTACGAACACAACTAACTTAGCAATAAAGAGTTTATCTAGTTCTTCGAACCGTACACACCCTCTGGACTATTTACCTCAGACGTGCACAACAAGGTTTATGATTTAAAAACTAACCCAACTACGTGGTGGAATTCAAGGCTCCCAGGGCTGTCACCACCTGTTTGCTACCACAGGTATCCGGGGGGCTAGCCACAAACTAAGGTATTACTAGTCTAAGCACCACGCTTACACTAATATATACTACTCTAATCTTGTGTCCAAAACTAGAGCACTGATTACTGAGCAAAGAACCCAAACTAGATACAAACTAAATACAAAGTTATCTATGATGGAAAGCACTCAACAAGAACAATAAGTAAAGAACTTAAAGTAAATGTTGAAAGTAGAAGAACACTAAGATAAATGAAGAAAGACTTGGAATTATAACAGAGACTTGGAAGATCCTCTATTACAACTCCAGCTCTTCTCTTCTTCACTCTCGCTCTCACTCTAAGTCACTCAACTAGAGTGTTACTTCACCAGAGCTTCGCTTACAAGAGAGTGGGACTAATGAGGTGAGGTCTGAGTACAAATGAGCTCGGGGGTCCTATTTATAGCCTAAGGGGCCTAGGGGGGTACTTATAGACCTAGGGTTAGGTCAGGGGGGAGAGTGAGGTGGCGGGCGCCAGCCCTAGGTGGCGGCCGCCACCCCCTGGCCGTTGGATCCACCGTCATTGCTTCAATGGCATCCAGGAGCTCTAGGGAGGCGGTTCCAAGGTCGGTTGCATGTCCAAATAACCGTCACATGGGCAATTGGGTCATGATCCATGTGACATCTCTTCTCGGCCCTTGGATGCAATGACCTAAGTGATCAATGGCTGCAAATGAGTGTGGCATGCCTCCCCTGGATCAGTGACGTGGCAGGGGAGGAGTTTGGGCCTCACTCCCCTGGCGGCCGCCAGTGAGGGGTGGCGGGCGCCACCCCACCTTGGCCCAAATTGAGCCCAGGTGAGTGTGCTCGCCTCCTGGTGGGTCCTCTTGGTCATTTTGCTCAAAAACCCTGCAATTTCCTACATTCAAATGAAACTCAAGGACAAGTGGAAATCGTTAGTTTATAAAAGGTTTTTGGTTGATTTTAGGCCCTTGTGTTGTGTAATATGACCTTGTTGATGCTAAGAATATGACACTTAGTGAGCATCAACAAGCTCCCCCAAGCTTACCTCTTGCTCGTCCTCGAGCAAGCATGAACTTGAATTTTTGGAAAGTCTGTGTTTTTGTTGTGTATGCCCATATTATTTTCATCACCATGGAATTGGTAGCCTTCTCTGCACTCAAGATTAGAACAAAAGACCAGCAAGAAAGAAGGTTTGTCTTTCCCTTGCCTATTTTGCTAATCAAGATATGTGGAGTTTTCGCAAGTTTTGTTCAAAAGAAAGCATGCTTAGTAACTTCTGTGGCTCACTCAATCACTCATATTTGTATGTGGAAATGGAAGAATTATCCTCTCACTAAGACTTTATGTGGGGTTTAATGGGTAGGATAAAAATGAGCATGCAATGCTAGCATAATTTTGCTAAGTTAGACAAATGGAGCAAAGGAGCAACAAGTCATAGGTTCAGACTAGGAATGTGCAAGTGTGTGGTATTTATTGTGGCTAATACTTTCATGGAACTTCTCCTTTTTATCTCATTTGTGGGATCATGGCTATGAATGAGAGCACTTGCTCTTTTGGATATTCTCTCCTTTCTAGAGCACCTTCTCTTTTGAATTTTCTTTCTAGAGCACTTGCTCTTTTGAATATTTTTTTTCTTTCTAGAGCACTTGCTCTCTTTTTTTTAACTACTATAGCCATGTCCCTAAGATTTCATTATGGAGCATGATATTTTGCCATGGAGTATTCCTAACAATGAATGGAAACAAAGGCATGTTGTGTGCGTATTCTCAGTGTAAGAATAGCACTATATAGGTGGGTGCAAGTGAATTCCTTGGTCTTAAAATATGACAAGTTTCTCTACCATGTCTATCAACAAAAGTCTAACTAGCTCAACACTAACATGCAGCAAGTGGAAGCTCCTACTCTAAGAGTAAAAATTATTTGGCTTTGGTAGGACTTTCTTTGCCACAGAAGTACTTAGAGCAAGTTTTTAAATTTTTCAAAATAACTACTCCACAATCTTGACTTGCTCAAGTCAAAGTAGAAACTTACTTCCCCTTTACTTAGTATAATGCTCATGTCTCAAGTTTAGTTCTAGCATACGTTCTCCCATGATAACTCTAATGCATGACATACATTATTTTTATTCATTAGAAAGACTTACGATGAGAGCGTTTTATTTATTGCTAAATATATATAAATATATTTTTATTTTTATTATTTTTTAAGTTGCAAATTAACTAAGATAAAACTCAAATTTAAATTACTGAAATAATAATAAAACTAACAGTAATAAAGACGGCAGTGATACTTACATCTTTGACGGGGGTCCTCCCCCAAGCTGGCTTTTTGGCGTGGTTGGGTTACATCCATCCCTGACGACGGTACATCTTGTCCTAGTTCTGCTGCAGGAGAGAAGAAATATTACCCAGTTCTCCACCAGTTTCCTAGCGGAATACCTGGAAATTTTGGTTCATTTCATTTAGTGCTGAAGATATCCCATATCGCGCATCCACTCGTCGTGATGAAAGGACGAATGTCGAGCGGCCTGTGGTGAGATTCCTCCAGGGAAGAACTCGTCACCACGGCCAATGTACCGGGTGGATCCTCCAGTGCGACTTAGCAAGTCGTCGTCGATGTGGCGGGTGTGAACGAACTTCCTCTCACAGAGGATGTTCCGGGCCTGCCGGTCCCGATCACTCTGCCAGATGATATCATCGACGGAATTCAGGACGTGGATGGTCGGTCCAGCCTGGTGTGTGGGCGAAGAGTTCCGATCCACTGACATTTCGTTGGTGGATGGAGTACCCCACCCAGCGCTCTCCTCATCACTCCCAGCAAAGCGAATGTGAGTGTTTACCCTTGACGAACTTCCCTCACCCTTACTCTTCTTCTTCTTGCCGGTGAAGAAGTTCTTGAGAGGGCCCATGATCTCCTCACTAGTGTTCAAGGTGGCTGATGTTTTGTGTTTTGAGTGAGGTGTGGGAGCTTGCATGGGGTGTGGGTAGTATTTATAGGCTGAGGATGGAAGGGGGAGGGCTGAAAGCTCCTCTCACCTTGCGGGGGCCAGGAAAAATTGGCGGGCGCCACCCCTTTATGGGTAATTCCCACTCAAAGCCACTCCTTCTTTCAGTTGTGCTCTCCTCATCACTCCTCACCAGAATTTTTAAGTGGAGAAGTGTCCAAAAGTTGGAGTGAAGTTGAAGAGAGAGGAGGAGACATAGGAATGAATGAGTGCATTGAAAAGAGCAAAGGCATGGGTCTCTCCTGGTGTTATTTGAGTCTATGAGCTAGGGATAATGGTCTAGTTGATTGGCTAAGTGGAAAAGGGCCAAAAGGGGTGGCGGGCTCCAGCATGTGGTGGCGGGCGCCACCCCTAAGGCTGCCCTAAGCCCCTTAGGCTTCACCTAATCTCCCTACTAAGCATCTATTTTGCAAAAAATTAACTTGCTTAATTAAAAATGAAAATTTAAATGGGGGGATAAAGACTTACCTTAGACTAACTTACCTTGGTTAGCCGGTTTGGATTCCCGATTAGTGTCGCCTTCACGGTGGTTGTGTATGAATGTCGGCACTGACGAACCTTGATGACGGGTGTTTTTCCAGTCGTGGTGTGAACTAGAATTTCTCCTCCTTTCCACTGATGTGGAGCTGAATTTCTCCAGCTCCTACATCAATGGTGGCTTTTGCCGTGCTCAAAAATGGCCGTCCCAAGATCAATGGCGTCCGGTGGTCGGGATAGATATCCAGAACCACAAAATCCACCGGGACAAATAGATTCTGGATTTTCACCGGAATATTCTCTGCTATTCCTGTGGGATATTGGAGCGATTGATCAGCTAGCTACAGACACATAGAAGTAGGAGACAAGGTATGATGATTTAATTTATCATATATTACCTTGGGCATGACGCTGACGCTTGCTCCCAGATCACAGAGTGCATGCTCGAAGTGCTGCTCCCCAATTGAACATGCGATCGTTGGGTTTCCTAGGTCCTTCTTTTCTGGGAGTTGGTTTAAAATGACCGCACTGCAATCTTCGGTCAATTTAACCACATCCCTACTTGGAATTGGTTTCTTCTTATTGAGCATGTCTCTCAAATATTTTGCATAAGTTGGAACCTGCATAGCGTCAATAAATGGCACATGTATATATAATTTTTGAATTACCTCGACGAATTTCTTGAATTGGTCATCTTCCGTCGGATTCCTGTTTCGATCTGGAAAAGGTAATACATGTGTATCATAAAATTCATGAGGAGCAGTTCGTACCTTGGATGAAGGTTCAGCTGGCGTCTCCTCTTCTTCGTCTTCTTCAACATTAACAATATTTTTCTTTGCAGCAGAATTGCTACTAGGAACTAAATTAGAATGAGGTGGATCACGAGTGGATTTACCACCTCTCGTGGTTACAGATTTTAATTCCTCGTAGTATTTAATTTGAGATTTAATGTTATCTACTGTTTGCTCTAATCTCTTATTAAAATTAATTTGTTCCTTAAATGCTTCAGAAAAATCATTCATTTTAGCATAAATTCCTTCTAACATTTTATCATGTTCAATTAATTTATTATTTATGCTATCATTAATTCTACCTTGATTAGAAACTAATTTTCCAATAGGAGAATTAAATACGGAGGTTTGAGGCATACCTTTATTATTCCATTGTTGGATCATTGGAATTGGAGGTTCTCCGTAGCCACCATTATTAAGGGATTTTGCATCCTCTTTCTTAATTTCTTCTTGACCTTCACTTGACGAAGCGACTCTTTGCTTGGCGTAGTACTCTATTGTAGCACGGTCTCTCTTCTCATTTATTCTTTGCTCTAGCAATTTTACCAAAGTTTGCAGGGTAACAGAATCAACTTGCTTAATTTCAGACATACATCTAGCATGTTTTCTGTCCATCCTTGATTCGCCACCATTGTCTCAATGAGTTTGGTTGCCTTCTCTACAGTGAGAGAGAGATATGCACCTCCGGTGGCAGCATCAATGTGTTGTTGAGATTCTTGCTGGAGTCCATGGTAGAAGCTCTGGATCAAGTACCAGTCTTGCATACCATGGTGGGGGCAGTCTTCAACATACTCTTGTAGTCTCTCCCAAGCTTCAGTGATTGTTTCTTCGTCTCCCTGTCCAAAGTTAGAAATCTTGCTACGGAAAAGAATAGTTCGACTTATCGGGCAGAACTTGTTGAGGAATTGATCCGCGCATCTCACCCATGTCAGCAGGTGTCCAGAGTTGAAGAGGAACCACTGCTTCGCTTTTTCCACTAATGAAAATGGAAAAAGATGAAGTCTAATGGCATCCTGCGAAACTCCCTGCACAGAAATTGTACTACATATCTCCAGAAAATTCCGGAGGTGAGCATTGGCATCCTCGGAAGGTTTGCCATTAAATGCAATAGCTTGAGCCATACGTATTAGGTGATGTTTAAGCTCAAAATCTACATTACTAGTAGAAGGTAACACTGGAATGTGAGCAAGAGTAGGCATGGAATACTCACTGAGTGTTTTGGTCGATGTCGATGTTGATTGATCGTTGGAGCAGCTTGGTTCGTCAATCACTTTTGACTGGGATTCTCGTCTTGACGAACTCCTCTCGCGAAACTCCAGGTTCTTCCTCGGAGGAGTGAGATTAGCTCTCGCTCTCCTAAGAATGGCCTCAGGATCTTCTTGATAGTCGCTCAGAAGATTGAATCCGGCCATGACTACTTGAACGATCACAAACAACGAACAATATATATACCCGCTAGAACTACGGGGGTTAATTCAATAGAAGTCACAAAGAATTAATTCTAGCCAATTGCTTCCCCGGCAACGGCACCAGAAATGCTTGTTGACTCTTGCTAACGTCGTCACTAGGAGTAGACTATGGAATCTATCCCCGGCAATGGCGCTAGAAAGGCTTGTTGGTACTTCTTAATGTAAGAAGTATAACTAACTATTCTTATGACTATTGGTAAATTCCGCAAGCGCACAGAATAAATTCAATTGTAGCACTTCACCCGGGAGTAACCGAGTATCATATTTATTTCCACAGGGAAGCTACTATGGCAGAACTAACACTAGGACTGCTATGAACAACTAGTGATTCTAGCAAGGTTGATCGAATATGTATGAATGGGGGTTGGTTTCTACTACTACTAAAGAAAGAAAGATTAACTAAACTAAATCGGCGGGGTTTGGCCGATGAACAGATTAATGTTTTCCTACACACTTACAAACACAACTAACTTAGCAATAAAGAGTTTATCTAGTTCTTCAAACCGTACACACCCTCTGGACTATTTACCTCAGACGTGCACAACGAGGTTTATGATTTAAAAACTAACCCAACTACGTGGTGGAATTCAAGGCTCCCAGGGCTGTCACCACCTGTTTGCTACCACAGCTATCCCGGGGGCTAGCCACAAACTAAGGTATAACTAGTCTAAGCACCGCGCTTACACTAATATATACTACTCTAATCTTGCGTCCAAAACTAGAGCACTGATTACTCAGCGAAGAACCCAAACTAGATACAAACTAAATACTAAGTTATCTATGATCGAAAGCACTCAACAAGAACAATAAGTAAAGAACTTAAAGTAAATGCTGAAAGTAGAAGAACACTAAGATAAATGAAGAAAGACTTGAATTATACCAGAGACTTGGAAGATCCTCTATTACAACTCCAGCTCTTCTCTTCTTCACTCTCGCTCTCACTCTAAGTCTCTCAACTAGAGTGTTACTTCACCAGAGCTTCGCTTACAAGAGAGTGGGACTAATGAGGTGAGGTCTGAGTACAAATGAGCTCGGGGGGTCCTATTTATAGCCTAAGGAACCTAGGGCATACTTATATTCCTAGGGTTTGGTCAGGGCGGTGAGTGAGGTGGCGGGCGCCATGTAACAGAACCGACCAATTTATAAGAGCACAAGTACGAAATTCTCCGCCGAGGCAGTAAATTTGTGGCACTTGAGCCCCTATAAACCCGGTAGTCCGTGAAATCACGAAGGATTTCAAACTTTCCAACATCAACAACATAGGATCGTAATATTCAGCATCGACCGTCACACGACAGAGATTACATAATAGTTCGGAGTAGCAACTTAGTTATTACAAACCAGGTTTGAAAACAGTAGCGGAAGCTTAACTTGAAACATTGTTCCGAAATTCACGCACGCACACTTAATGATTACAGTGCCATTTAGTAGTCATCCTTAACATAGCAAAAGATACGAACAGAAGAGGTCATAGCCCGGGACCTAGAATTCACCCGAGGCTGGAAAGAGACAATTGATGCAATAACCATGGAAGACCTGGCCATCTGCAACAACAAAAGGGTAGAACCCTGAGTACGAGAAGGTACTCAGCTAGACTTACCCGCCTTAAAGAAATAAAGTGACACCAAGGAGTATGCAAGGCTAGTATATAGTGGAGGCTGGCAATAGACCATATTTTTGCATAAAAGCCATTTGTTAATTAAGTAGTTCTCCTGCCCTTTAGCTGTCAATTTAAATGGTAATTATCCTATTTACTAGATTAGCAAACTGCACTATAACAAACATGGTAGTGATCCAACGATCACCGAAAATGTAACAAACAGACCGAGTGACCATTTCCAAAAGTATATGATAGCTGTCTCGTGTTCCACATTTTTCAGTATCAAGGTCGATCAGCGTTCGAGTCAAGTGCTCACTATCCAGGAGCGATGGCGATTATAATCGATTCCTAACCAGCTGGTGATTTATTTCCCACACAAACCACACCCACCCGTCGGTGAGCTACAGATGACCACAACATTGTTCTAGGAGTCGCGGTTTCAACCGCCACCATCACACCCGGAGGCAAGCCCGACTGCCAAGGAGTTGGACTTAACCACCATCACCCGGGTCTTACTATTCGCGCCCCCGCGTCCCACTAACTCTCCACCGTGGCTTCGGCTGATGCGTAGGACCTGAGAGCCGGCCTGGAACAATGAGCGGCTTCGCGGTCGGAACGAGTTATCCTTCCAGCTAAATGTGGGACATGCGTTCAACATGACAAGAAGTCTATCTCACAAGATACTGATTCCCATAGAACACGGCTAGAAATACTGTAGCATACACTACAGGAATCTGCCGATCTCCATTTTCCACAACACCCAGTTATCCACTTAATGGAAATATCCGGTTAATCGGTCAAGTAACCACCTATTGCTCACGGGTAACATGAAGGTTGCCCGACTTCTACCGGTGTAAGCAATTCTAAGCATAACTCGGACCTGATTCTATATAGGTATCAAGGATGATATTTCAAGGTAACAAGGTATGAATAGTGATGCATCAACGGTATCAAACAACTCCTATACTTAATGCAACAAACATAAGCAGATTAAGTTAATCATAAACTGTAGGTAGTTAGAAATGCTCCGGGGCTTGCCTTTCTCGAAGGTGCTCGGTTGGTGATTCGGGCACTCCGGAAGTTCTTCTTCAAACTCTTCCCCGACAGCTCCTGATTCCTGCTCCTGAGGCTGCTCCTCGTTTTCCTCTGCTATCACTGTCTCTTCTACCGAACCTGTTATGATGCATATGCGAGAATGAATGGATGATACGTGGGCATAGAATATGCATTGCAATTGAATTTAACCGAATAGGCGCATATTTCCTCTCTGGTAGAGTACAACACTCTATTTAGAGAGAAGCTACACCACTCATGCAAAGTACAGTCAACATGCATATACTGAAAAGACTATTTTACCCCTGCTGGTTCCCTCCATAAAAAGACACAAAAGCTTAATTAAGTAAACTAATTATTCCACTAAAACAAGCTTATAACTGCACCTTATAGATAACAGTTTTAGAAAAATCTACAAAAATTACTGGAGGTTCCTAACAGAAAGTAAAGCATACTGTACAAATTTCAGGACAATTGCATGTATATATAATTCTGTATGAAAAAGACAAGTATCAGGGTGAAAAGGTGCTTTGAACTACACCCTGTCTTAAAAAGTGTCAAACAACAGATTTCATATTTTTGTTTAGAGCTTTCCAGCATAAGAGCAGTCTATAAAAATTATGAAGCTCAAATTCCATATATTTTAATTACTACAAATTATACAAGAAAACAGCATTTAATCAATTTAAAGGTTAACTTCAAATTATTCCTCAACCAAACAGTAGTTACAATTTTTCTGTGACTCTACATCACTTACACAGTTCATCAAAACAAACCCCATATTTTTCTGAGCAAAACATGATTTATTATGTATTAAACAAGATATCAGCCTAAACACAAATTAATTATAACTGCATATAAAAACTATCATAACAGAGCATATCATATTTTTCATGTACAGATCTCATCAAGACAAACTTAACAAAATTGGTTTCACATTTATTGGATTAACAGAACACAAGTTATGATTTAAACAAACATTAACAACATTTCTGGAAAACATATATTCAAAAACACTAAACCCTAACTGCTACATGCACCCGACACAACTGCACCCGAGCGGCTGACAGCCGGGGCCCGTGGTCAACACGACCCCACCTGTCACACACACCGAAACAGAGGAGGTGTTGACCTCGCCGAAGCTCGCCGACGGCGGCTCCTCCGGCGAAACCAACTCCTCCGACGGACTCCTCTTTTCCTTCCGCGCCGATTGGTACCACTTACTGGCCCAGCATTGGCACGGATCGAGCTCGCCGTCGCAAATGGCGGCTACGGCGGCACGGACTTCCTACGCCGGCCATCTCCGACCACGACGAGCTAAACTAACCCACTATTCGCACTCCTCAGATCTACACAACCCTAATGCGAAGCAAAGAACGAAGGATTCGCCGTTGACACGGCGGGAACACGGGCATGCCATCGCCGGCGCACATGGCGGGCGGCGGATGACAGCGGACCGGGGCAACCGAACCCTAATCGGTTAAACCGACTTCACTACCTTCTTCCTGGACGCTTACTGACTCATGAACGCGAGTTAGAAAGGATGGATTTGCACGGGAAGGGAATCGGCCACGGCGGACCGAGCTTGGCGGCGCCGGCGACCATGGCGGAACTCGTCCCGCGGCTTACCAAGGGCTTAACACGAGGCGCTGGCTAAGGCAAACGATGGAGGAGGTTGAGGCGAGGCTAGCGATGCGGTTTGCTTGGCGAATGCACGGCGAAACGACAGCGGACGGCGGACTTCCCCTTTTTTGCCCGCGCGGTCGCCGGCGAAAGCTTGGAGCGAGGCAGAGAGAGAGGGAGAGCGCACTCTGGAGGGGGAGAGCGTGCGCGGGCGGTTAAGGCTCGCCACGCCGCGCTCGCTGGCTGGCTTTGGCCGGGAATCGAACGCCACGCGGCGTTCTTCCCCTGCGCGCGGTCGGCCACGACGCGCTGGCCGGGGTTTGAACTGAATCGGGCAATTCAGTTAAGCCCTGGGCCGACTGACGGCCCAACTTCAAACGCGATTAACTCACTAACCACTCCATCAAACGCTAAACCAACTGCACCATTGGTTAGAGCTATACACCGACTGCAACTTCGGTTATAGGATTGATCACTGGTTCGGCTTGGGTTAGGCTCAGATCGATGCCAAACATGGCCTGACCGAACTGGTTTTCAGAGTTAGGACTTAGGAAAATTTCCAAGTCTAAAACCCTTCCCATTCTGTCTTGTGGACCCTAAAACACCATGCTAAACCCATTTTCATGAGTTGGTCCTTAAACAACTTTTGTTCTATACTAAATTCTACACACTTTTGCTTAAGGGCCCACAGCCATGCAAAGCTTCTATCAAGGAGGTCTTTGTTAGTCAAACAAAAGGACTTTAGAGGCTCTATAGGGTTGACTAGGGTTTAACTACTTGATTAGGCAAAATGTCCAGCATAACCATGCCTTCATTTTGACTTCTCAACAAGGTTAGATGGTTAGAAAGACTTAACCACTCCCAAGCAAGACAAGAAACACTTCATCAAAGCAAACTTATAAGCAAGCAAACACATGAAATGACATTTTATGTGAGAACAAGAATAACATATGAATGCTTCATGATCATGAGATGATTATGCATGATGAGAAATGATGTCATGCTAGCTTAACACCAGAGGTGTTACACGCCAGCCCTAGGTGGTGGCCGCCACCCCCCCTGGCCGTTGGATCCAACATCATTGCTTCAACGGCATCCAGGAGCTCCAGGGAGGCGGTTCCAAGGTCGGTTGCATGTCAAAATAACCATCACATGGGCAATTGGGTCATTATCCATGTGACGTCCCTTCTTGGCCCTTGGATGCAATGACATACGTGATCAATGGCTGCAAATGAGTGTGGCACGCCTCCCCTGGATCAGTGACGTGGCAGGGGAGGAGTTTGGGCCTCACTCCCCTGGCGGCCGCCAGTGAGGGGTGGCGGGCGCCACCCCACCTTGGCCCAAAGTGAGCCCAGGTGAGTGTGCTCGCCTCCTAGTGGGTCCTCTTGGTCATTTTGCTCAAAAACCCTGCAATTTCCTACATTCAAATGAAACTCAAGGACAAGTGGAAATCGTTAGTTCATAAAAGGTTTTTGGTTGATTTTAGGCCCTTGTGTTGTGTTATATGACCTTGTTGATGCTAAGAATATGACACTTAGTGAGAATCAACAATGATAGTATTGTGTTTGTGGAAACGTCGCAGAGGGGAGCTGATCGGTTGATGGGCATCCTGGAGTGCTATAGCCGAGGCTCTGGTCAGCTGGTGAACAAAGAGGAATCGGCAATCTTCTTCGGTCCAAGTTGTGATGATGAGGCTAAGAAGGTTGTTAGCTCGATTCTAAACATTAACACAGAAGCTTTGGCAGAGAAGTATTTGGGCTTACCTACAGTTGTCGGCCGGTCTACGAAAGAGTCCTTCGAATATATGCCGGACAGGCTGCGGAATGTGATTGGTAGCTGGAGTGGAAGGGAGGCAAGCTGTGCAGTGAGAGAGGTTTTGATCAAATCTGTGGCACAGGCGATTCCCACTTACCCGATGAGTTGTTTTCTGCTTCCTTAGAACACCTGCAAGAAGATGAGATCAATGATTTCTAACTATTGGTGGGGGAGCTCTGCTGACAGCAGGAGGATTCACTGGCAGAAATGGGATCTTGTCACTAGACCGAAGGTGTAGGGAGGTATGGGATTCAGGGATCTTCATTTGTTTAATCTTGCCATGTTGGGCAAACAAGGATGGAGGCTAGTGAATAATCCGGAGTCTTTGTGTGCTCGTGTTTTAAAAGGAAGGTATTTTCATGACAGTGATTTTTTGATGGCTACGCGGAAGAAACATGCTAGTCATACATGGCGCGCTATACTGGAAGGCAGGGATGTTCTGCTAAGGGGACTAATAAGAAGAATCAGAGATGGTACTACAACAAGTATTTGGTCTGATTGTTGGTTGCCGAACCACTTCAGAGGTCGGCCGCTAACTGAACCAAATCCTCAGGTTCAGTCAGTGTCTGAACTCATCACTGGAAGTGGAGTTTGAAATCATGATCTAGTGAAACAAATTTTCATCAATGTTGATGCAAATACAATCTTGAGTACGCCCATTAGGTGGACCGGAGATGACAGTTGGGCCTAGGAGCTGGAGAGGCATGGGTTTTATTCTGTGAAATCTGCTTACAAGAAACTGTGGAGTGATGACTACCAAGGTGCTCATGCCGATACAGCAGCAACGTCAACAGAGGTTATCTGGAAGAAGATGTGGAGTCTATGTGTTCCACCAAAGGTGCGTATATTCTGGTGGAGGGTAATTAATGATTTTATTCCATCAAAAGATGTACTACATCGGCGCCACATTGACCCTGTCCCAAATTGTGATGTTTGTGGGCTGATGTGGAATCAATATACCATGTATTGGTTGAATGTTCAGTGGCAAGAAGTTTTTGGTGGGAGACAAGAAAGCTAACTGGTATCAAGCTGCCTCGGTTGCATCTGGTGTCTTGGGCTTATGATCTACTGAATCCAAACTGGTGCAGCAAAAGGAATTTGACAGTTATCTTATGTGGCATGTGGGCGCTTTGGATGGCTCGAAATGGAAGGAGGAATGGAGAGAAGCAGCACCCAATTAGGGTGACGGTGAATGGGGCCAAAGACACAGCTTTTGACTTATGGCAGTTAAATATTATGCCGAAGGAGAGTAGCAGTAACTAGCCTATTAACTTATTGTGGAAGAAACCTGATGTAGGCTGGTTTAAGTGTAATGTGGATGCCGCTTACCGTGAAGCAAATGGGACAGGGGCCACCGGCCTAGTGCTGTGATCTCATGAAGGCAAACCGGCTGGAGGTGTCTCAAAATGGTATGAATACAGTCTCAACGCCTTAGTAATGGAAGCTAATGCCTGCTGTGATGGACTGAAATTTGTCGTGGACAAGGGAGTTCGGTGCTTAGTTTTGGAGACAGATTGTCAGGCCCTGGTTGGGTTGTGGGCTGGATGTAATGATCAGCGATCGGAGATTGATCCCTTGCTTCAACGTATTGAGTCCTTAAGCCAGAGCTTGCAAGAGTTTAAATTTATCTTTGTTAATCGTGCTTGTAATAAAGTAGCTCATGAATGTGCTAGAATGTGTTCTCCAGAAAATCCGATGGTGGAGTGGCATATAACCCCATCGGTTTTGCGAGAGCTCATAGAGGCTGAGTGTAACTCTTCTGTTCCTTAATATAAGCTCCGGTGTTTGTGCAAAAAAAAACTTGATCATAACCATGTATACTTGATTCATTGACATAACTCTGTTAAGATCCATGCTCCGTAGGACATTCTTTATTCTTTTATTCTTTCTTTTATCCCCGTAGAAGCTCCATGTATCTTAGGCAATGTGTGTGTGTTGATCCCACTATCCAAATCATCGTTTATCCTCCTGCTATAGTTAATTAGTCAACTATGCACTTATTATGTTCTTGTCATGGATATATCTTGAATCCTTTCGCACCTAGCCTTCCCAGTGGTAAAATATAAATAACATTACCTGGAATACTCCCGGTGAAATGCTACGACAGTAACCCCGTGCGCTTGTGGACCTTGTCTGTAAACGAATTAGTTTACCAGGCCAGCCTCTCAGGCCGTCACTCAAGGCACATGTTTTGGTATATGAAGTGCCATCGCACTTCGGCACCGATACCGGATGTGTAGCTAAGTGGCTGCGTCTGAGGCTGACTCTGATATCCCTTGGTAGCATCGCTAGGAACCACCATACTCAGTTTATGTCATTAAGGAATGTCAACAGGCATTCCTAGCCGTGCCTGGGGATGATGGTCTACCCTAGTGATGAAGCTAAGACATGTCAGTAAGTATTTCTAGCGTGATCGCCGAGGATGGATCCTAAACCTATCCTCCGGTGATTGCGCTAAGAAATGCCAACAAGCATTTGTGGCGCCGTTACCGGGGGATGATGGCCTACCCTAGTGATGAAGCTAAGAGATGTTAGTAAGTATTTCTGGTGTGATTGTCGAGGATGGATCCTAATCCTATCCTCTGGTGGTTGCGCTAAGAAATGCCAACAAGCATTTATGGCGCCATTGCCTGGGAAGGCATAGATACGAAAGATTTAGATATAACATGATCATGAACTAATAGATGTATAATTGCTAATTGATCATGCAGGATAACCTTTTACTGTTTTCTTCTATTGTGGATGAAAACATGATAGTGTATGGGTGGTTTCGCTCTGCCAGAGAACTTCACCGATAATCCTGAAGCTATCGGCAGGAGAAAGAAGAAATCTTCTTCCTCCTCTGTAGCTCCTCCACCGACAAAAGAACCACCAGTTTCTACACCAAGCTCTACTGTCGCCATGGCCAAGACCCTGCGCGACTTTTCCGTCGCTGTTGTTGCCAACATGCCCATCGGGCCCGCTGTCAACACTGGTTACAAAGCTTTTGAGCTGAGGACTGGCCTCATCAGCATGGTGCAGGCAAACCCGTTCTGTGGTTTGCCAAGCGAGGATGCGAACGGACATCTTCAGAACTTCCTGGAGCTCTGTGACACCATCATCATCAAGGACATCACTCCTGATGTCATCAAGCTCTGACTGTTTCCCTTCTCCCTCATGGGGAAGGCAAACCAGTGGTTCTACAAGAACCCGACATATGTCGTCACATGGGACAAATGTTCGGCGGTGTTCCTTTCAAAGTTCTTCCCCTTGGGCAAAACAACTGCCCTGAGGGGACGAATCACCAGCTTCCAGCAAAACTCAACGGAGTCCATGCCCAAGTCATGGGAACGACTACAAGAATACGTTGCAGCCTGTCCCCATCACAGGATGGAAGAATGGTTGGTGCTCCAAACCTTCTACGAGGGGCTCACGCCCATGTCAAGGGGGCACCTGGATGCTACAGCTGGAGGGGCACTTATGTCCCTCACTGTCAATGGGGCAAAGGCCCTGATTGACAAGGTGATGGTAAACCAAGTTTGGGGGGTGGAAGACCCCAAGCTAAGTCACAAAAAGGCATGCAAACCGTGAAGGAGGCGGATATGCTTGCTAAAAAATAGATCTTTTGTTTAAGCATGAAGGACCGAGAGTGCAACCAGAAAGCGACCAGAGGGGGGTGAATGGGAGCTTTAAATTTTCCTTTCGGAAACTTTAAGCCACTGTCCCAGAAAATCAACCCCTAGAGCAAAACCGATGCGCGTGATGTCCACGACCCAAGAGACTGGGTGGATGTTCCATAGGAACACAGCGGGACACCACAAAAACTTCCTCACCCAAGTACACGCAAGTCAACTAGTGACAGGATGGACTTTGGGTAATCTCGCGAAGTCAGAAATCCAACGCAACAAGCAGATCTCAAATCGAAAGTCGGACGAACAAACTCCGGATGAGAAACATGCAAAACAGAGATGACCGGACTCTGCCTGTGTCCGGTCACTGACCACCGGACGCGTCCGGTCAGAGAAAACTCGCTCGGGGACCTTACTGGATTGGACCGGACTCTGGTTGACAGAGCGTTCGGTCTTAACCTGTGCGTCCGGTCACTTAAAAACAAGAGCGATGAATAGTGTATCTGTAGCGTCCGGTCAAGCACCGGGTGGAGCGTCCGGTCAAGGAGCGAAACTGAACAGTGAAGTGTTCAACGACCGGACTCACCCCTAGTGTCCGGTCAGCCCGAGCCAAGCGTCCGGTCACCTCGAAAACCTGCTGTTCGTCCACCGATTCAACTCGATCTCACCCAAAATGAATCCTCTAGGGATCTAACTTGGTGAGAGGAGTCACAAGGAGGATAGTGAGCTATCTCTAAGAGATCATGGCTCGAACCTATCTCCAAATCGATGAATCGAAGAGATTCGAGGGAAGGGAGAAAAACTTAACCCGAAATGATAATCGACCGATCTACTAGCTCGTGAGGTAAGAGGATGATTCCTTCAGTGGAAAGAAGTGCCTCACGATCTAGAACATCTTGGTTCAAATGGATTTGCAAAAGACGCACCAAGTAGAGAGATCGATCAACGGGGAAAACGTGGAGAAAAGCAACCCGCGAAGAACACGAACAAAACACGAATCACAACCACGAATTTGCAACTGTGTGGCTACCACACGCTACAACAGTGAGATTACGGTCTCACTTCCCCAAAATCTCACAGACACAGAGGTATGGTTCTCTTCTCTGTGGATCTCAGTTCGCTACAGCAGGGGAGAGGGAGAGCAGGAAAACCTAGAAGGCAAAATAGCAAATGACTGAGATAAATGGGGAGGTGGGTGTCTCCCACTACTTATACTAATTCTAACTATTCCTAATTCCCACTCTACCCCTAACTACTTACAGAGCGAACTAGCTAAACCCTAAGGTTATTCTGGACCAACTCGATGGTAGGTGGATCCAACGGCCACGCCCACACAACTCGTAGAGTTGCTTCGACGCAACCTCCTGATTGCTGCCACCGCTCTACCGTCCTTTTCCCGGACGTCGCACCCCCGGTTTTGTGGCCCAAACCGGGAAACCAGCCTTCACAGCCAACCCCCGGTTTTGAGGCCCAAACTGGGAAACCAGCCCATCGTAGCCTGAGTTTTGTGGCCCAAACTCAGCAAACCCGCAGCACCCAGGTTTTGAGGCCCAAACCTGGAAACCGTCCTCAGCCCGAGTTTTGTGGCCAAACTCGGAAACCATCCACGCCCAGATTTTGAGGCCCAAACCTGGAAACCGTCCACCCGATGGTTTTCCTCTGGCTCTACCACCAAACCGAAGCTGTAGAGGGGATGCACCGCCCGTGCACCCCGTCCACCGACACGTGTCCCCAGGTCCTCGACCCAAGCAACACCGTGCCCGCAAGTCTCCGCTCGTCGCTGTCCCAGGCTGCCAGCCACCACAGCTGATCCTCGGGCCACCGGTCCCTCAGTCCAAGCCTCACGTCTGCCCTTCGCCACTCTCGGTCCCTCGGCACGACACGTCTCTACTTGACCTTCACCTTGCCTCTGATCACTGTATCCGTGCTCGACACCTGCACAACACAAGCCAAAGAACACACACATTATCCCAGTTGACAATCACTCATCACTCAGAGACTCGGCATACACCCATGTATCTGCAATCTCCCCCTTGATGAGTGCATTGTCAACTACCAACACAAATCATAATAGAATAAGAAAGAAGGAAGAAGGAGGAAGAGAGAACTCGACCAAATGACCTAAAAGCATAGCAAAGCCGAAGAAGGTCAAGTGGAAAGAGCAAGACAACTTTGTCCCCAAAGACATGGGCAACGGCTCGACGCGACCAAGCAAAGCAAAGCTAGCCATCAAGAAGAGGTAGAACAGGCTCAACACCACTAGCAAATACCAATTGAAAAATTGAAGCAAAATGCTAGTCCCTCAAGATAGAGGCACAGAGGCTCAACACAACTAGCAAGAAAGCTCGATACCAAAACCTTACGGCCAAACAAGAAAGCAAGCCCCCCCTTGCATGGTGCACACAACCGATTCTTCTCCAACATGGGAGGCATGATTTGTCCAAATTCTCCCCCTTAGTTGAAAATGCACCATCAAGTAAAAATCTCTCCCCCTGAGAGAATGCACCATCAAAAGGTGCCAACAAGAGAATTTCTCCCCCTTCCAAAATGCATATGAGACAAAATGCAAGTTAGCAGCTTCAGGAATATAGTCAAGAGAATGCAAAGATGGTCTACACAGTATAGGTCCAACGACGCAACTGAAGCACACATGCTAGCAAAGGCTCAAACTGATCACCAACTATGAAATAGGAACATATGAGCAAAGTGAGCAGTTTTTAGCCAAAAAGGTATTCACCATCAAAATAGAACTAAACAAGTATAGACAGGAAGTCAAACAAGTGCTAAACATGTATACAAGGTGAACTACCCCTAGCAAAGTTCAATCATCATGCTATAGAATGAAACATAGACTTGTGTATCCATATTTTATCGGAGTTGCAGCGATTAAATTACACAAGTTTAAATTTCAGCATGTGAGTGCGAGAGGTTGAAAGCTTGTCTTGCCTAACTTTTCAACTGTGCGAAGCCTAAGCAGAAGCAATCAGAAGCTTAAAGCAACAGTTTTAGTCATACACTACACAGCTCAAGTTTAACTCAAAGTGCAATGAGAAACAGTCTCGAAACTGTGATGTGTTGACAAGCAGTCCCATCTCGATCTTTCTGATTCACTTAACTTGGTTCAAATTTAAAACAGAATATGAACAAACCAAGCAAGTGATAGACTCAGAACTAGAGACATAGCAACCTAGCATATAAGGGAAGCACAAGTGATTTGAACACATTCTACACATGCTAGATGCACATCTCGATGGTGAACATTTTCAGATTTTAAGTTCATTAAACAAGTTCACCATTTAAAATATCTCAGCTCATAGCATATATTAGTGATCAGAAGGAGCATAATCTATAAGCATCAACATAAAGCATCGAAGCATACACTACACAGAGCATAATTTCATTCTAACGATTATATCCATGAAGCTCAGAATGTAAAAGCATATGCAAAATGAAATGCATAAACGATGCAGGACTCGAAAAGATACCAAATGAAGAAAAAGAGAAATGAAAAGTTAGTTTATGATACAAGAACCAAAATGTTTCCCCCATCTAAAAGGGGAAACACACACCAACCTCACCTCTCAACCTAGCAAAAGTTGATTGGTCCAAAGGCTTGACGAAAATATCAGCCAACTGATGATGAGTATCGACATGGCGAAGGTTGATATCACCTTTCTCATAGTGGTCTCGCAGAAAATGAAAGCGCACATCAATGTGTTTGGTCTTTGAGTGCAACACGGGGTTCTTAGCAACGTAATTGCACTCGTGCTGTCACAAAGCAAAGGAACACGAGAAAAGCTCAGACCAAAATCACGCAAAGTGGCCATCATCCAAAGCAACTGGGAACAGCAGCTAGCCGCAGCAACATACTTAGCCTCCGTGGTAGACTAGGCGACACTAGACTGCTTGCGAGAAGACCACGATACAAGAGAAGAACAAATAAACTGGCAAGTCCCAAAAGTGGACTTGCGATCAATACGACAACCAGCAAAATCGGCACCAGAATAACCACAAAGCGAGAGGGTGGAGGAAGCAGAATACCAAATCCCAAATTCTGGGGTGAAGGATAAGGACCTCATTATGCGCTTGACCGCCTGACGGTGAGAAGTGTGCGGCGATGACTGAAATCGCGCGCACAGACACACCGCGAACTGGATGTCCGGGCGTGTCGCCGTCAGGTCGAGCAGCGATCCGATCATACTCCGGTACTCCTTCTGGTCCACAGCTTCTCCATCCACATCCGCATCCAGGGCCGCCGTGGTCGGCATGGGTGTTGGAAGAGGCTTGGCCTCACCCATGTCGAACTTCTTCAATATGTCCTTGGTGTACTTGCCCTGGTGCACGAACGTCCCTTCAAGGGATTGTTTGATTTGCAACCCGAGGAAAAACGTCAACTCGCCCATCATGCTCATCTCAAACTCCCTGCTCATAGTGTCTGCAAACTTGGCAACCAAAGCGTGAGAAGGACCACCGAAAATGATATCATCCACGTAAATCTGGACCAAGAGTGAGTCATTGCCTTGCTTGAGGAGAAAAAGCGTTTTATCCACACATCCCATTTTAAAACCCTTAGCAAGCAAAAAGGTTTTCAACCTATCATACCAAGCTCTAGGGGCTTGTTTCAAACCATACAAAGCTTTGTGAAGTTTAAAAACATGGTTTGGAAACTTGGGATTTTCCAAACCGGGAGGTTGTCTCACATACACTTCCTCTTCTATGTAGCCGTTTAAGAAGGCACTCTGGACATCCATTTGAAAAAGTCTGAAACCTTTGGATGTAGCAAAAACCAAGAGTATCCTAATTGCCTCCAAACGAGCTACAGGAGCAAAAGTCTCCTCATAGTCTATCCCTTCCTTCTGACTATACACCTGGGCAACTAGTCTGGCCTTGTTTCTCACAACATGGCCATCCTCTCCTTGTTTGTTTTTGAAAACCCATTTTGTCCCAATAGGATGACAAATAGGAGGAAGAGGAACCCAAACCCAAACCTGATTTCTTTCAAAATTTTCTAACTCCTCATGCATGGCATTGACCCAATCCAGATCAGATAAAGCGTGTCCAACATCTCAGGGTTCAAAATCAGCAACAAATGCAGAATGAGCAAAGTGAGAGATTTGTTGTGACCTTGACCGAGTGACACGTTCACTGATGCTGCCGATCATCTGCTGAGGGGGGTGTTGGCGCTGGATGTGTCGTGGCGCCTCCCGTGCATAAGTGATCTCCCCGTCAACAGCAGCTGGTGCCTCCCCGGGTACAAAAGGTACCGCTCGGGGTGGCGGATCCCACGGTCCCCAGGAAGAAGAAGTGCCAGGGCCGTGAGTCAAAGTAGAAGCCGCTCTTTGTGGCACAGTAGGTGGAGGGGGTGCTGGATCATCCATACCTTCAGCACCCTCATCCTCGTTATCAAAAAGAGGCTCACCAACCTCGTGATCACCTGCACGCTCAAAACGAGAAGAAGGACAAACCATGGTCTCGTCGAAGGTGACATCTGATGTCTCCGTGACTCGGTTAGTGTCAATGTTAAATACACGATATGCTCGAGTATGAGTGCCATAACCCAAAAACACACCGTTAGAAGAACGAGACTCAAACTTGTCCAAGTTGCCCTTTTTAAGTATAAAACAATGGCAACCAAAAACTCGAAAGTAACTCACCTTGGGCAGTTTTCCAAAAAGCAACTCATAAGAAGTCTTTTTCAAGAAAGCTCAAAGAAAAATGCGATTAGAAATGTAGCATGCAGTGCTCATAGCTTCGGCCCAATATCGCCTAGGAGTCCTATGCTCATCGAGCATCGTCCTGGCCATCTCTACAAGGGTCCGATTCTTCTTCTCTACAACACCATTCTGTGGCGGTGTGTAGGGGGAAGAAAACTGATGCTCCAAACCCAAAGAGTTACAAAACTTCTCAAAATCCGAATTCTTGAATTCGGAACCATTATCACTCCTAATAGCTCGCATCGAGTTCAAAGGGAACTCATTCTGAAGATGCAAAATTAGATTGCGAGCAAAGGAGAAAGTCTCGGTCTTCTCAGCTAAAAAGAAGACCCACAAATATCTCGAAAAGTCATCAACCACAACAAGCACATACCACTTCCCCCCAACCGAGCTCACCCGAGCCGGACCAACAAGGTCCATGTGCAAAAGCTCTCCAGAGCACTTGGTCATGACCTGAGTCACTGGATGGTGGGGAGCGGCAACCATCTTCCCATGTCTACAAGAATGGCAAACAAGATCCTTCTCCATGGATAACTTGGGCAATCCTCAGATTAGGCCAAGTGAACTAAGCCTTGCAAGCAAGTCGAAGCTCAAATGTCCTAGTCTCCTATGCCACTTCCAAAGATCAGAGGAGGAAGGTCTAGCCACAAGACAGCGGGAAATGCCAAAAGACTTTGAGAAATTCGCACGAAAGACTTTTCCAAAGGGCGAAATCAAACACACAAGATTGCCCTGAGGATCCAAAATACGACTGAGATTCGGTTTAAAACGAATCTCATAGTCGTCATCAAAGAGTTGCGAAACAGAAAGAAGGTTAAAATGCAAGTTAGAAACAAGAGCAATATCGCGCAACACAAAGTGCTCATTAACTCGCACCGACCCACGAGACAAAACCTTACCTTTGCTATTGTCGCCGAAGGTGATAAACTCCTTTCTGGCGACTGGACTAAGACTGGAGAACCACTTGGCATTTCCGGTCATGTGCCTCGAGCAACCGGAATCCACCAACCAAACGTTCTCCAATTGTTTTACCTACATCAATAAAAAGACATAGGGTGAGCATACGGTCCAACACTGGGGTTAGTGAAGTAAGGGAAAAACCAGTGTTGGGCCGACTGCTCAAAAGAACGGTTAGCAGAAAAACCATTCCTAGCACATCTACGAGAAGAGCGATCACCACGCTGAGGAAAACGTGGTCCGCTGGGGAAAGAGCGCTCACCGCGATACTCAAAACGCGGTGGGGGAAAACGCTCAACTACAAAGCCACCGCCACGGGGTCCATAGCCTACAACTGCAGGCTCCCGCCGGGCACCACCTCCCTAACGCCTAGGACCTTGAGGCACTGCACCTCTAGGCCTAGCAGCTCTCCTCGGAGCTCTCCTCTGAACATTTGGCACATGCACATCATGGAAAGGATGGTACATGTCTGCATTGTTCATCTCCCTGGCACGGCGCTCCTCTCTCTTGCGCCGAAAGCAGAACTCACCCAGGTGTCCATCTCTCCCACAGTACTCACAATAGTACCTCACCGCTCTCATAGGGGGTTGTTGGTACTCACGGTAGTGGGTGTGGATCACTTTGCCCTTCTGTGTCATAAGCTCCTCCTGGATGGGTGGCATGTTGTCCAACTTGTTTTTTAGGTGGTTGGGCTTGGGATGCCATGTCTGCTTCTTGGGTGGAGCTCTCGGAGGTTCAACGAATACACCATCCTTGGTGTTGGGCTTGAGAGGCTCTTTGGGTGGAATCTTGGTAAGCTTGGGAGTAGTGGTGGAGTTGGGCTCCTCACATGGGTTCAGACCACTCGACTCTCCAATCTTTCCAAAAGACGAAACATCAACACCCGGAGCAAAACCTACACCAGGACCTCCAGCAGCTCACTTGAATTGGGAGATCATCATCCCAAGCTGCGGCTCACCACAAGACACCCATGACAAGATGGTCCGAAGGTATGTGTTTTCTTCCTCGGTTTGCATCTTGTCATGCTTCACACTAGCAATCTCCATCTCCAAACCCTCGCACAAAGCGCACCTAGAAACACAAGTGCTACCCGAGTTGGCCTTCTCCAGAGACCCAATCTTGGCATTCTTCTCAGCCAACTCGGATTGCAAGACAGGACAAGTCTTGCACGCACCCAACAGCGAGGATCTAGCCTTCAGCTCATCCACCTCTCCTACCAACGCCACATACTTACCTCTCAAAGTGAGAAGGTCATTCATGTGCGTGGTGCACATCTCGCACTCCTCATCTGTAACAACTACGGTGGACTTGACAGATTCAAGTTCTTTCATCGTACCCTCCCACTTCTGCCTAAACTCCTTGTGCTCTCTAGCAGCATGCCTAAGCAACTTATCCTAACTAAGGAGCACGGCAGTAAGCTTCTCAACCTCAGCAGAAAGCTCATCAAGGGTCAGAGATACCTAGGAGGTGTCGTCGTCGTCGTCGTTCTGAGGAGTGTCCTCCAGCTCGCCATCGACCTCTTTGCCGAGGGCCAAGGTGCAGAAGCCCTCGTCATCGGCGAAAAAGCAGAGACCGTTGAGCTTGTCCTTGATCCTCTTCTTCTTCACGGACTCATCGTCGCTTGAAGAAGTGGAGTCGTCGTCCGAGTCATCGACGTCGCTCAGCGTGGCGAAGAAAGAACGCTGCTCAGCTTAGGCCTTCTCCAAGTACTTCGTCTTGATGTACTCCTTGTTGAAGCCGCCCTTCCGCTTGTGCTTCGCGGGGACGTACTTCTCTTTGCGCTTGCCGGAGTCGTACTTGTGCCCATGATCGCCCTTCCCAGAATGCTTGTTCTTCTTGGGGCAGTTGGCGATGAAGTGGTCGGGGTCGCCGCACTCGAAACAGCCCGAGCGTCCTCCTTCGCGGTGACGGTTCAGGCGGTTGTTGTGGAACCACGAGAACCGGTTGGCAAGCAAAGCCAACTCGTCATCTCCCAAAGACTCCAACTGCTCCTCTGTGATAGAAAGAAGAGAATGCAAAGCAAAGCCTCCAGAGGGGTTAGCAGAAGAGCCAGAAAGCAAAGCC